>JAVLVB010000557.1:8504271-8545950 GCA_032876305.1 Orestias chungarensis | reverse complement strand
TATATATATATATATATATATATATATATATATATATATATATATATATATATATATATATATATATATATATATATATATATATATATATATATATATATATATATATATATATATATATATATATGTGATTGAGGTCTGACCTATGCGTTGGATTTGCAATACCCCAAGAACCTGAAGTACAGTTTTGAGATTTTCCAGAAAGTACTGCTGGAGCTAGATTCTGGAAACATTTCCAACAAGGTTCAGAGACTAAATAATTACCTCAGTATGTAATTGATTGGCTACTGATCATTTAGATACTCTCTTTTTCTCTTAAATGTTAATAGAATTTTCATGGGTTTTCTAAAGTTTGCTGATATGCTGTTGCACTAATGTTTACATAAGAGTTTAGTTTTGTTCATAGTGAAAGTACATTTTGGCCTGGTACTCTCTGTTTTAGAACTTTAAGTAAAATATAACTGTTTTTGGTGCATTTCAGCAAAATTTTATTCCATTTCAGCAATATCCTTGTGTTCATTTCAGCCTGATGCTCACCTGGACATTGTCACATGGTCACTGGGAATAATTAACCATGTTTAAAGTTTTAATGCAAGTTGAGATTCCTAGCACTTTACGGTAAATGGCATGTTGTTATTATGTGGTGGATTAAAATGGGGAGGGAGGAGATAAAGAGGTCCCCTCCACCTGTAAACTGAGATCTTGAATAAACTTAAATCACATGACATACAAGTAGAACTTAGTATGCAATCATACATTAAAACTTTGTTCTAATTAAAAGTGTTTAAATTGAGGATAAGGATGTACATTTAAACAAAAAATGAACAAAGAGTGGAATTTAAAGGACAATCAGAAACTACAAGAACCACAACCTAACCGTACAGATTCCTATCTTTAATAGTACACTGCAAGTTTCTGTCCCAACATTCTCTGATGTTCAGAGGACATAGAACTCAAATTCCTTCATAAAAAAAAAAATAGTTGAAGATCTCTATACAATCCCTGCATTTCTTTCAGCATTACTTGACAAGAAGATTTTTATTTACATTTTAAACCAGATGTTAATAAAACAAAAGCTCAGGGATTCAAAGAAAATGAGGAGAGGGAGAAAAGAGATGGGGAGCAGGGGATGAAAACATCAAGCAAATTGTTGCTGCAAGGTTGAGTCTATTTGCTGCACACCAAAGGGGGTTAAGACAAAGTTTGGCTGGTGAAGACAAGCCAAGAGAGGCACAAAGCACCAAATCTAGAAGTTTTTGAAGCATTATTTAGAATACCTAACAAGGGGGACTGTGAACGCGGAACATTATTTGGATTTCCTCCCCCTTCTCCGTTTTTCTTTCCATGTTCTCAAGCACATAAATAGCTAGCTTAACAACTTGATGCTATTTTGAATAGGGGCTGCATCTCCCTGTGGATTTCCATGAGTGAGGCAATTTGCCGGCGAACAGGTGCATTTTTAATGCTTTCATACAATTAAAACAGACATTTTTTTCCCTCCCTTTCCTGTATTCAGAGGCCCCATCTTTTCTTACCTAGGCTGAATTGATTTAGTTTGTCTAATTAAACTCAGAATAAAATGTTAATTACCTAACAAGGTCACCTCTCTCTACCACCAAATTTACCATTGGTATTCTTTCTTCAACAGTATTTTCTTCAAGGATTCAAAGGGGACGCAGAAGAATGGTGTTAATTGCTTGTCTGCAGTGTCCCATTTTAGAAACTGAACGTCTTTCCTTTCCTTGGGTCTTTTTAATCTTTGAGAAAATGGGGATTCATTGTGTCATTGTAACATTCCCTCCTGTGCTTCACATAGAAACAATGTGTCAACTCATCACAATATGGTCTTTGTCTACATTTACCAAGTTTCTCTTAGTCTGACTGCAGGGAAATAGCAAGACCAGTGGGAACAATTGCTTGTGTTAAGGAGCATGAATAACCATTGCATTTTTTATGGATTTCTTCAAACAAACAGAACCTTAAGACCCTTTGTTGGAAAGTTTTAAATGGTATTTTATTTCAAGGATATATTTTTTCATTGGATAAAGATGTAATTCTTGGTGGAAATTTTTATTTTAGTTTAAAATTGCTGTTGCATAAAGTAGAGGCGGAAGAAAAACTAAATAAATTTGTAAAAAGAAAAGTGTAAAATTGGGGGCAACTCAAGTTTTTGTTGCTCACAAATATATTTTACTATCTTGTCTAATACTAGGGAATCTAAATAACCCACATAAGTTTAGGGTCAGCTAAAATTTGTGCAGATTCCACACATTCTGGTTACAAATTGTTTAGGCTTTTACCTTAAGGTTACCACTACAGAGATCCTTTTCAAAAAACAAACAAAACAAAAAAAACAGCCACCTCAGAGACAGATTATTTCACCAGGCTTTCTCTGAGACCAACCCCTAACATTCAGATATCTCAAATTAATATCATGTGAAGTAGCAAAAAACACAACCTTATCTTCCTGTTTTGTAAAAAAGTCAAATTCCGTATGTGCGCACAAACTTGGCAAGAAAGCCAGAGTTTTACTTTTGTAGTAATTTCCGACCGTCGGGTACCTTTGTACGGGTACAAGCCCTTTAGTTCTGAGTCACCATTATAATTTGAAGCTGAACAGGAAATGATAAACTAGAGCAAAAAAGGAAATTATTTTTTTTAAACAATTCAACTAGAAATTTGGTATTTGTTTTGTAAAAAAAACAAACAATTTAAATATGTTCTCAAGTTTCACAAATAAACACAATATTTGTGAGAATTAAAAAAAAAAAGTGTTTCCATTAATTACCAGGATAAGTGAGATTCTTGCAGATAAATGCATCAAACCCTCCTTTGAGACGTTCCTTATAGTTTAAATGTACTTCATGGATACCAAATAACTGCATCCTCCTTGGTGCGTTTTCATAGCTTTAAACTATCACCACCACAAAAATGAACTTAATTAATAATTTAAGAAAAACAGCACAAAACATATTCAGTGGTCTTTAAATTAGTGGTATAATGTTGATAGATATATTCTAGTACAATCTAAACTCAAAACTCGGCCTAAAACAGTTTTAAAAAGACAAACCTCAGTTATGAAAAAGTTGAGACACAAAGTTATATGAGCTGAGGATAGGGGTAAAGGTTTCTAAACAGACATTAAATATATTGTTTACGGACACTGAATGCAGACAAACGTATAAGGTTTAAGTTTAAGCAGAGGAGAGCAAAGACGAGGACCACACATGGTCAGAGAATGAGTACAGAGTACAGAGAAGACAAAGAAAGAAGGGAGGTAAATTAAGCGAGTAAGGTGAGGTTGATATAAAGTGACTGAGTGTGGTGAGCTTCTGCCAAAAATCAGCCCACTCTTGAACAAATCTTCCTCCTTGCTGACTCTCAAGCAAACCCTTCTGCACTCTCCCCGCAGTAACACCATTATTCTGAGTTAGCTGTTAATATTCAGAAGCAAATTCCATATTATGATTTCCTAAAAATGTAAAATTGTTTATCTAAAACTGAATATCATGCTATGAAATACAAAAAAAGACAGGACAGCCATAAGACTAATTATTTCATTGTTTTCTCTGCCCTGCAATTTAGATGGATGCTCTTGAATCTTTTTAACATTGTTATTATTAAAGGATAATTGATATGAGTTTGAATCAACTGAAAACAGTTTTGAGGGGTTGTTTGTTTTGTTTTTTCAGAAATAACTTTATGCAATCTTAAATAAGCATGAGGCATAAGCTTTTATCCAACCACATCATTTTCATTTGTGTAGCAAATGTGCCGAGACAGAACCGCTTTGAAACTTTTTTTACATCTTATTATATGATAAGCATATTAGACATATGCTTTTTTAGCTTAAAAGAAGTAAATAATCAGGATAGTAGACTGATCCAATTCTAAACTTTAGTTTAAAATTAGTCAAGTAAATGTTCCTCCATCACTTTCTCTGTATAATTCTATTCACCAACTTTTCGGGAGGAAACCTTTGGTGAAAAGTGACTAAAGTAACTCCCTTCAGGGTATTGTATTAAAATTTTATAGTAAGCTTAGATAAGACTTAAGAGTGAATCTCAAAAGTTCACAGACCTACGGTAAAGTAATATAAAAAGTAAGACCATAAAAAAGTCCTTGTATAACTTTTACCACAAATAAAATGCCATTTGTCCTGTACATTTAAACTGCTAAATGAAGCCATCTCCTAAAGGGGGCAAAAACAAGAACATTTCAGTAACCATCTTACATAAGTGTGTAACGGGTGAACTTTGCTAAACTTGAAATCCACTGTAGTCAATCTGATAATACAGACATACAGTCCTGCTTAAATAATTTCGTAGATATTTGTTGCAGCTGTTCAATATATGCAATTGCCATTTATGATGTCGTGTTTGCTGGATCAACAACATATGTAGTTCTTAAAGCCCCTCCTTGTGTTAAGTCTAAAACATCCTTTAGAATCAGAATCAGGCTTTTTGTTGGCCAAGTATGCTCACACATACAAGGAATTTGTTTTTGGTTAAAAAGATGCTTGCAGTGCACAAAAAATACAGTAAAGAAACATTTGCAACATTTAGTATGTGTAATTTATATTAAAAAAAAGTGCAGTTTTGTGCAGTATGAAAAATATTGAAGTTAAAAAAATATGTAAATAAATTGTTCAATTGTTCATGAGAATAATGGAAGTTGGAAAAAAGCTTCTCTGTAGCCTGGTCGTACGGGTCTTCATGTGGCTGAAGCGTCAACCTGATGGAAGGCACCGAAACAGGTGACGGCCAGGGTGAAACGGGTCGGTGATGATTTTCTCTGCATGCTTCCTGGTTCTGGAGGCATGCAGGTCCAGCAGTGCGGGCAACTTTACACCGATGGTCCTCTCTGCAGGCTTGACAATGTGCTGCAGTCTCTTGGTGTCGTTTTTTGTGATAGCACTGCCCCACACTGTGATGGATGTGGTGATGATGGACTCTATGATGGCTGTGTAGAACTGCACCATCAGCTCTTGGGCTAGGTTGAACTTCCTCAGCTGGTACAGAAATTACATCCTCTGTTGAGCCCTCTTGATGACGGAGTTGATGTTGCTGTCCCACTTCAGGTCCTTGGAGATCGTTGTGCCCGGGAACTCGTAGGACTCCACAGCCATCACAGTCCTGTGTAGGATGGTGAGTGCTGGCAGGGTTAGGGGGCTCTTCCGGAAGTCCACGGTCATCTCCACTGTTTTTGCTGTGTTCAGCTCCAGATTGTTCTGACTGATCCAGAGGACAACCTGATCAACCACCCGTCTGTAAGCAGACTCATCACTGTCATTGATGAGACCAATGACTGTTGTGTCATCTGCAAACTTCAGGATTTTAACAGAGGAGTCCATGGAGGTACAGTCATTTGTGTACAGCGAGAAGAGCAGTGGGGAGAGTACACAACCCTGTGGAGCACCGATGCTGATTCGGGTCACTGAAGTACAGTTTCCTAGCCACACCTGCTGTTTTCTGCCAGTAAGAAAGTCAGTTATCCACTGGCAGATGGAGGCTGGTACGCTGAGTTCAGTCAGTTTGCTGTGTAATTGTCCTGGAATAATTGTGTTAAAGGCTGAGCTGAAATCCAGGAACAGAGATTCTTGCATAAGTTCATGGGTGTCCAAGGTGTTGGAGGATGAAGTGGAGACCCATGTTCACTGCATCATCCACTGAACGGTTGGCCGTTCCTTAATGTGGTTGAGAACCAGTCTTTCAAAAAACTTCATTACCACAGAGGTCAGGGCAACAGGTCTGTAGTCATTTAGTCCTGTGGTAGTTGTCTTTTTAGGAATGGGTATTATTGTGGAGCTTTTAAAACAGGACGGAACAACACACAGCTCCAGTGATCTGTTGAAGATCTTAGTAAAGACAGGTGCAAGCTGGTCTGCACAGGTCATCAGGCCGGAGGGAGAGATTCCATCAGGACCTGGGGCCTTCTTGACTTTCTGTTTTTTAAAAAGTCTCTGCATTGATCTCTTTAGTTAGGGTTATCCTTGCCTGGTTGTACAGCGCCCGATCCCCACTTCTATATGGTACCTCCTTAGACCGGCGCAGCTGTTTCAATTTGGCATTAAACCAGGGCTTGTCATTGATGTATTTAATGTGAGTCCTGGTCGGAACACAGATGTCTTCACAAAAGCTGATGTAAGATTTCACAGTGTCCGTGTATTCATCCAGGCTGCTTGTGGCATCATCAAAAACACACCAGTCTGTTAAAACCATGCAGTCCTGAAGTCTTTCTTTAGCCTCATTAGTCCATTTTTTCACCTAGCTGACCACAGGTTTGGGACACTTGAGCTTCTGTGTGTAGGTCGGGAGAAGATGAACTAAACAGTGGTCAGATAGTCCCAGTGCTGCATGGGGGACAGAGCGATAAGCACCTTTACCCCCATTCATTACATGTACAGTGAACAAATGACCATTCATACCATTTACTTGAAACATTTCTATTTCAGACAAATGATGCAGGTAGATGCCAGAAAGGTGTTGAACCAAAACAATTCAAACCCCTATTTTTTCTGGAGTCTACTTCAAAGTACCAAAACAATCATAAAGTAGTGTGTGGTGAGGATATACAGACATACACTTAACTTAAGGTGGGAGCAAACATGTTTTTGGACCGGATATACAACAGAGCAGGTCTGCAGCTAGTGAAGATGTGAGTAGAAGTATAACTGGAACTTTCTGCCCCTTTTTATATATTTAAGAACAATGTAAATGTGAATCCAGCTATAGGTACACACTGAAACTGCGGTGGGATGGTTGACATTGCTTGAGTGGTTAATATAGCCATTTATAACAAGTCATTGTTATGTTACAGACGGAAATCATAATCAAGGCTGTATAGCATGAGAGGTATCCCTCCACACCAATATAAAATATATTGGTGTTGGGAGATATTGATTTGAGTCCTGCTTTTACCTGTAATTCTAGGTGAAATTGGCTTTGATGCAACAAACATATGCTACCCACACCACGACCGTGATCTTTTTTTCTTTAGACCATGGACATTCTTAAGTAAGACCAGACTTTCTTAAATAAATCTTGCTATCTCAAAAAATCCCCCAAAACAGCTTTTTCATGAAAAAATAAACGATTACTGCCTCCAGAACATTAAAGACCCTACAAATTCTGTCTACTATCATGCCGCAGCAATGTCCACAATGCAGCCTCTATTCTGCCTTCCTGTCATAACGTCTGTATCTTCTTTTCTCAATTACTGAACATTCCATCTTTTTGCCTGTCCTGCTATCAATCCCCTGTTTGTTCTTGTTTTCTTTGCCCTCACCCCTAACTTCTCGCGCCATCCTCCTCCTTTTGTATCTTTTTCCTTTATTTATTTCTGCTGAAAAGCCAGTCTAGTTCATTTGCTAGTCGGCTGGGCAGAGCAGAGCTCCTATTCTTAGGCTTTTATTAACATCATGGACTCCACAACAACAGCTACAAAATCTATTATTCATTAAGTGTAACCAATATAAAATTTAAAACAGTCTTGGCTTTTTTGTAGAATTATGTCAGGTCAGCATAATTTTCTGCCTATTACTAATATCTGTATCATCTTTTCCTTACTCAGCTCTATTTAAATATGCAATCATTTACAGCTTTTGACTATGTGTGTGCACACCCAATTTCCAATATTCCTCTAGTAGACTTTTTTATGCTGACATCAATGGCAAGCTATTAAAGACAGTATTTCATTATTGGTTCCTCTTCCCCAGTGGTTATTTACAATCCCATATATACTAAGGACTGATATTAAAGGAGACCATTTTAATGAGGTGCTATCTGCCATGGCAATATGTCTTTCTCCGAATGAGATTGTGTTTAAAGATTTTATCAAGAAATGGCTGTTCTGCAGGGTTATGTTTTGTCCATGAAATATGCATTTCATATCTCTTTCATTTCATTAACATAATTTAATTTGTGCTTTGCATTCTGTGCATAATACATATTTGATTTACAAAACAAATATTTCCATTAGAAAATGAATTTCATGCGCGGAAAAAAGGCAGAACTGAAAGATGTATTGTAAGGAAATAGGGGGAAAATGAATTGTATTATCTTTGGCTCAGGAGAAAAAAAAACGCCTTGGCAAAGAGAAATACACTCAATAGATTTCTTATATGTGACCGTGCATGCCAGTGAGTTACTTTGTGTGTACACTGTGTAAGTGTAAACTGTAAGTAAATGTGCATTATGGAAGCAATGAAAGCTAGTGGTGTATTGCATAAAGTTTACAGCAATACAACTCAGATTGATTTACATGACTTGCATAGTGGGTTCCAGTTGTTAGGAATGAGCATGAAAAGAAGCATTTTTTTGTAGAATCCATTTTGTGTCACTTTCTTTTAAGAGTGAAGCCAGCTATATGACAGCAACCTTTAAAGAGTACATAAGGCAGTGTAAGTAACGATTGAATGTAATGATATTTTCTTTATAAATACCTTTCTTATGAAGTTACTGACATAAAATAAAAGTCCAAAACAAGCCAAGTAATTTTGACATTGCAAGAAATTTAGACTAGTCCACATGCAATCTTATGTGTATCGAATACATACAGAAAATAATGTGAAATGCAAAGAAATCTTCAACTGTGCCTCTGTGCATTGAACATTGACTGGTTTAGATTTAACAGGCTGCACAGGTGTGATAGACAGTGCTAAAACCTACTTCCTTGCTTTGATTGGTTTTATTCTGACAGGGAGAATTTTTTGCAGAGGACATAAAACCAATCAGAGAACTTAAAACACCTTGTCGTTCTCACAGATTTTCCATCTCATAAGATTGTTTCAGGATAAAGTAACAGTTTTAATAAACCGGTAAGAAATTAAAGTTATCTATCGCAGCTTAATTGTCTTCAAAACAAGAAGTTTACATTTAGAATGATCACTATCTTTTTTTACACAGTGGAACTTCTGATAGGTTAAATGACACATTTGATGTAATCAAGTGGATCCACAGGTTTGGTTTCTGGTTTTACACAATTGGAAAGTCAGAAGATAATCAACCAAGATATCAGGAAGAGTATTGTGGAGCTGCCAAAGTCTTGCTCATACATGGGGACAGATACTTGCAGAAATTGTACATAAAACAATTATACACAAGTATAGACACAATGGGAATGTCCCACTGTCATCTGTGTAATAGAGATAAATGTGTTTGTGTTGACATTTACATAATTCAGATATCTTTTGAAGATGGTGGCTAAGGCTAATAAGAAACTTGTACTTGGATGAACGGATCACCATTCCAAATGTGAATTATGAGGTGGAAGCATCATGTTGTGGGGATTCTTTTGCTGCATGTGATAATAGTATACTTTAGAAAATGGATAGCATCATCAGGAGAGTATTGTGGCATCTATGCAAAAATAACAAATTTGACTCAGTCTAACTGAAAGTTAGGTTTGATTTAAAATCAGGCAGTGAAAAAAAATGGGTGTTTGAGGTATTTAAACATTTGGTTTCAACACTATAAATCAAAAAGCTTTCAAATGTTAATCAAAAGGTGACTGCTGAGACCACGCTAAGCTTTACAGCTGTTCAAATTGGTCATATTTCATGCTACCACTGAAGAAATGGATAGCTCTTCAGTCACCTTTGGGAAACTCTTCGATATCATAAATCATAAAATTATGAAGTCCTCGCCCTTCTTGTTTCCCTGCCCTTTTTCCCATGGAACGCAGCTAGTTTTAATTGAAGCACTTTACCTTCCTTGTTTAAAGACTATCACGGGCACCATGATATCTTTGAGAGTGCAAACGAGATGGAGCACAGGTCTTTGGATAAGACAAAGCACTTAAAAACCAGCCCTAGTGAGTTAATTTTAATTTGGCTTATCTATTGGACTAAAATAAAATCCAGGTAAAAGTGAGACAGATCCTGGGATTTAATAGGCTCAAAATGTAAAGGCAATGTCAAAACACTTCTTTTGCCCGATAACTTTTTTCCTTTCGAAATTTGTGTGTGTGTGTGTGTGTGTGTGTGTGTGTGTGTGTGTGTGTGTGTGTGTGTGTGGTGAAAGGGGATTGGGGATGACTTGTCTAACGAAAGAAGTAAGATCAGTGTTCCTGGGGTAACTAGTATTAGCAGGGATTTCCGGCTTGTTTGACACGGCGTGTTGAAGGAATGGCTTAAAATAGACGCCGGTACATGGTGGAGGAGTTACGTGCTTGGAGAATGAGAGGGAGAGTGAGTTAAAAAGGAAAAGAAAACGCTAATACCTGGGCTTCTCTCCACTTTGTCGCCTCACTGATAGGAAAGTGCTCAGAGGATATAACCGTTTTTCAACCCAATCGCTTTTTTTTCAAACCCCATCTCTCTCTTTATCATTGACTCACTCTCTCTTCTGGTACTTTAGAGCAGCTTTCCTTCTCTAGGTCGCTCTCTCTCCATCTTCTTCGGCACACCACGCACAGGCCCAGCCACGCTTTCGCTCTGAGGTGTTTGCCTGCCCATCTAGCTTGAGATAAGTATTTCCACAAGTCTGACAGGTACGTTCAAGTTGGCGGCATGTGGAAATGGATTGTGCCAACTGGGATGGGGGTTTTATGGGAGTTTGAGGGAGATGATAGTATCACAGTTTTAAGACAGGTGGGCTTCTCAAGATTACTCTTTTTACATAAGCCTCTTCTGAACTGTGGTTTTAGTGCTTAACACCCAACTTTTCAGACCAAATCCCGAATGACAAGCTTGAGAGCAGAGTTAAAAAAGAGGGGGGTTCAATATCATAATGTCTAAGTCTGCAGGCTCTATTTTCAGCGTAACAGTTTGGGAGACCGTTACTTATTAAGCATGCACCTGGGGTGCGTCGTGCACAGAGCTTGTTATTGTATTGATTTTCCTGATATAGAGTGAAACCTCATTTGTTTCGGTGCACAGTGCAAATATGTTTTATTCTTGTTGTGCTTCACATCAAATCATGCAACATGCATTTTCCTTACTGCTCAGGTTTCTTGATAAGGCAGTGTCTGTCTGAGTTGTAAGAGATCTTATTGTATTAGTTAATTTTTTAAGCAGCTCAACACGCAAACCAGCGTCTTAGGTGCAAGTGTATGCAGAAATATTAAGACAATAATTTAAATACATTTATTAAAAAACACACTGTTATTGATGTCAATATAATATCTGTTATTACTTTAAGTACTTTAAGCAACTCTATTCTTTGGCATCAGTTTGCTCTGCTCATTTCTCTTTACTATACATATACAATAACCAGACAACATTGTACATTTTCATTCTCTATTTAGTGAAAAATTCTGATGAATCTTATCAGTTTGGTATTCCAAAATCATGACTGTTAGGCTCACTGGGTACTCTAAATTGTCCTTAGGTGTAAGTGTGTGAGTGAGTGGTTGTTTTTCCTGTCTGTCTCTATGTGGTGATGTACTGGCGACCTGTCCAGGTTGAACCCCTGCCTCTCTCCAGATGTGTAGTGGAGACTCCACAAGAATAAGGGAGTTGAAAAATGGATGGATGTTTGTCTTCCCTTTTATTGTTTAAATGATCTTGAAGTATTTAACTTCCTTATTATTACTTTGAAGCCCTTGCCATGTTGGTTAATTTGTTTGTATTTAGTCTTCTGTTTGTGCTTTGACACTTTTTTTTAAAAACTTTTTTTTCCTGTCTTCTTCTTTTGTAATTGCAATGAGTCCCTTCCTCCGCTGTTTTCTATATGCTGATTTTCTCCTACGTGTGCTCCGCCTCAGACGTGTCCCATGATCAGTTTGTCCAGTTCCATTGCCATTTCCCACCCCTGCCTCCATATTGAAGCACCTGGAGTATTTATTGTACTCAACTGGATCCTTCCCTTACTTGTCTGATCCACGATCTCTTTGTGTATTTTATTAAAAATATTTATTCTACCGTAGTCTTTCTTTGAGTTTGGATCTTCTTCCAGTGCACATCAGACATCCCTTTTTAATCTCTTTAAATCTGCTCTTATAATTAATCTTTTTCATTGGCTCTTGAACCAGCGTTATAAAGCTTAATTTGTTTAAGTTGCTTTAGAGCACTCTGTGTCTTAGCTAAACACTAAATCAGGAGGTTAATAATAACAGAAGTTGAGGAAAAGGACTGAGAGTTGATGGGAGGACTTGGCAGACATCTCAAAAGACCAACGGTAATATAAGAAAGCTTGACTGAAGGGGGTGATTGCAGTGATGTTGTAGGAAGGAAGAATCTCAGGGCTAAAGGAAACTAAAAACGGGAAATCAGTTCAACAAAAACAAATTGTAATGGCTATTAACAAACATTTAAATTATCTAAGGGCTGAAAGAATAACCAGAGAAAAAATACACTATGTTGTGGAAACACACAGAGCTGGTTCTAAGCAAGCACTAGCGCCAGTTTTATCACAGAAACTGGTCTAAAATAAAGTGGCAACTGAAACCTTGTTGTTGTTTGAAGCTAAGCCCATCCTACAAAAAAACCCTAAACAGAATATTTGGGAAATCTATTCAAATGGCGTCGAGTAAGACTTTCTTGTATGTGGATGAATGACAGTGTCTCAATTTAGTACCTCCAAGTAACCAAGTTTTTAATTCTTTGAGAGTCAAACAACTGATAAGAGATACCCAATTGGGTGTTAGTCACAGTCTTAAGGCTGTTTTTCAATCGGTATTGTTTTTTTTTTTTTTCTTTTCTTGACTGGACATCTGCTGCAAGGAACACAACAAATACCTTCCTCTTATAGGGTTTCTTTTTATCATGTTTGCTTTATTGGCTGTCTGCTAGCTTAAATTAATGTCTGGATTGTGACATCTCCCATTGTTTAGAAGAAAGAGAAAGTGAAATCTCTTTATAGTACCACCGGGAGGAAATTTAGCTTCCACATTTAAACCAATTAGGTGCCTTGCTCAAGGGCTGTTCACTCATGCCTTGTCTAGGACTTGAACCAGTGACCTTTTGGTCGCAACGCTTTTATTCAATACACGCATACTTCTGTAAGACTACACAGGAATCAAAACAGATTCTACTTGCCCTGGGTATCGCAGTTTATTAAATTACTCATAGTGCCAATACATTTCTTGTTTAATTAATTGTTTACCTCTAATTTGTTTTATGCCCAGAAATAGGGAATGATCTCACCTAATTTTGACAACTTATCAAATCTTTGGCTTGTATTATGACCCAGGCTTTTTCAAGATATTAAAACTAGTTGCTAGGAGCTGTTCCCTATTACAATTTCTGTGCTCTGAGCTGTTACAATAGAAAATCCATACAAACTATGTATGATTTATTGATTTACTTAACTGACTGGATATGATGCTCCTGTCATGTCCTCCAAAAAATGCAACAATATGTTTAGTGTGACTTTTTTAGCACAATAAACTGTAATTTGGCAATGTTTTTGGGTGAAAACCTTAACAAATGACTTGGAACAGTTTATCAAAGAGCTTTACAAAATGAATGTCTTTGCACCCCCTCTCACCAGTATCATATGTAGGTGCATCAGTTCCATCACAACCAGCATCTAATCTGTTGATCTATAGTGAGCCATGAAGACTGGTAAATGCTTAAACGGCATTACGTACACTTGCCCAATTGCTGATAAGCAGTATGTTAAGTCCTAAGTCCTGAATGTTCTGTGGCTACAGACATTAGTGCCTTGTGGCATACCCCTTACTCTAACAAGCATGTCTGTGTCTCCACATTATCACCTTAGTCCTAACAAAAAAAAAGAAAAGAAGAAACTCTTTTTGCTTCCTTTGTGTGTTTGAGCTCAGGTGCCTCAACTTGTTTGTTAAATACCAAAGAGAGGGAGAATGGGGAAAAAAATCAATGTAATACTGCAAAACAATCAGATCATATGAAATTATGGATTCTTGGCCTGAGCATTCAGCCCTTGTCTGAGCTGTGCAGATCAATTCAAACAGACACAAAGTGCAAACACACGGCATAATACCACAATAGGAAATTGAAGCAAGCCGAGCCCCTCCTTTTAAAATATGCTGCTACTTATTTGCTTTGTGGATTACCATTCTGAAATGAAATTTGAACAGTTACTTAAAATAATATGCAAAATATGTTTTCTCATTCCTCTACCCCCGCATCCTCTTTGTTAGTTACAAAAGAGGAAAACCATAGCTGCCGCTATGTAAGTGGACACACGAAGCGTGTACGGTGCTGATTATGTTACTAAAGCCTATTCGGGGCTTTACCTTTATTTTCAGAAAGTAGTGTTTTTGTACGTGCTTCCTTTAAAACGTGTTTTTGTCTGATGTGTACTTCATCTTAGGTAAAGACATTGACTGACTTTGCTTGTAGTAAAGGGTGTGGTTGTCTAGGTGGTGGTCCACCAAGAATTACATTCTCTAGGGGAGCCTTTGGTAGTCAGTGACTCTGTTATGTACATAACCACACAGACACATGTACAGAAACATGTTGTGTGTTTCTGTATCCTTACGGGGAGTTTCTATTGACATTCATTCATTTGTGATTCTATAGATAACCTTGACCTAACCCTAATTTTTACCCTTACCAGTAAACGCCTAACCCTAAATGTAAGCCTAACTCAATTCACACTAACCCATCACCCAACCCAAAACCACATTTTTTTTTCATGGGGACCAGGCTTTTGTCCCCAAGAGGAGCAGTCAGTCCCCACAAGGATAGTACTTCTTGTTGTTTTTAGTGATTTTGCAAATGTCATTATGGTTTCGCTTTTTTCATCATTTTTTAATTTTTTATTATTTCTGTGGTTTCAGAAGCCTATTTCTAATGTATTCTTTGTAGCATTTTCTTTACCCTCTTTTCTTATTTCTCTCTTTCCCCTTAAACCTCTTCCTCTACCTGTCTACGTTTCTTTTTTCCTTTCAGTACCATCCCTGTGTGCCATACATTTGGCATAAACCCAAGGCAATATGTAATAAAGTTTTATACATATATATATCAATTCAAGCGATGCAGTTTAAGCAATAAGGCTTAAGTTGCGAAAGTAAAATATGTTGGGCTTTACATTGGCCTTCAACAACAGGATATGTATGATGCAGTCAAATAAACAAACTAATACACAATGATGGCCTTTTTTAACGCATAAAGCCATATGCAACTTTCAACATATATTATCAAAATCATAAAGTCAATAACGAGGAGATTTTTTTATTTGCTGTTTTCTACCTGTTTAGATCAATGCGTCCTTACTGGTTGGTTCTACCACCTTAGACACATCAGACTGACAGACTGAACATTCCATCATTATTTGATGTGACAGGTTTCTATTGTATCTTTTCTTAGGCTTTTTTGTCAATAAACAAGATGACTGCCCAAAATGTTACAAGTTAAAATTATCAAGTCATTCCAGTCAAAGCAAACACTCTACAGGTGTGAAAATAACATTTGAACATTTTGCACTGGGCTGGTTGGAACCCTCCTATGAAAACTGAACAACTTACTGGGAACCATGAGACTATGCATTAAGATTGTTGATCCGAGAATGCACCTTACTGACCCACTTTATAAGCGGAAGAGGGGCGTGTCACAATGTGTTCAAGTGATATGGTTAACAAAACTAGCCTCCGTGCCCAATTATAGTATTTCTTAGCCAAACTAAACAGTGTGCATTACTCAACAAAATACTAAAAGAATTGTGGTAACCTTAATCTCCTATAAATATTGTCACTGCAACTGCAGTAAAGAACTCCAAATTTACAAGTATGAACTGTTTTCTGGACTCTTGGATCAGCCTGCATTAAAATGTATCTGTGAGTTTCTTAAAGTTATAGAGTAAGAGAGGAGCAGTTAATAAAGAAAGGGAGCATAGTATATATACTGAAACAGACAAACAAACACTAGAAAGCACAGTCCCAACATAGTTCACCTGTTGCTTTTTCCATTGCAACACACTACAACTGTAACATAGCCCCTAGACCATGGCCCAGGTTATACATCGGAGGAGGCATAGTCTAACCCAGAGCCCAGGTTTGAACAGAGTGAACAGATTGAGATACAAATATTGTTGTTAGTGTACAGCATTTAGTTATACTGTACAGTAAAACCCATTTGATCAGTTTCTTTCTGAATCAATCATCTTGCCTAGGGTTGGGTCCAGTGGTCCTCAGGTCTGGGCATCAAAGTCTAAATAGCTTTGAGCAAGATATATTTTCTTTCTGTGTCTGTGCTAATCAAGTTATTTTCCTCTCTGCTCTGTGTGTCAAAGATCATATATGTGTGGCTGTCTGTGGGAGTATGCTCTTTTATGCTCACGAATATGAATCTATGTGAATGAATCCGTGTGTATGTGTGTGAGTTTGAGTAGATTTACATAGGAATTTTTGGAGAGCGTGTAAGTCTTGTTTTGGAATTGCAACATGGTTGTCTTTCCGGGTCCACTTTACTTCAATCAAACGGAACCTACTGCCATTGCTAAAAGCCGTTTAAAAATGCATATCTTACATCTGCTTTTCTTTAATATGTCTTGAATTTTATTATTTTATGGTGAAATACTTTGTCATTTTTATCTTGAGAAGTGCTATATAAATGGTCAGCTTTAAAGGAAGCACAGAAGCTTTATAAAATCTCAACAAAAATCGGCACATCTTATTTTTAAAGTAATCATATTTTTGTTCCTGGTTAACTTCCAGCCCAATGAGCTGTTATACATAATATGTGGGCTTTTATTTTGTAGAGTATTTTCTGGTTTTGTTGTATAATTTCACTATAGTTACCTTTTAAAGACCTTTTCATTTTAGTCCTAGTCTTAATATTGACGTTACTTTCTTAGAAATGTGCTAAGTGGAACTCACTTTCTTACTAATGTACTAAATACAAATACTAAATATACTCCTCATATATTATTACATGGGTATGTGGGCAAGGTTTTGATTTTAAATAGCACCTAGTGCACTATCAATAAAATATAAATCATAAATATTTTTTTGCACTGCTGGTGTGAGCTCATAGGGAATTTAGGATGATTTAGAATAATTTTTTTGTTGTAATACATCATAAATCTAGGGTTGGGTATCTTCACTATTATGTATAATCAGTAGCTCTGGTGATCTTCTCCATATAACACAGACACACACATACTCGTGTCAGTAACTTAGAAACCCATTATCAGTTGCAAGAATCCCCCAGAATCTGACTCTCACACATGTCTTCTGTGTCAGTGCTTTAAGTAGAAAATATGTACAGTATATATATATATTTTTTCATAACAGTTAGTTCAGACCGAGTAATCTGATTGGACTTTTTAGAGTGCTGATATTTACCCATACCAGCTGTGATACACCTGTTCACAGGTGTATCACTCCGCTACACCGGTGTTCTAACAGTTAATTGTAAATGATACAAAGTAGCTTATGCCCAGAAAATTTTACCTTTAGTTGCATGGCAACAGCCTTGTCAAAGAAGTATGTGTTGGCGGAGCCAACAGACCATCAACTAAACAAATAAATCACAATCTTCTGTGGTGTAATATTGCTTACTAAGAAAATGTGTTTGTAGAACTGTTGTATAAAGGCAATATCACACTCGAGGTCATGATATATTGGTGAATATCGGCACGTGTGATTGTCTGCGGCACTCGGCCCGCGGCCTCGTGCCTACGATCGAATCACACCAGTGCCGATATTCACCGATACAGCCATCCCTCTCGTGTGATGTTGCTTTAACCCTCTGGAGTCCAGGGTATAATTGGCCGTTTTGTATTACTTTTGATTTTATCTCTATATTTCACTTTTAAAAAATGTTTACCCTGCATTGCTTGGTATTATTTTTTTCAGTACAACCTCCCCTTTGTGGATTTACAGTTATCTTTCCATTTTGACATTCCATATTAACAAAGTTGACCTAAAATCACTCATAAAATCAGAGTAGAATAAAGTCATATTTTTTACTGTGAAAACCACAAATATGTTTACAAACCATTTTCACAACTTAGAATACAAATATAAATTGTAAATTTCAAAACCAACATACAATATTTCAAAGAACAAAGTAATTTATGACTTTTTTTGCAAAAAATGCAGACATTACCTTTGGCGTTTGTTTGTACAGCTATTTGCAAAACAATGTAATGTCTCACAAATATTTTTAACAAACCAATTTTAATACTTAGGATGGAAATACAAATTTTTAATTCAAAACCTATGTTGACTCTCATCACACAAAGAAAGTAATTTAACACTATCTAAATAAAATGCAGGCATTGTCTCAGTTGATGCTTGGCTCTGCTGCTTGAGCCGGAGGAGATCACGACCTGGTGTAAATACTTTATCATAACTCTGGTTTTACATGGTCTATCAACACAATTTAAAAACTGGTATATAGCTTGCGGTCCCAACTTTCTATACAAAAAACTCAGTGACGCTTCATTTTGCTGCTACGCCATATTTAGCGGCGACATAATTTTGGACTCCAGAGGGTTTATATATATATATATATATATATATATATAACAATTTTAGTATCTAGAGAATTAAGGTATACCATGTACCACTTCAAAATCAAAAAGTATGGCTTAGTATATATAATATAGCCTTATCAAATTCATTAGCTCATATGTAATACCAGTCGGCATAAGGCTACTCCTCTTTATTTTTCTTTTGCTTTTAACCTTTTTTAAAGCTTGGCCCCTCACATTACAAATAGAATACCCTCACTTGCTTACCCTCAGAGCGCTGAAGGGCACCCAGGTGCCCAAGAGGTTGCTGTAATGAGCACTAATGAGCCCATTGACAACCTCTGTACAAGCTGATTGGTGCTGCAGGCTCTCACCATGTGCTTCATGGAGCACTTCCTGGGGCAATCCAACAGCTTGCTGGAACTTTGCCTAGCCATGGCCATTATTGGAGCTTCATGTGCAATGTTATGGACAGAAAAGGAAGATCAAGATTTTAACAGAAATAATTTAATAGCAACACATTTTCAGGCTTGCACATTTTTTTCCATCAGCATATTCTTATTTGAACAACCAGTAGAACTAAACAATTCAGGGTTACTGTCATGTATACATGATGAAGTAAAACACAGGCAGAAGGGAGCATCTTTTACGTAAAGCTTTTGAATGGCAGAAACTGTAGTATTTCTTGTCTTATCTTAGATGTTTAATTAAAAAACAAATCAGTAAGCCATAAAAAAATATTTGCCATGAATCCCCTGTTTATACGCTTAATAGTTACAGCTACCTCCTAGTTGCACCATAGGATCAGTACTTGGCAGATCAAGGAAGAAGAACCACAGCACATCAGTTCCCATCGAACGTCAAATCAAAATAAGAAAATGTAAACATGCTGCTAAATAATGGTCAGAAGGAGTAGTTGTCCTCCCAAGATATCCCATTAAAGCTATGTTCAGGAAACTCACCCCTACAATCAACTGTCTGTTTGCCCCTATCTCCCAATGTCTGTATCCATCTCATGTTCCATGCCTCCTAGATAAAATGGATTCATGCCACTTCCATCTACCTGGGATTACAATGACAAGACGATTGTTGCCCATTGACATCTTCTGGGGTACCAGTATCTTGTTGATAGGGATTGTCACTGGAGTGGCAAGGCTATGGTCCAGAAGATTGTTATTGAGTGTCCTGTTCTGCTAATCTTGACAGACAGTTCTCCTTTGCTCTACCTTCTTCATGTCTCACTCTACAGGGTAAGGTTATTTAAATTTTTCTCTAATTATGCTGCTATAGGCTTAGACTGCTAAAGCAAAATCTAACCACTTCCCTCTCTGCTACTTTCTTCCTTTGTCAAATCTGCTTTAGTTACTGTTATTTCAACTTTGCTAACCTTTTGTTTTCTCTACGTGTTCTTCTCTCCATAGTAACCACGCCTGGTCTTGCGTTCTGTTAGCTGAGACAGCTTCTTGGATGAGAACATGGGCTGAGATGCTTCCAGCGACGCTCTACAACTGCTGCTATAAACTCTTTTTTTTCAGTATCCTGTGAATCTAATTTAGTTTTCTTTCTCTTCAAACTCCCAGTCGGTAGTGGCAGATGGCTGCTTGTACTGAGCCTGGTTCTGCTGCAGGTTTCTTCCTGGAAAAGTGGAGTTTTTCCTCTTCACTTTCACTACATACATGCTCAGTATGAGGGAGTGCTGCAAATTTGACAACATAAGGGATCATAACTCTGCTGATTCCAGAGGAGTTAATGCTTCAAGTCAATGACTCGATGCAATCTCCGGGGGTTCGTTAGATTGGAAACCTTTTCAAATTGATTTGTTTATGATGCATCTATGATTTTAATTGATTTTCTTGTAAAGTGTCTTGAGACAACATCTATAGTAAATTGGCCCTATATAAATAGACTGATTCTTAATCCTTGATTTTTGATTCTTGATGTATATAGAATATATGTATTTCTGATTTTGAGGCTTCTTGGCAATGCACTTGCGGTTGGACAGTGGCTCAGGGGTGAGAGTTCATAATGCAACCAGTAAGATGCCTGTTTGAATCTCCATGTTTTATTTGTTGTGTTGGCCATTCATGACTGTGTTATGTTTCATCTCCTTATAGTTGTGTTTTTTAACACCTATTGTGTTATGATTATTTGAAAAATTCCACCTGTGGACATGTTCCTCATATATGGTTCTCCAAGAATTTACCAGAGCCATTCCTGAGCACCTCCATAATTTTCTGCACCATATAGTCACAACTGGTAACTGCTCCTACATCTCTTTGTTATATAGTTTCTCTCCCCTCTGTCCTCCTTTGCCCCAGCTGCTCCACAGTCAGAATATTCTGGGCTTCAAACCATCAAGACACATCACTTTGGGATCTGCTCACCTCTCCCAGGCAGTTCATCAACTCTACCTACGGAAGAATACAACACTTACTTGCATTAACACACATGAATGACTCACAGTAGAGCCGCTGCTCCTCCACATCGAAAGTTCAGGAGGCTCAAGAATCTGGTTAACATGCTAGGACGTGCTGTAGGCAAAATATTTCTTCACTAGCCTAGGACTGGCCAGCAGGTTTGCCTAAGTGGCAGGGGAGATAGAAGTCTAGACCTTTTTTGCCAGGCTGCTGGCTTCTGCAACCTGGCACATCAGATTAAGTGAAATACAATACTTCCATGTGTGGTGGGATGGTGTTTCACCCTCCCCACTCTGCACACCATGTGCAGCAAGAAGAACACTGTTGATCGGTGGGCGTGGCAGATCACTTTATAGCTGAGCAGGCCGCTGCAAGGTGCGTGTGTCTTTGTTTCCCCTGTTACATGTCGGCTGCGGAGTGGCTTGTGCGTTTGATCGGCTCACCCGAGATCGTAAGTGCCATTTGTACCATCTGTGGCTGGGATTGTGGTTGGGTTTTTGGTGCTGTACAGTACCGTCCGTGCATTTCTGCAGCGTTGCTCTGCTGGCGTTGGCAGCTGCAGCTAGAGGTTTTTGCTGCGTCTGGCTTCCATATAGTCCTCACCTGCTGATCTGCTCCCTCCCTGGATAGGCTGTGTTTCCACTCCTGGGTCAGTTACTTGCTGTTTACATTTTTATTTACTTCACCTGAATCCAGTTAATACGTTTTCTGTTTTAGGCACAAGATTATTTTAGAGTTGCAGTGCTTTGGACGTACTGCTGTCTTGTCTTTCCCGGTGTTTGTTTGGGTCACTCACAATTAAGCCTGTTGCTGCTTGGACCAGCTGAGTGGGCATAACATGACTCCTCTGGCCCTGTTGAAAGGCCTTTACAATTGGACAATGATGATTTGTTCCACCATTTCAAGTGTTTATGTTTTCCTTTACAGTTTTTTTGTTTATTATTGAAATTACTAATGTGCTTGCTTTTTTGTTTTGGTTTACTAATTTGTTTTCTTTTCCATTGCATGTTTTTGTTTGCTCATGTATTTTTGGAATTATTTTATTTGTCCTTCTCCTTTCTTTCAACAGACCAAGTAGTAGCCCTGAAGCCTGGTTTTAAAAAAAGGCAATTGTTTTAAGGGAATTGTTAAATAAAGTATTATATACTATTCCGTGTTCTGGTGCATCTTGTTCTCACTCTATCATGTAGGTCACACATGGATGGAAACCCACCTGAATTGTTTGAAAATGGTCTACGAGGACTGAAGATCACCTGATCAGCATTGTTAGCTGACAAGGTGGCTTGAAGTGGTCATTAGCAGGTCCAAATTTAGTCTCTATCTCAATAAGAAACTTTATCTCAATAGTAAACTGGCAAACAACAAAATGTTAGGATGTGTATTGTAACCCAACTTGAGCTACATAAATCTTACAGGATGGAAGCAATAAGACATTTGGGATGAGTCATATTCTCCATGCAAGTTGACCAAAAAATATTTTTAAACACTCTGAGCTGCTTTATAGTAGTTCAAAATGAATGTCAAACAGCAAATTGTCCAACCAGTGACTCTTGATTCAGAACAATAGGGATTTTTAAATACAATACAAGTTTAAAGCTGGATAAGGGCATTCGCTTTAGCGGTGGGCCTTGAAGATGATTAAAATCTCCCTAAATCAAAAGTCATTGCCATTGACAGAGGTGCAACTATGTGGGCAGAGGTTGTGGATTTCTTTTTGCTCTTAATTTGATTGCTGTGTTTTTGCAAAAGATCAGTTCTTGCTCCCTTCATTGAGAATTGACATCCATCAGATGTTGTGGACTGCAACAAAATGTGTAAAGCAGCCAGTATATTGATTAGTACCTCCAAATCTGAGACTATGGCTCATGTGGCTTGTCACCTTTGGGACTTAAGGCTTTACCAACTCAAGTAAATCACTTTAAATATCTATATATCTTGTTAACAGTTGAGAGTAGAACAAAGCAGAACGTTATAATTGGTTAAACAATCTTTTTAACAACTGCAAACTCTGCTAAATCTATACAACATTGGCCTACAAATTGTTCAACACGTGCCTTTTTCATATCCTTACACTTGCCTAAATGCCAACACAGCATTCTTTTGATTATTTGCTTAAAAGGATATAACAAATAAATATTTCATCATATTAATTAAAGGCTACGTTAGGGTAATTCACAACTTTCTGAGCTTTATGTGTTCTGTAGGAAAGTTTCAAAAACACTTAAAAATAACACTAAAAGTGCTTCATGTCCTCTGTTTATAAAATAGTGTTTCAGCTGGATAGCTCAATTTGAGTTCAAATCCAGGCCTGGGCTATACCAACAGTATCCAGCGTGGGTCCTTGGGCAAGACCCTTCGCGCTACTGCCTACTTTGTAAGTCGCTTTGGATAAAAGCGTCTGCTAAATACATAAAAAACAAAAACAAATATATTTTTAAATTGTAACGTCTTCAATCCAATCCAATCCACTTTATTTATATAGCACATTTAAAACAGTAACATGTCCACCAAAGTGCTGCACATATAAAAAATAAATAAGACATAAAATAAACTAAAATAATATGAGAGAACAATAAAATAATACAATTAATAAAATAAGTAAAAATAAAATAAGACAATCAGCTCAAACAGTAAATGACACATAGGACCATACAACACATGCAGGGTTAAAAGCCAAAGAATAAAAGTGGGCCTTCAGACGAGACTTAAAACACTCCACAGTGGGGGCAGTTCGAACACGGAGAGGCAGAGCATTCCAGATTCTGGGACCAACAACAGAGAATGCCCTGTCCCCCCTAGTTTTAAGTCTAGTCTTGAGGACCGTGAGCTGGGACTGGCCCCCAGACCTCAGAGCGTGCGACGGATATAAAGATGGAGGCAATCGGAAATGTAGTTTGGAGCCAGTCCATTTAAAGCTTTAAAAACAAACAATAATATTACTAGGGTTTTGCTCATATACTGTATAGTTTAAATAAAGATTTGATGCTGGAGAAACATTAAGGCTCAAGTCTGTAAAATCAGAAGCAGCAGAGAGCCATTGGAATAAATAAAATAAAACTGTAATAATTTACAAAGACGATTTCAACAGATTTGACCAGCAGACAATTATCGACCTTTGCATCCTGTGTTCTCTGCAGTACCAAATACTTAATACTAAATACTTTAGTGCTTTTCATCATGGTTAGTCCTTTGTGCTCTTACTTTGGTTGTTCATGTATGCCCAATAGTATCATTTGGAAGTCCTTTCTCTCTATTCCCACATTTCAGTTTTCGTCTTGTCCTTCTTGTCATCTTTGTGGCAGCAGAAGACATCTGGACGACTGTCACGGTTGACACGGTTGGTTGACGAGCATTGACAATTCCCCATGGACTAAGGAAAACAGGAGGAGATGACTCTCATCGGTGATGATAGACTTTGTGTGCATGTGTTAATGCCTGAAGCAGTATGTAGAACTCTTATTTGCAAGACGAGAAAATGATAGGTAATACTTGCAACCGTGTTATCTCTTGTATACATTTTCAGAAACATTACACACTTTGTCAGAACAGCAATGTGCATGGTGTGGTGTAAATGCTTGTCTTTTACTAAAACAAAAGTAGATACCACTTGTCAGATCACAAAGCAATGACATGTATCATGCATTAGTTATATGGTACAACGCATTAATTGAATCCACAATAGCAATAATAGCAGTGTCCAAAAGAGCAACGACTTCAATCATTTCTGTATATGTATTTAACTTCCATTAAGTTAAATATATTTGCATCTCTGAACATATTGCAAATAAAATCCCCTTTTACTTCTTTATCATACATGCTGTATATAATTCTGCCTGTGATTAGGGAAATTACAAGGAAATATGAGTGTTTTGGCAGAATCCACTTGAAAGAGCTGATACACAGTCAGGTATGTAAGCAATCTTGTTGAGACGCACTGTCCACAGCTTTATATGGCAATGGGAACAGGGCTTTGCGATGATCACTGACATCCTTAAACCATTTTACAACAAATTTTGTGGTACACTCAGGATCAGTGTACATTTGGCATCCAAGCTTTATTCTGACCAATGTTTCAAAATGTTGCTTGACTGGACTTTATAGCCAAACACTTCAGCTTAGAAACCTTAATCTGCCACTCAGAGAGGAAGAATGTATTTTTCCTGTTCTGGCACCTTACAGTATCCATCTTATAATATCACCAGCTTCTTCCAGAATCTTCACAAGCCTGTGTTCTTTTAATGTGGTGTTGGTAAACACACTTGACACCAAACTAAGAGAACTTGAACAAGTGGACATCAGTAAAAGAAAATCTCTGAAAACAAACCAAACTTTGTATGGGGCCTGAAGGAGGAAAATGAAGCAGTGTTATATATTTAATGTATATTTAAATTATTCTATTTATATCTTGCATCTGACATTTGCTTTGCCTATCTAGTATTGAAGGCTTCTTCACAGTGTATATTAGGGTGTGACGGTAAAAATGTGACAAATTGGAGTTCATCATTGTACATTCAATTATCCAACAGATAAGATTATATTCCATCATAGATAATACTATAAAAGTATGCCGATATATTGTTGTGTTAAAAACTTAAAATGGCAAACAAAAAAACAAAAAAAAGTAAGATAACATGACTTCTGCACCATGACTTTGTCTGAGCTTATTTTTGCTTTGCAGCACAGCAGTGAACTTTTAACTTTGAAGATATATGTTCAACCAAGTAGTAATAATGCAAATTCTAAAATAAAGTGGCAGAGGTGAAGATGCATTGACTCAATCTGAATTACACCCTCCCTTTGTGGATTTACTGAAATACTTCTTGAAGAAACAGTGTTTGACATTTATAGCCCCAGGCACAGAGTAATGCTGTATAAAGTTGCATTGTAATGACATATAGAAACGGTGATTACAGGCTAATTCAATTGCTCTATAATCTCATTTCCATAATGGCCTTTATTTGGAACCTCAATTTATTGTTTTCCAAGAAATCATTATACAATTTAGCCCTAAAATCCATTTTTAATATGCATGCCCACTGCAGGAAGCATACAAAAGAAAATGGACAACCAAAATCACATGCACAAACATACAGTAGAGTTCAGGCGAGTGTGAGTATAATGAGGGATACCAAACAAAATCTCTCACAAGGAAGCAAATGTAGCCAGATATAGCCATAAAAACACACATTGGTGGCATTATGGTAATTGATAGGCATACCCAGCTGGAGTATCTGGTGGAAGCAGTGTGAGAAAAGAGGAGGGTTATTATGTGCAAATATTAATGATTCTGTGTTTGGGACTCTGGACATGAATGCATCTTTGTGTATTTGTGAGCTTATCACTGTGTGTGTGTGTGCACGCGTGTATGCGCGTGTATGTGTGTGCAGGATTGTGTGTGGTCAAGTGCCAGAGGGTGGGATCCAACAGCCTGGATTTAATCACTGGGACCCCCTTCCTTAAGATGACTATCATGATTTGCCAGCATCACTGAGCTCCTTTGATATGTCTATCCCTGGTGACACAGTTTGATCTGGGCTGCAACATTTGGCCAAGTCACCAAGATCGCCCATAAGTCCACGTTAGGCATCAGACCAACCCCAGTCTTAGAGCTTTAACGCTGACTGTAACCCCATACAAAGCTTTAGTTCAAATAACCCTTAGTCCCTGTGTGGTGGCTGAGCGGCTCTTCGAAGAGTGTGTGTTGCAGATTTAGGCGACTCTGGGATGAAAGATTGTCTGGATACTTTTTTCAGTGTCTTTTTGCATGACAGAACTTTGTGTATGATATCTGCTGTGCTATTTCTACATAGCTAACCTACTATCCCCCTGACTGTGAGGCACTACAGGAAGAAATCAAGCGACACTGTGCTTTCTTAGGAAGATATATAATACAGATCACCAATGCATACTCCTGCTACTGTGAAGGACAACAACAAAAAAAGAATGTGGTGTTATAAACTGTAGGAGCCAGTTTAGTACTTTATACTGATCTGCCATAGTTAGTATAGTTTCATCCCAACAAAAACAAAACAGTCCTAACAGAACATTACAATACTCCAGAGAAATGTTTATCAATGTTTTATACATCTCAGGTCCTTAACAGTTGAAAAAATAAATACATTCCACATTGTCAGGTGCTTGTGATGGGCAGAATTTATGTATTTACATACATTCATACGTATACGTACATACATAGTACAAATCAATGCACAACTTGACAACTACCTACAAAAAATAAAATAAAATAAAAATACTGAATGAGATATATTACCTCGACTTTTTATAGCAGTCTTCACCAAAAAAAGGAGCCTTTTCAATCTGCTCTCCGTTAAACAGATTCTGCTCCCAGGAATCATTGGATGTTTCCGTGTATTATTAATTGGGAATCATTCCCAGTCAACTTTTTCTTGGTGGTTTTAAAATTCAGTAACATTAAGCAACGATTGAACCTCATTTTCAATCTATAACATAATTTTTTTTAAATCCATCTTGAACTTTTATTACATGTGACGGATTTTAGGCATTTGTTTTATTTTTATATGCAAACATTGACATTTAAGGAACACCATATTGTGTTGTTTTAAGGGAATAAACCATTTTTAAAACTTCACTGTTGCTGTGTAAACGGAGATTGCAATTTGAAAGTTATCTTGTAAATATTCTAACAGAAGCAGAATTTTTGAAATGTTGTCAAATTATGCCTTTGTCAGAGGAAACGTATGCCATCGTGAAAATAAACGGAACACACAAAAAACCAAAACCAAACGTCATAATTTTCACCGGAAAACGACATGTAAACAGGTCCTTAAATTTCTCAAAAATATTAATATAATATCAATATAATCGGAGGCTGAATAGCTAAGGTGGAAAGTCACCTGACTTTTGCACTGGGGGCCTGGGTTCAAAACCAGGCAAGGATATACACCAACAGCATCCAGTGTGAATCCTTTGGCAAGACCCTTCACCATCGCCTACTTTGTAAGTCACTTTGCATAAAAGCATCTGCAAAATACTTTCGTTTAGGTATTTTAATCAGCTGATTTTCTGTGGTAACTTTCATCTCTGGTTTCCCTGTCTTCCTTTTTTCAATAAAGAAGTCAATTTTTGTTTCTCCTGTCCCAATGCAAGTGGAGCTTTTTTCTGTACACCTCGTGTGAAATAACCCAGTCTTAAGTTAAACACGCCAACCCTCTAACCGACCACTGTATTGGAAGTAAATGCGCATGTGCTGTTGTCTAGGGTAACTGAATCGTTGTGTCCTAGCAGGGTTTTCAAGCTGCGTGGTTCCTTTTAATTGGGATATTTTGCAGTTACCAGGTGGACATTAAACATAGCAGGGTTTCTTCAACAGCCTGGGCGTGGACGAGTATGTGTTTTCAGCCTTTTCAAAACACTCTGGCAGAGTTTTTCCTCTCTGCCGCTACATTGCATGCACAGTATGAGCGATTGCTGTAAATTCAATGACAGAATGTAAGCAGTTGTCTTCTGACACTACATACTGGTCTAGAGGAGTGAATACTGCAAAGTCAGAGACTCTATACACTCTGCTAGGTTTGAAAGTGAGCCCTAATTTGTACCTGTAATCAATTTGGATGCATATATTTGTGGATTAAAATAGGCTTTTAAGTGATTTGAGGTAATGTGTGTGTTGAGAGGGTAGGTGTCAGTTAAACTAAATAGAATTGAAATCATTTTTAAAACATGTTTTAACTGCCACTATAATATTTGTAATACCTCTCAGTCTGATGGCCAAACACCCACCTTCTGCTCGAAAAAATAAACTATAGAAAAAAATCACTACCAGAAAGTACGTCATCAAAACGTATTGATATGAACTAGACAGCTCTTCCTGAATAGTCTGTTTACACATCTTTTTAATGAAAGAAATAGCTGACACAGCAAGTTAAAGATTTCTTCATACAGAATTCGACGAAACAACCCTTTGAGAGTCTTAAGTTTTTTACTTCTTCTTAACTGGTTTGCGGCAAACGATTTGTGGAAGCAGAATTGTATTAACCTTTGATTTCTGTGGCACAAAAAAAGTTCAACTGGATATGACAAATTGAAAAGTGGTAATTGAAGTTCCAAAATCTGTGTCCCGTCTCTGGTACAGACATAAGGATGTGCTCATTTAATCCATTTCTGCTAAGGTTTATATAAGTCCAAGACGGCTCACAACCTTATGTGCCATACCGAGTATTTTACTTACATTAAACCAAAATGTTTACTTTGAAAATAAAAAAAACTGATAGTAGACCTGTAAAAAATGTTTTGAATAAAAATGGCAATTCAGATAAGGCTAAATCCGGATTTTTCAATACACAGCCGAGGTTAAATCTAATAACAATGTACAAATACGGTCTGACCTAAATTGTTGTATATTTATAATGTCCTCCAGCATATTTGATCAGAGATGGTGACAGTTTTACATCCTAGCACACAGGCATGCTCGGAACCCAGAGTCACACGCTCAGGCACCACTTGGCCACCAGACATGGACCACTGTTGCAACTGATTGGTTGGAATTTTGTCAGATAGCCAAGCTCTAATGGAAATGCTACAATGCAGCCAAACTCCTGGAATCATTTCAGTGATAAAGTTATATGTTCAGCCTACAACAACTGGTGGAGATAATGTTTGGCCTCATAATTCTTGCCATGTTTAAACAGGCGGCTGCAGAGCGCAAACAAAAGCAGATGAAATTTGAAAAGTATTATCAATATTGCAGATAGTGGATGCCCTTTCCAATCACAAGCTGCATATCTCTCATGGTAAATATATGGTTGAGTAGTTCATTTATTTCTATTAGGTCCCTTGTGTGTTTCACTGTGGCTCATATATATTTATGCAGAATGGATGAAAAGGCCAAACAAGCTGCCATTAGATATGGGTTTGATTCACCTTCTCCGCCAAACTGAAGGTACATCTAAAAGGAATTACTTTGCATTGACAAATCTCTGCCTTTGTCTTACTCTTTTTAAGGGCTCATTCCTCTTCCAGCCTCACACACTATCTGCGCTTTTATATACTTTAGAGCAGAGTAAGCATATGCAAGGCTATAAATGCATATCAGACAGACCAACATAAAACTTTAAAGATTAGTTGGCCTATAGTTACGCACATTTCTCCCCATAGTGCCTTATATCTATGCAGTATTTACCTGTTGCCCGTGTAGTCAGAAATACATGTACAGCATGCATGTGTCTTCATCTTACCCCGCCTTCCCCGCTCTGTACAGCACTCTATGTATTCAGCTCTGTTAATAGCTGGCTGCTGGAGCAAAATAATTGTCATTTTCCAGCCAGTGGGTCTAAAGTCATACAACATAATGAAATGTATAAAAAAGAGGGGGAAATGGCAGACAGGAGGCATGCTAAATCAAATGCAGAGAGATCTGAATAATTTAAGGCACAGGAAGGCGAGAGGAGGAGGAGGTGCAAATGGAAAGATGTTGAAAAGTATCATTTAGGTTGACAGCGCTATGTGCTAATGTGTGTGCATCTATGAGGGCAGTGCAATATGCACTGTTGTGCAGGGTAGAGAAATAAATATGAAAATATAAGTCATGGATCTCCGATGACTGTTAAGCAAGTGCAAATTTGACGACTTTGTTCCCTCACTGACTGCCTGTTCGACTTACTGAAGCCTGGTTTTACTTTTTTACCTCTCTAGCAGGTGCGTCTCTACCGGAGGCATTAAGTCTTCACATCAGAAAACGGACGATTCTTCCCGAGGCCTTTCAGACAACATTGTTGAAAGTGGGATTTTGTTAGGTTCTCGTTGCTCAGTAGTGTCCCTTTGTTTTGCAAATTGCATGCAGAAACCAATCCGAACCTCAACAATAAAAAGACTGTAAAAGAAGACTTGATATTCATCGTGTTTATTTTTTAGCAAAGTGGAATTTAATTAAGTTCAGTATTCAAATTGGTTAATTACACATTTTCTATACAAGGAATCTCAGACGAATGAATCAAGTTATTGACTTGCAGCATTTGTAGCTCCTGGACGAGCTTGTTAAGTTGGGACACAAAGTTAAAAAATGAGCTTTTTCTACTCGTCATCTTGGTTATGTTTGTTCAGCATAATCATAGTCCAACAATGGAATAGTCAGCTGATTTGATTTTCAGAAGCAAAGCACATAGCTTAACGTAAAGATCCCATAGTTGACATTACATGTCAGTTCGCAATTATCACGACGAAACTTCCTCAGTGTAAAAAGAAGGATTGCCAAACGGCACAACTCCTCACCAGGCCGAAGCAATCCCTAAGTAGAGGAACAGTGGCAGCAGGTTCATATCATAGAGATGTTTTACATCAGCAGGAAAGGGACAGATTTAATAATAAATACGGAAATGTAAAGAGACAGCCTGTCTGTTTATAGTTGAAATTCTACACAAAGTAAAAAAAAAAAACAATGGAGGGGCTGCTAAAACTAGCCTTTCCTTTTGCCTTTACACGTAAGGACACCTCTTGTTCCCTGTTCCGCATATTAATAGAAAACTATAAATATTTTATAGAATTGTTAAATTAGAAATGGCAATGCAGCTTCATATATTGTGAAGCTTTCATATGATTATATAATTTTGGATCAAATGTGGCCCTCGATCCACAGTCCCAAACGAACCAGCTTTTCTTTTTTTTTGGGAACCATTGATTTGATTAAAGGAACAAGTTTCATATTGGGCTTCATCTTTCAAATTCCCTAGCACAGTTTTAAGCTTTTGGTTCAAGTAACCTTTTCTTTGAAAGCCAGTCATTTAGATTTTACAGTGAAAAAAAATGGAAGGGATTTACAGTTGAAGACAATGGTGACGAGAGAAATAAACAGGGACAGCGAAGAGCAAGTGCGTGGCTGACTGATGAAGAAGGAGAAATAGGACTCTGTTAAGGGCCAATGAGGACATAGGTAGATGACTTGCATGAACAGTGTACAATGAAACACAATATTTACACAAACATGGTAATAATCACGAGCAATGGAAGGATGAAAAGGTTTGGGCAAGAGCAGAATTCTGGGAAAATGACAAAGGCAAATGCGAGTGAATACTTTCACTCTTTTTTTCTGTCTATCGCTTCTTTATGAAAAGTATGTTACACACAAACAGTATGTCTTCTACATCCTCAGATTACCACGTTGTACACCTGTCCGACATTATGACGGTGTCTGGCAAAAACTGCAGTCGTCTCCAGAAAACAAGCACACAAGTCACCAAAGCACAACCGTGTCAGCAAGGACGTCAACTAAATGAATGCGATTCGGTTTGCACATTTATCAAAGAATCTGTCTGACAACAATTATGTGTGCACATTGTTGTATGTTTGGACTTAAATGTTGTGTGTGCGTGTTTTAGTATTTCCCACTTTGTAAGGCCCATTTTTAGAGTGTGTGTGTGTGTGTGTATACTCCTAACGCTGCTGTCACTAGTGGATTTTATATGTCAGCCTTGACTACATGCTGGCTCCACTTCATCACCAGCTGCAGCTGAGCTCAGGACCAGAAAAACTGGCAAACTGTTTGTCTGACTGCCTGTTTGACACACAATAAAACTGTGTCTCCATTAGACGGGCCTCTGCAGGCCTTAAACACACACACACACACACAAACTACTCCAGACATTTCACACTCTGCTACACCTACATCTATCTAATAGGAAAATATGTGTTTCGGAAAAAAAAATCTAAAATACATTATCAGATGAATTATTGAAACACAATAATAAAAGATGTTTGAAGGCTCAAAATCTTTGTTTGCTTATGCTTTAATTAGGCTTTTTTAAATTATTCACACTTTTTTCACCTTTTTATAAAGGTTCAACATACGTTCTTCCGCCAGGAGTTTATGTAAAATTACACTCATGATTAATAATTCCAATCCGCCTTGCTACTTAAACACTATAAAAAATATATACCCTCCATACTTTCTGAAAAACCATCACCAATTTTGAAAAGATATAAATGCACATGTGTAAAGCTGGTAGAAATGTTCTACATCGACTTACAGCCAACAATATTCTAAGCATTGAATCACAGAGGAACCACAACGCAATTGTGTCCCACAGCTTTTAAGATACAATTTCCCAAAATGTATTGGTTTCGTTTTTCTTTCACTTCTGGACTTCCTTGTATAAGCCTGTTGCATAAACTCCAAAGATAACAAATTATAAATTCCGTATTGGAGATGTGACATTTAACAATGTTTAAATAAACAATAATTGGTTAAAAAAAAGTTTTTTCTGATTTATATTCAGCATAAAAAGGAATTATATAACAGGGATGGCCGCAGGAATGAAGATCCTCCTGTGAAATTCAGTGAAGCATTTAGTCATTATTAGTCTTTGGCTGAACAAGCTCTTCTGGCTAAACTGAATACTGCATAGAGGGTGTTAGACATCCATGATGAAGAAAAGTTTTGACAAAACCGTCCTCTCAGTTGCTTCAAGATTTTCTATATTCACCCCCCCCCGGACTTAATTGGCCTTCTGAATAAGATTACTGAGTCAATTGGTGTCATTCACCCCTCAAGCTTTACCCCAGCAGACTGTGTAGAAACATTGGAGACATAAATCAGTTGATAAATATTATGAGACTTCTTTACTGCAGAGAAATGCAAAATTCATATTGCAAACCATTTTCCGGTATTGGTGCTGTCTCAAGTATTTACACTGAATGACTCGTTGCAATCTGCTGGGAGTCCTCAGATAGTAAACTTTTTAAGCTTAATTCTTGTGATACCAAATAGGTCAGTCCCTTTAAAGAGGTTAAATATTTATTTAGTCACTTATTATAATAACTTATATTCAGTGTTTTTAGAACTCACTTTTTTTGTTTTCCTCATAAAATCTATATTTTGTGATTGATTCACAAAAGTAATAAAAACATTTTGGGAGTAGTTAGTTTCTATATGCACTTTAAATTCCATATCAGGATATCAGAAGACCTTACTTCCATTTCCATATGGAAGTTTCATTCTGTATGTAAAGAATAAAATACAGAAACTGTGCAATGCGGAAAAGTTTTTTTTTTTTTTTACTTTCATGCATCTTGATTAATTATTACAATACATTGTAGGAAAAGTGGCTTAAAATGAACATTCTGAGTATGTGACTGTGGAAATAGAAACAACACTTCTTATTACTCTTAACTATTTCACGATATGCTTGTTTTCAATATAAATGGAGATTGGGAGGGTACTTCCAATGTTCCCTGTTTTTTTGTTTTTGTTTTTTTTAACACCATCTTTGGCAGGCAATATCTAACAAGTCTAATTTAGACCACAAGTGTCCAAAAACATCCATCGCTGCCTTTAGGAATAGTAAATCTAATTAATTAAATTTCTGTGTTGTTGGATACAACCATGCATTTGATCATGTCCAAAACATTTCCAATCTCTTAGACATAATTAATCAATTGTTTCCAACATACATTTGCTAAGGGAAACACTTTGCTAAAATATTCCCTTTCTAACAATACTTCTTTTTTATTGATTTCTATTTTATTCACCCTCTTGGAAGTGTAAGATGTAATAAAAGAAAGCTATGGAAAGTTTGGGCGCAAACCTATAATGTGATTAGATTATCTGCTGTTGTTCTTCTGCCCACTTACATACTATACTAAGTAACTACAGTACAAAGATCTGTTAAAAGCTGTGTTAAAAGACATGATGTTAAGTCAAATGTCCTATAGGTTTTTTTATATATAGTATACAGCATATTTATAACAACTGAAGATAATAAAGATAACATCTATTTTGCTATAGAACTGCACTATTTACCTGAAAAATACAAAAGACCCCTCCCATAAAAATACATTTGCCTGTAAAGTCATAAAGTCTGACTGTGATGTGTGTTTGGTTGAGTCGTCAGTTGTTGTGCTTAAGTAGGGCTAACTTTCAAAATATCATCCATGAAACTACTCTAAGAAATACACGATAACAGTTAAAGATAACTTAGAGTAGATTGAAATAGTTATTGTCAACATCTGATCACAAAATAAAAAAAACATCACAAAAACCTTTTTAGATAATTAAACTTTACCAGCTTTACGCATTTCACCACTGTAATTTTGATTATTTCCCTATGGTGAGTAGCTTAAAGTCTTCAAATAACTATACAGAAAATATAAAAGTACAGGCCATTATCATTAAGGAGTGTTAATAAAAAATCTTCTTAGTACAAACAAATTGTTAAAATAATAATAAAAAATGCTTTTGCCAAGAATCTAGCTGTGGAATTAATTCTGCCAATTTTGTTGAGATTTACTATCTACAAGAAATGGGCACTTCCTAGAGGGCTGTTAGGTTTGTCAGTATTAATTTCAGTGACACTCAGAGTAACGTTTTACCAGTAAAAAGTCCGATTCTGATAAATATCACCTTAGATTAAGCCGAACTTTATTTATTTAGTTGAAAAATGAATGGGAGGTCCTATAATTTAAAGAAATTATGATTGATGACAAGGCTCCTGCTCTTACACATTCATTTTGCCAAGTAAATATCAACAAGACCAAAAGTACACAGATAGGTATAGACGAGTCGTACTTGTCAGATTTGGGCTTGTTGTGGTGAAAGCTGCCTGCTTTAGGCACACGGGGGAGAGAGATCACAAAGATGAACCATGAAAGCCGCAGACGACTCAGAGGCTGGTCGAGAGGAGGTGCACATGTATCCTAGAGGCACTCACACAAATGTCTGACGTACGCAGGTGCACGGCTGTATGAGGGGAAGTATGTGTTTTAACTTGTAGCAAAACAACAGGAGACCTTCACTGTCAGAGTTTTAGATGATTTCATGACAAAATGCACAGAACACAGTTTTGTAGAGAAAACAGATTTAACAGCATGTACAGATGGAAGCGATGGTGGGCAGAACTCCTCAGACAGGGAAGATACCGACAAAAACATTTGACCAATCAGTCGCTAATCGAGAACTAAAGGTCATACTTGAACATTTAAAAAAAATGTAAGCTCAACTTGTGTTTGCTGAAAACACACGCAATATGTTAGATATACATTCTATAAGTACTAATGCAGAGCTCATTCATCATGGAGGATTTTTACTATTCCTAGTTAAGTCGTTGTCTGTTTGACAGAAAAAGCTTTGGCAACTATATCACCGGATAAAAGGAAAATGTAGTATGTTTTGATTTATAAGATGTCAGGGTTACCCTATGCACTGTGGACTTAACAGGGATTAGATTTTTGAACAATATTTTTCCATCCTGAGGGCATCTTCTAACAGGTTAGAGTAAGCTGAGTTTTCAAACATTCATTCAATAAGCAGAATAAATATGAACAACAGAGCGCCTCTTTGAGAACTTTTAATTCCAGGCTAAAAAAATAAGTCATTTTCAACATTAACTGCTACGAGGATTTTATATCAGCACGATTAATAATTGTTCTTAAATCATGCTTTTTATCTATCATTTTTGTCATTACTTCTATTTTTTTATGTATTTTTCTTCTTTCTTAATTTTACAGTCTTAAATTGATTATTTTTAATGTGCCTTTTATCTGCATGTAAACAACTTAGAATTTTCTTGTTGAATAAATGTGCTATAAAAGTAAATTTGCCTTGTCTTGTATTAGTTATGCATTTTCCTCAACGCCTTTGGCTTTGGCACATAAACTTCAAAAACGTGCTTTCAACTAATAAACAATTAAAACACGTTTTATTGAATTTCCGTCAATATAGGACAAATGAGTACTAAAACTCTTACATACCACTCACTAATAGGTGTTGGGATGAAGAAATAATCATTGTTAATTGTTAATTTTTTTTTTTTTTAAGCAAGGACAATACTGAACGCAGGTAAACATTTTTAAAATACATTTTCCAGCAACAGATGAAATATAAGCTTGAACGTTTAAAACTGTCTATATGAAACTATAAGAACGATGTAGCCGCAGTTTAAGGGAAGAGCTGAGCTCTCTGATGTCTGTCCTTAACTGCTTCTCGGGTGTTCTTGCAGATCAGAAAGAAAAAGAAAGATGGGAAATGGGTTAGAGAGAAAGAGAGAGCAAAGTCCTGTCCAAGAAGAAGTATTATTGTCCAAGAAGTATTAGCTCTCTTTTTAATTTTAGCAAGATGAGGAAGTCGAAATTCAAATGAAAGAATCGGTTTCCATCCAGCTAATAGTAATCCATAATCCCACCAACGTGTCTAAAGCACAATGTGGTCGCTGTGATTAACGTTAATGCCTCCCCTACTCAATTTATTGAAATGTTGGAATGAACACATTTGGTTTGGGACCAACGCAATGGCTCGTGTTTAAAAATGTGGTTGGGTGCAGGAAGGAGGATTGGTGGGGAGGGAAAAAAATGATGGAAACACTGTAATATGGGGGTTGAGAAAATGGAGACAGAGGAATTTACAGGAGGTCAGAATATGTTAAAAAGCTGATGAAGATGTTTATGATAAATTATAATGAAATTACAATAAGAGGGTTAAAAATAAGAAAAGCATAAGAAAACTGGAGAGGTATAAAGTAACTATATAACACGATATGCAGAGCAAGAGGAGTCACAGAAGTAATGAGAAGGCTGAGAGGGAAAAATAACATCCCGGGTAAAAAAAATTAGTCCACACTGCTTTCATTTTAAGGCCTAGTCTGATGGTTTTAATTTCTAGAAATTATACACTTTGCAGACAGACAAAATAAGAGAATGAGAAAAAAAGAACTAGTATTAGAATAATTAAATGCAGGAAGAGGGTCGCGGTTTCATTTTCAGCAACACTTTAAATGAATTCCTGTAATGATCCTGAAACCTTGAAAAGGCAAAATCCAATCAAACGATATCTACTGGGCTTCATTTTCTTTGCTGGGGGAATGACACCTCTTTGTCAAAGGGCGAGTCATGGAGAATGTGGGTCGCCATAGACATACAAATGAAGGGCCGACAATTTGGTCTAGTTAAAGCTATTATACTGACAAGTGCATGTATGATAATGTTGAGTCTTGTGCACATGCCTAGCAACACAGCTTGGTGTGTGTGTGTGTGTGTGTGTGTGAGTGTGTGTGTGTGTGTGTGTGTGTGTGTGTGTGTGTGTGTGTGCCCGCACACGTGTGTGTGTAGGCGAGCCGGTAATGAGAAAGACTATCCATATGTGTGAGCACGTCTGTGACCGCACACAAACAAGCACACTGTGGCTTTAACACTTTGCGGCTGTGTTATGACTCATTGTAAATGATGCCATGGGAGGTCAATTGTGGAGATCAAAATGGCTGTTGATGGAGGGGACGGGAGAAAATGTGTAATATTTTTCCCCTTCGCTGCTGCTGAAGCATTTTGATTTAAAAGAATAAGTGGATCTGCTCAGGGTTATTCTTTGCCTGACACCGTCCAAAATAACACCCCTCGCATATATTTCTTGGAGGAGCCTTATGCTCTGCACCCATTGTTTTTACTCTAACTCTGACCATTGGAGAGGTAATCAGCCGTGAGTGCCGTGGATTATGGCACGAGTGGATGAGCAGCTGCAATGCTCCAATGACCTTTTGTAACTCATTACTGGACCTCCAAAAAAGATTGGAAGGAGGAAAGTGACAGATGGAAAAAAGGGAAAATACAAAAAAAGATACCTCCTCTAAAATCTTTAGAGATATTCAGCTCAGTGACTACAATGTGGTATTGTAGGCCCTGTCTCACTCAGAGCAGATGTTTAATGGACTGATTGACAGAAAGTCATTATCTAGTTCTCTGAAAAACAGGGGGAAATAAAAGAGGCGACAAGGTGGGGGAAAAATGTTTAAAAATCAAAGGAAGCTCCTGCAGAGAGCAGAAATGGAGAAGGATGTGATGCACAGTGAAGGGATTAATTTGTCAATCTGGCCAAGTTTATTGGTATAAAACCATTTAAAAGAAACTAAATCAATATTTTTTCATAAATAAAAATATGGTAAAGAAAATATCTATTAAGTAAAGTATTTTAGGTCGACTTTATTTATAAAGTACATGTAAAAACAGTAGCCGATGACCATGTTTATGTATGTTTAACTATAAAGTAATTTCAGCAATGATACAAAAACGGTCCGGAGTTATGGCAAATAATGTTTTTTTTTTTGTCAGCATTTAAAAAACCTAACAGCTTTTCCTCATCTATTGGGATAATTGGTTACAGAGATTGACATGAACGCACCCTTGGTCAAATTTATAATCTGTTTATCATCGACAGGAAACATGCATCTCACTACTGCTGATGCTTGTTGCAAATGAAACATTTAAAGTGCTACTCTAAAGCTAGCTTGTGTCCTTTCTCTGTTGATCCAATTCAGGGGCAGTTTATCTATAACACAAATTCACAATAAATCATTCCAAGGCATTCCACAAATAAAGTCAATTTATTCCAATCATACATACATTCCAGCTAATCTTAGTTATCAAACATGCAGTCAAGTTCAGTCAAGTTGTTGATATGACTTGTTAATTTACTAAGATTAGAATACTGTATGATCTTATGAAGTGTATGCACCTACCCTCCATAAATACATATATTCTGACTGCTTCAAAGGACATAATTAGTAAGGAGGAGATTCTTCTGTATGATTTTTTTTTCCCCTGAAATTTTAATTTATTTTAATTTACAGAAGGGCACCTGTTGCCCAGTGTGTCTATGCCCCACCCTATGCATGTATGGCTGATCAAAAACACTAAAAAGGTCAGGCATATTAAATTAATATAGTTGCTTGCAAATATTTTTATAACCCTTAACATTTTCTATATTTTGTGATATTGCAACCACAAACAAAAATATGATTCAATTGAATTGTATTTGTGAATTGTATGTAAATGACCAACTTAGAGTGGTATACAAAAATGGAAATAATATTATACATATTATTATTATTATTTTTTTTTAAACAAATTAAACCTTAAAATTACATTATGCAAAGGTATTCAGCCATCCTTTGTTGCAATTACAGTTGCAGGTCTTTAAGGCCTACCAGCTTAACAAATCTAGTGACTGAAATTTTCACCCCTTCTTCTTTGCAAAACATCTCAAGAACAATCAGATTAGATGGACATCATTTGTAAATACCAGTTTTCGGATCTTCCCCACAGATTCTCCTGGTTATTAATTGTGTTTAGATTTGGATTTTGACTGGGCCATTGTAATGCATCAATATTTTATGTTTTATACCCTTCCCTTGCCAGCTGGAAGGTAAACCAACGCAGTCTCAAGTATTTTGCAGCCTTGTTGGGCCTGTCACTTTATGTGGATGGCCTTGTCGTGGTAGGGTTACAGTTCCACCAAATTCTTTCCATTTCTGGATGAGGGATTTAAATTTGCTCTGTGAGATTTTAAAAGTTTGCTAAATCTTTCTACATCCTAAGCCTAATATTATCTCTGACCTGTCTGGTTTCTCCTGGTCTTCATGAGGCTTTTGGCTCCTCTGTATTCTCTTAACCGACCTCTGAGGCATCACAGAGCAGCTGTATTTGTACTAATATTAGATCAAACACAGGTGGACGCTATTTAGTCATCAGAAATCATCAGGCAACTGATGAAGGCAAATCCGTTGCATTGAGAGAAAAGGGGGGTTAATACTATTGCGCATTGAACCTTTATGTTTCTTTTTTTTTGTAAAACTATTTTGCGTAATTCACTTTTCACTTCACAATTGTATACCACTTTAGTTCAGCTTTTACAAAAAATGTTTTACAAATAAATTTATCATAAATTAGATTGTCAACATGTGTAATACATGTTATCAAATATGCTTATTGGTAATATAAAGATGAACTACAATAGCAATGAGCCAACTGCCTGCTTCATTCAAGGCACCATTAAAGTTGAGGCACAGCTCATCAGTGTCTCACCTTCTCCAACGTCTCTCACGCATTCCAACCGGCAATGCAGAAATTCAACGAATTTGACCATCAAGAAACATCATGACCGTGCAAAAACAAACTTATAGAGGATTTCCTCTCATCATTGTGAGTATTTTACTTTTTACAGAGATTTCTTTCACTGGCTGCACGTCAATGATAAGATCAGAGTTGTCAGGTTTTGTGTGCATTGTTGTGAAAGCATGCTGTATGTCATTTAAACTGTTACAAGAGCGACCTCTGTATTGCTGTGTGGACAAAAACAGAACTTGACAGTAGATATATATCATTCTGAAGCTGGGATGAACTGAAACAAGCGGGTAAGACAGAAAGAGAGAGACTGGTGGAGGTATTTACACATGGTAATTGCATCACCAGAGGAGGCAGCCTTATGCATTTGACTTTTACGTCCTGCAGGTGTTTATACCTTAACCCCCTCTCCTCCTCCTCCTCCTCCTCCTCCTCCTTACACACACACTGCTAGGTTCTTCTACCCACAATAGAATATTATAAACATTAGAGGCATTTACTAAGAGTGGAACGACACATGCAAGACAAACAAAACACAGTTGGACAAGTTCCAGCCTGCCAGAGAAAGTCACTACTTATAAATATAGTGCTGTCTTCCCCTGATGTCACCCATGCAGTTGCTTCAAAACCTCCGAGACCTCAATGCTAAAAGCAATTTAAATGTGAATATTGAATGATTGAATGCATGCCAAATAAGAGGAGGAGGTGGAGGAGGACCCCCACAATGCCACCCCTGCCACCCCATCCTGCAGAAGGAAAAAAAAAGAAATGGTTTCTTTCTCCAACAATTAATGTAGTGCACCTGTGATGCTCGATAAAGAGTACCGCACTGTGCACAGGTGTGGAACATTAGTTCTGGGGGTGTTCCTTGAAAAAGACAAGCTTCTCTCTCTTTCCTGTAATGACACACTTTGACACACACATTTGGCTGTGAGGTACATGCTATCACAAACATGCATGTAGTTTTACTACTATATGAGTGTGTGTGTGTGTGTGTGTGTGTGTGTGTGTGTGTGTGTGTGTGTGTGTGTGTGTGTGTGTGTGTGTGTGTGTGTGTGTGTGTG
>JAVLVB010000557.1:8479586-8504171 GCA_032876305.1 Orestias chungarensis | reverse complement strand
GAAAATGCAAGAACGAAATGCAAGAAAAAGTTAAACTGAGACAAAATCTAATTGGAAAAGACGGCGGCAGTCACTGTATCTTGCAAGTAACTATCTAGTATTTTGCAGCTCACAGAGGAAGTGTAACAATGCAAGGATCCATATGGATTTATTGATTAAACGATGAACGAACCAATAACATCGATGCAAAATTAAAAAAATCATTCACATTGGTATTTTTAAGAAATGTTTTTTTTATTTTATTTTTTTATGTTAATTTCAATGTCTGATGCCTGTAAGACCTCAGTAAAAAAAACGGGCAAATCATTTTTTTGACGTTTTTTTGCAATTCGTAATAGATGTAAATGATATATGCTTACATCACATTATTATTGATGGCAGATTTGTAAATTTAATTCAATCAACATACATCATGACCTACTCTGTTATAAAATTAAACATTGTATTGTCATCTAAATAAATTAGCATAATATGAAATGTTAATAAAGCAGGTGATTTACACCCCTGGAACACAATAACTGTGTAAATATACACAAAACTACCACTAAATACCACACTCTCATTGACAGTAAGTGAGACATTTTATATAGTATTAATGGTTTCACTCCAAGGAGCCAAGATCTGGTCCTGGTTAAAGATAGAAAGAAAAAAGTACTTATTCTTCATAATACAATAATAAGTTGTTTTTTTCAAATCATTATATTCAGTTATGAAACAAAAATAGTACCCTCCTGTGGTGTTCACAGCTTAAAAAGCATTCCTATACAAAAAAAGGGCTGATGATCTGGACGTTTTGAAATAATTCACAGCTTTTGTTTCAGTCTAGTTACAGCTTTTTCATATGGGTGCAATGGCTTGTTCCCCAGAGTGCAATTGTGTCTAGGGACAACTTAAGCTCTCAGAAAGTTTCCCGCCAGCTGTGCCTTGAACATCTCCGCTGTTACTTCTTTGCACATCCAGTCGACACTGATTGGGTTGTCTATGGTGAAAAGTGGCAATACTTTGAAAAAACATAGATGGATACGATTCTTTGGTAATCATGCTAATGTTGCAATGTGATTGGAAAAATACCATTTTGATAAAGTTTGGGATTAATGAAACCTTTACAAATTTTTGAAATTTGGTCAAATCTGAGTTGGAGATTTCTTTCAGGGCAAGAGCTGGGTCTTCAACAATTTCTTAAACGTAGACAGAGTATCAGATGCTCTGATAGTGCATGTAAGACTGTTCCAGCATGGAACCACAAAAGTCTAGATTGACCTGTCAGTTTGGTGCGATGGCTGTGGGTAGTACAATAATGTTTTAGCGATACATGGGTCCTGATCCATCAAACACAATGTGAGCCAGTATTAGTGATTTGAATTTGAGCAAGCAGCTAAGGTAAACCAATTGAAAGAGAAGTGTTGAATGATTAGGTGAAACGGGAAGTCTTAAGGGAATTCACTAATATTAAACTGGAATGGTGACATATGATGATTAGGACCAAACCACTAGGAGTTGAAGCAACTTTATAAGCACTTTATTTTTTTTTTACTCATCCTTTTTTTACACAGCCAATTTGGGATCGCAGAGGGATTATCTGGCTTTTCATGCTAAACTAAAATCCAATAATTGCATTAAATCTGGAATTTTACTGATCAGCTGCTCATGGCGAGAAAATCGTAGAAAATAAATAAATAAATATGAATATTTTGTGGGTTTTCGATACCACAAATGCCGGAGGGACAACTCATACCTGTCTAATGTAATATATCAGACACCACCTACACCCTTAATTTACATTAATGGGCATAGTGAGAACCATCTTCCTTATCTCCTTAGTTGTGCAACCAATCAGCACCAAGGAAAGTCAGTGACACTCCTGGATGGGCTGGTTTTGCCAGCCAATCGTTAAGGTATTGCACCAAGATATTCCAGTTACTTAAACATGCTTAACATGTTCCACAGAAGATTCCACCTGTACTGAGAACACACATTTTAAAGTTTTGGTTTCTATAAATGGAACATAGTAAGGCATTTAGACTTAGTGACTCAACAAATGAGAAATCCTGATTTAACCTTTAACAGCCTACAGCACCATAATAGCTGGTCTTCGAAAACCATTTTCTGCATTTTCAACACTAAGGAGTGAAACATTCCCGATTTCCAGACCTCTCATAATACTACAGAATAAAAAGCCTAAAAGTTGCTAAAAACCAATGACCTCAAAGGGAAAATAATATGTTAAGGATTGGACCTCTAGTTGAGCTTGATAACAGCCCTACAGAATGTTCACGATATTGCTCCATTCAAAGTAACAGTATTCACAGATAGGCCACTTAGGTTGGGTGGGGGTGTGGGTGCAGCTGGTTTCTCATCTACCTGGAACTGAATTGATCAATTAATTGCGGAGATTTGTCACAGAGTGAAGACACCTGCCTCCCCACCTGGGTCTTTGTCAGATGGGACTAGGATTCATTAGACAACCACCAAAGTTACTGTGAGTCAGTAGTCAGTATGTTCTGACATCTGAATGATTTATATCTCAGTGACTGCCTAATTGCTATGTAAACAAAGAAATAACCAGAGCAATAACATAAATTAATACATTACAGTAAGATGAGATAAAAATAACATAACATGAAAGAAAAATGTTGCACATGAAGAGAAAGGCAACTAAAAATAAATAAATAACACCTGAGATTCATGCATTGTAAGTGTAAAGCTAAATTTTGATGAGCCTACATGTTTTTAATGATTGCTGATACAGTTTTTGATGTTTAGTCAAAGTTCACCTCAAGTGAACCTAAAGTTGTGAGGTTAAAGCACTAATACATTTAAAGCATTACATATTTATTCCAAGCTGTAAAATGTTATCATCATAATTCCAATAAAATACTTTCCGTTTCCAATGGGCAATGTATTGCCATTAATATAATTAATGTCAATTTATTAATATAAAATTCAAAATACAATTCAGTTGAAATCATTATCACAATAAATCTACAATGACTGAAGCTACAAATAGTAATAGGATTTTATTATTTTTAAAAGTAATCGTGAAACACCCTATGCACCATACCCTGGTTAGTGTAAGGTAAAAGTACACAGTTCAGAAACACCAAATAAACAAAAAATTAGGCAATCACCGTTTCTGTTGGGGACAATTCTGTTTGTAATACCTCACGAAGATCAACACCGCCAGGGAATTAAGGTTTTTCTAACTTTCCATCATGAGAGATTGGAATGAGACTTAGCAATGTCAAACTATCAAGCCATTCAAGAACTCTTGGTAGTATAAAGCGAAACTCTCAAAAATGAAATTGATGAAATCCTGCTAAATTGAGAACTTCAATGTTTCGTGTTTTTTTTCAAAGGTGATAAATACACAGATACATGCGAGTTCATGCAATAAAGTCAGAAAAAAATTGACCAAAACTATTTATTTTGTGAAAAAGAAACTTGAAATTATGTATAAAACTGCATCAATGTTTGTATATTTTCATATTTATTAATTAATCTAGGTTATTGAAAAAGTGTATTCTATCTTTGGTGATTTTTTTTAAGTATAAAAATTCTTCTCATTTTATTCCTGTTGTTCCAGTGTGATCTCTGTACATTGACTTCAAACCTGCTCCATTTTTCCCAGGCTTTTCCTGACCGTGCTGTGGTTATTTACATGCCCTCATTGACTATAAAGGGTTTCTTTTTTACATGGAGTTTGTCTTGCGGTGGAGCGGGGTGGAACAGTCTCAGAGTAAATTTGAGACCAAAAAGTTTCCACTTGGTTTATTTTTCACAAGAATTCGTTTTAAGATATTTAAACGCAAAACAGCACCCCATTCTGTAAACAGTTTGGTGTTAAATAATGTCCCTTTGCTACAGCTAGGCTAAAGTTTTCCAGTAACTTACCGTTAAAGGAAAAATTTCATCGCTAGCTATGCTTACTAGCTTGCAGCTACAGCGCAACAGATAGTATGGGAGGGGGATTGGGAATAGCAGGTGCACAAGACTTTTCGCTTTCCTTAGATTGACTGTTTCAGACCGGGAGCCTTGTATTTCTTTGCAAATGACAAAAAATAACTCAGAGAAGTCAAAGTAGCTCAAAATATTTTGACACATCACCTGTGTCTTTTTTGACAAATTGACAGTTTTAACAGATATGTAAAAAATATATATTTCTATATAAGTTACTTACAGCACCTTTATTAATTACATCATTTTTAGGTTTAGTTCTTTAGGTTTAACTGCACTCACAAAATTTGCACAAGTTATTTTAACTCAGATAATTTAATGAAAAAATGTGAGGCAACAAGTTTGCATATTTTCCTTAAGCAAGGGGAACTAATTCGATTATACAGGCCAGGATGACAGATGCCTAGTGTGTATACTTTCTCAATCTTTTGCGCTCACTCATTCTGCAGGAGTAATAAGCCAGACGACGACAGCTATTTCACTATCTCGATCACATGGTCTTTAGGATACCAGGATTTTAAATAGTTTAAATAAGTAAATACTGATAAATTCTTGGTTCCCCCAAAAGCTCACACATGTAAAAAATAAATTAAAAAATAAAAAATTAAATAAGCCCTTTTTTGCTGTTCTATGCATTTGTCAGCTTTTCTTGTTTTGTGTATTTTTGATGGTTTGGTTTTTGATGTCTGGAATTTGTTTAATAATTTATTAGGTATTTGCATATGTATTCTTTGTTCTCTTGCAATATTAGCATAGATATTATTACTTTTTTCAGGCCTGTTTATTATTTTATATTCAGAAAACCAAGCGGACCAACACTCACTGGTGACGTGTCACCCCAAACCTTTCTGACAATCAAAAACTTCACACTGGACCTTAAGTTAAATCTGTCTCAATACTCTGCCTCCAAATTCTGGGTCATGGATTTGCAAATTAAATGCAAACTTTACATTCATCTGATAAACAAATTTGCACTATTGAATAACAGTCTATTTATTTTCTTTCTTCAGAAAGACACTTGTGACATTTGTGTCAGAGCTTGAGTTTGTTGTATGTGTGTGCTATTTGTGTCACTTTGTACTAAGCTTCAGGTATCTACTGGAGAGCAGTTCACAGCCTGGAACTTCAAGTCCTCCAATGAAGGGGAGTTGCCAGCATCTGTCCTCTGTCCACACTTGAGGAAGCTAGTTTGAGGCCCTTAGCTGACTATGTCTAAACAGAATATCTCTACCTCTCACGCACTCACTACCACCCACATGAATAGTGACCAATGTTTCCTGTTTGGGCTGAAAAGGTTTTGGGCCCCATGGGTAAAAGTATGTTGCTAACTAGGACGTACATTTTTTTTAAGAGGGGGGGGACACAGGGGACATGTCCACTGCACCTTTTCAAATGTCAGATTTGGTCCCCTGCACCTTTTGCTGTCCAAAAACAATGTTCCGCTACACTACACCGAAATTATCAGCACTAGGACCAAGCGGAAAACAACCGCTCAAGCTGAGGCCTGCTTCTCTGAGTTTAGACCGCCCACCAGCACTCGATTGGCTCTCTGTTGTTTGGATATCTTGTGTGATTGGCTGTCTCCTTGGTCACTAATTAGAAGCTGTCAGCACCATAGAGACAGAGTTCGGACACTCCCACTGACTTCCATAGAAAGAAGCATGGAGCTGCTAATAGCTCCAAACACCAGCAGTTCCAGCATTGGACGTAGTGCATTCTCTCTGTTTTCAGAAGTGTTTTCTACAGTAAGTTGATAAAAGTACAAGTTTTTTTGCTGTTGTGGGCTCAACAGAGGATGTACTTTCTGTACCAGCTGAGGAAGTTCAACCTAGCCCAAGAGCTGATGGTGGAGTTCTACACAGCCATCATAGAGTCCATCATCACCACATCCATCACAGTGAAGGGCAGTGCTCTCACAAAACACGACACCAAGAGACTGCAGCGCATTATCAAGTCTGCAGAGAGGGCCATCGGTGTAAAGCTGCCCGCACTGCTGGACCTGCATGCCTCCAGAACCAGGAAGCGTGCAGAGAAAATCATCACCGACCCGTTTCACCCTGGCCGTCACCTGTTTCGGTGCCTTCCATCAGGCCGACGCTTCAGCCACATGAAGACCCGTACGACCAGGCTACAGAGAAGCTTTTTTCCAACTTCCATTATTCTCACAAACAATTGAACAATTCATTTATATATTTTTATAACTTCTATAGTTTTTATACTGCTCAACTTTTTTACCATACAAATTAAACATGCTAAATAATACAAATGTTTCTTTACTGTATTTTTCGTGCGCTGCAAGCATCTGTGTAACCAAAAACAAATTCCTTGTATGTGTGGGCATACTTGGCCAATAAAGCCTGATTCTGATTCTGATTCTGATTCTGAAGGGTTAGCTGACTTTTCCGTATCACAGTAATATTTTATACAGCTAGTTTTTGTTAATTAAGCATTTTAACTTGCTATTTTTGTCTTAGCCGCCGTTAGCTCATTACAAGCTTGGAACGTTTAGATGGTATCTTACAATCTGAAATTAAATAATTTTCACATTTTTTTCGGCCAGTCAAGCCCGGGTGGGCTTCTACCAGCAGCTGCGCCGGCTTGTCCGCGTGAATGTGTGTGTCGCTGAGCCGCAGGGGTGGCGAGGTGGGCGGCAGCGGGGCGCGCCTTCTGCGCTGCTACCTGTTCTACCTGCCCCTGGAGAACTCGCAGCACACGGACAACATCATGGAGAAGCTGTGGAACGGCGTGCTGGCCGGGGCGTGTGTGTGTGTGTGCGAGCATGTATATTCTATACTATTTATATATATATGTAAATAGTTCTAGTATAGAAATAGTATCGTAGTTGCAGTAAATAATAAAAGTGGTTCTTTATTTTAAAGCTTGTTTTGCATTCTTTTTTTTTGTGCATTTTACATATTTTACAATACATTTTTTGGTCATTTAGTTTTGCACAATTTAGTTATTTTGTCATGTAATCTGATTTCAACGAGAAACGGTTTCAATGAAATTAATATTTTAATCAGTAAATTATAAATAAAAGTTCTCACACTACAAGCACAATCTACTAAGTTTGCAATTCAGCAGTTAAGCATTCATCCCAGGTCTTCAATCAAAACATATACAGCATCATATTTATAATAAATGTGCCAGCTGGAGATGCTGTGTTTACATGTAGACTGTTTCCAATCTTTTCTTTCAAAATGTATGGATGACAGTGTAACACTAAATTTCTGAGGAAAAGTACTTTTTATTTTTGAGGCTTCAATTGGTAAATTAATCCCATTTGTATTAACAATTAATCACTCAGATATTGCCTGAAATGTTTGTGTGTGTAGTTTCGAGAATGTTAATAAATAAAAATCGCTAAAATTGAAGCTATGCAGATTTCGAGTTATAGTTGTGGAAAATGGGTAGAAAGATTTCAAAAAAAATATCTTATGAATCGGTAAGTTGGAAGGTATGTTGTTTGCTGTGGCTATTTTTGTAATATAAATAATTTTTTATTACATTTTTGTATCAATTTAATTTGTAGTGTGTTTAGGATCTCAACGCCTTATACCCTAACTGTTCCTTTTTTTCAAGCTTTTCGCTGACAGGTGAGACAGTCACCTGTCATGGGAACTTGTTTGGCTGTATTTCAAAATTAGGGAGATGCTACACTTGTGCTAACATCACAACAACCTTTATCTCTCTCGCCTTTCAACATACCTCATGTTTCCCCAATTAAATGTAAAGCACTGGCATTCAGAGTTAGATGTGAACCAGAGACCTTCCAGAGCATCCAGACCAGATGGGTCTCACCATCCATGGTCAAACCCATCTGCACTGACTATGTTAAATGAAGTCCAGGATAAATTGGGGTGGTAAGAAAGAAATGTCTGTTTGTGTGGAGTACCAGCGAAGGACAACTCCCGTTTCAGTAGTCCAGCCAGTTAGGGAAACCTATTTTTCTGGCAGGAAACGTTTATTCTGGAAATATTTGAAAGGTACTGCTGTAATCTGTGGAAAGGGAATTCAATTTAAGCTGACTTTTTCAAGAAACTAAAAGACCCTTTTCTTCAAGGCTGGCTGGAACAAAACCTTTAAGCAGGAGATCCTCCATGATTTCTTTGACAAGTGTTAGAACATTGTTCTTGACTACCTATGAGACAAGAGTAAAAGAAGAGGAATCAGAAAGGGTCCTTTAAAAAGCTCACTATTGGGTTTTAACGGTATAGATTTTTAAAGTGTTGTGCTTTGAAGGTATTACAAGTATTGGCTTCCTTACCTGTAGATGGTAGATGTAATTTAATTGTAATGGTTTTAGTGCGTTCTGGACTCAAAATGGAATACACAATCCAGTAAAGGTAAAGTAGTTTTTATTGACATTGTCTAAATGTGCAAGCAGGAATGGGGCTGTCTCTATGGACCGGCTTTTAGGTCAGTCTCTGCAAAAGAGAATAGTTTACCAGGCAGAGGTGGTTTCCTGGACTTATCTCTTGAAATACTTGAACCTTGCTTGGGTAGAATGCCTAACACATCTAATATCCATGAAGCAGTGATTGAATTCCAGAGACATGAAGAAGGTGTTAAAGACACAGGGAGAGATATCATCAGGGTAGGCAGGGAGGCGTCAAAAGCAGTGATCAATAGGCAAAACATAGTTCCGGTACCCAATCCGGATTGCAGACATAAATAAATGATCCCATTGACTGCTGGGCAGGAGTTGATAGTAGGCAATGGCACAGATGGCTACCGAGATGTCCCATCTGTTTTTGCTGATCAGTCGATTAGGAATCAGTGAAATAATTGCCAAGTAAGCAAAAGACCTGGAAATAAAGAATACTCTATTTTTGATCAATGTCCACAATCGAAAATCTAACACAATCTAAAAGGTTACTCAACCTTTAGCTGACTGATACAAGCTGCAGTCAACACCAAGACAACTTCATATTCTAAAGTGATTAGGGAAAAATGTAATATATGATCAAATGAACTAAGTTTGGTTTTTTCAAAGTTAGTCAAAGCTGCTTAGGGTTTTTGTTTGAATAGCTGTTAGCCCTTCACCATGCTGAGGATTTTCACAGCTAAGAAAAGGTTCATTTTGACTTCAGTATACAATACGTAAAGTCAAATTGAAGCAGGGGTTCCTGACAAAACTCTTAATAGGTTTAAGATGGAGATACTACTCAATTCTCTAGTAAATATGTTTATCCCTCACTGTTCTGCTGTGCTTATTTGTACCTACACTACACTATTTAACTATATGCTATGGATGTTAAAAAACAAAAAAGAAATTCTCCAATGACACCAACTTTAAACAAACTGTTTGAAGCCACTCTCATCTCATTTCCTTGCTCTCTGTCTATGCTCTCTATGACAGTAAAATCGTATTGTAGACAACGTTCAGTATTGTCTTTAATTCACGTCAGAAGGTAAAACACAGATTCTATAAATTCATTACACATCCAGTGGAATATGTACAGCCTTTATGATTTACAGATAATGGAAACCCAAAATTCAATGTCTCAGAAAGTCAGAATATTGAATAAGGTCAATAAAATTTTGATTTTCATTAGAGGCATTAGGCTAGTGAAAGTATGTTTATTTCTATGCACTCAATACTGCATTTCATTAAAGTTAATCCACCATTAAGGTTTTTAAAAGAATAACTATAGATTTTATATTTATTGGTCATGTCAATTAGACAGGAAACCTCCTGTGTCCCACGCTGATACATTTTTTAAAACCCATAGCAGGAACATAGCTTACTTTGTTGGAGCTATAGTTCACAGAGAAGCAGTTCCTTTTGCTGGATCAAACATCTTCAGAATCAATATTAGAATCTGCTTAAAAGTTAATCTTCGCTGTTTACCTATATCACAGATCTTTGTAGCAGACATGTGTTTTACAGTTATCGCCATCTACTGTATGTATGTACAAATCCACCAATTTGACAGAAACCCATTTTGGTTTATAACAGAACAACAGTAAAGCGCTCAGCGGATGACAGACAAATGAGAATTTCTCCCCTACTGTATATCAAAAGACAGAGTGTGTTGAAGTGGTACCCCTAGAGGCAGCAGTTCAAGAAATTGGTGAAACAGAAACTGTATTTTGCTTTAAATAGATAACTTGTTCAGGTAAATATAAAGAAAGCTGATAAAAGTTTTTTATATGTTGATTCATCAAAAAAAAAAAAAATAATAATAATTAAACATAAAAGAAAATAAATAGAAATCCCAGTAGTGACTTCCTGGTAGGGTTTTCAGTTCATTAAATACTCTTCCCCCATGTAGCGATAAAATACTTGAAGCTGAACATTAGGTAGCTAAACTCATTAAATATGAATCATGTTGTTTGATATGAAATACATGTGGTTTGTCCTTTTCAGCCCGGATTTCATTTGCGTGGAAGATGGAATAAAAAGTTTTGTAATCACATAATCGGCAAACATTGTGTTTGAGCTCAGTAATAAATTAGCATCACAGAACCGTCTTCATCTGGCTAGTTTATCTGTTATAATGTTTCCAGTTTTTAAATGGTATCAGTTTCAAGGTTAAAACACATGTTTTTATATATTTTTTTATGTCTTACATGCATCTTCACAGACATGATCACACACAATCGCACAGAGTTTCTTTTGTTGACAAGGACTTTACATTATAACTTCAATTAATTTACTTTATTTTCTACATCCTTTTCCTGACTCTAACCATTACTAGTACATGCACTACCTGAAACTTACACATTAGTCCTAAACCTAATCCTTAGACAAAAAAAGCACTTCTTCAGTGCAATAGGTCCTCACACATAGTATTTCTAAGAAATTGGGCTTTAAAAGGTGGGAAGTGCTGCAACACAAACACACACACACACACACAAACATAAACTTGAACCTGCATATCTGTTTTTTCAAGCTGTCTGTTACATTTAAAATGCTAATATAACACTAAACTGATTAATAATTAAACAATTACGGTCATGAATCAATAACTTGTGCACATATTTTTCATTAGTAAATTGCACAGAGTAAACAAAGAAGCAGTATTAACAATTCAAATGCGGATGAAGCAGTGGGGAGGGGGGGGGGCTTTCTAATCATTCTAACTTTGATGAAAAATAAACATTCAACACAGTCACCCAAACAGCGAAGGCTGTGCGACAATCTTCCAAAGTAGATCATGTTGTTGCTTTAGATACAGTTAGACGGTTGATTATTCAAGTAAACACGTTTGGAACATTTTTAATGAAGTCCAGTATGAGAAATTCATGATAAATCTGGTGACAGATTTGATGCCCATCTGAGCCTCTTTAAAGTTGAACTGATTTCCGTGGCAATCTGTCTCTAGTTTGAGGGACTCAGACGCTGCAGTACAAAACAGGGACTTTCACTGAGAGCCCAGGCACAACTGTTAACGTGCTTCTGATTAGTGCCTGATTGGCTTTGTCGTGCCTATCGGAGGCTGTGCTCGCAGTGCCTAAAACGCACACGTCTTTCTCCCGTCAAAGAGTTAAATCCACACCGACCTTGCTTATTTGTTTTAAGAATGTTAATACGACACGCTCATAGATCATTCTTGTTAGAAGCTCGTCGCAAGCACGCAACTCGCCATCTCCCCTTCGCCAAATGCCAGCGTGGTAATAGCTGAGGCCATAGCAGTAAGTGTAAAGCCTGAGAAACAAGGATAAGAGCATAAACAAATCTGCGATAAGAAATATGACATGGCTATCAGCATGCAGAATAAGCTAGGCACTGCGAGCACAGGCACCCAGATTAATGATAAATTACGAGGACCTGGGCTTGTTTATAGCACTCATTTTCCCTGCTGCACCTGCTCATATTCTCTTGGCCTAGAGCGGCCCCCGTCTCTCTTTTTCTATTTTCTCTCTCCATCTTTCATAGTCCTTCATACCCCTCCTCCCCTCCCTCCATCTCCCTTTTCTTTTTCTCTGAGTAGGTGCTTATTTAAAATGATCCCGCATTTCTAAAGCGCTACACCAAAACCAGTGGGACACCCCATGAAAACATAATCTGTGGGTGTATAATTGATGTCTGTGAGGGGATGGGAGAGCAGGGAGTGAAAATATTAGTGGGATAAGAGAAAGGGGTAAAACAGTGAGGGGAAGGGGCGAGCAATTGGGGTTTTACTGTAAGGAATGCGAAATATAAGAGGAAGACAGGAGTGAGTTAAGAGAGAGAGTGGAAGGTGAGCTGAATAAAATAATAGAGGGTGAAAGAGAGGAGAAAAAAACCCCAGACATAGTCTAAATGAGATGAGAGCAGCGGCCTTTTGGTGGCAGCTTTTGTAATAAAACACCACCTAGCATCAACACAATGCTTCATTTTAATATTAATTACAAATATCTCTCCACACAACAAGGAAATAATTTGACAATCACTTTGGCTCCGAGTATTAAATGCAAAGCGGGGCTAGGGGCGAGAGCAGTCACTATAAGTCTGGGGCCAGCACCCTCCCCACCTCACAACAACTGCAGCTCATTACATGAAGTGTGAATGTTAATTCTAGTGGATTTATTAGTTAGAATCAAGGAGGGGACAAATGAGATGACAATTTTATTCCTTTTATTTTTTAATCATTCAAAACAAGTGGTCTTCAGTCGATTCCTGAAATTTAGGGTTGGTGTGGTTTGACGGTAAATGGACAGCAATGGACATCACTGGAAGAGGAGGTTATTGTATGATTCATAACTATTTATCCCCCCCCCACACACACACACACACACACCACCACCAACACCACCACCCCACCATGCTTCTGTCTTGGTGTTGAAAGACAATTTTCAGCTGAGAGTGCTACGAGGGCAAAGTGTTTACATACCAAATTATGAGTATATACTGACAGCGTTTGCTTGTTAATAAGCCATAATCACTTTCCCTAATTTAATCCGGTTGCTATGGTAAACAAGTGACACTTGAGGCTGATGGCAGTCAGAGGCGAGAGAGAAAGAGAGAGAGAGCAAGAGAGAGAGAGAGAAAGAGAGAGAGAGAATAACTAATGAAAGAATAGCACACACTCGCACATGTGAATATAATCACTGTGTTCTGACAAGACACCTGCTGTCCTACATGCCCCTAAAAACCTCTTTCCAAGGCTCTTGCGCAGTTTGGATCAAAACGTGAGAAGAGGCGGAGATTGGTCTAATACTGGCGGTCAGAGACAGCTGCCTGTGCTCTTAACAATGCATCTTTAATCAGAAAGCATAAAATTGAGCCAGGATTGAGTTACACACTCACACACTTCCTGTTTGAGGCCTAAAGGCATTTCTCCTACATTCCTCAATATTGCTTTTTAAGACTGGATATGATACCCTACTAATTCCTGCTAATTCTTTTGCTACTAAATGAATGAAATAAAAAATAAAAAAAAATAAACGTAACAAATATGTAGCTTTAAGGAAAAATAAATTGAGAATCAATGACCATTTATATGCATTGTGTGTAATTCAACAAATAAACAAATACCAAGAATTGGGGTACAAGATGAGGCTGTTTAAAAAAAAGCAGGTGGCCCTAAATGAGTATTTAGATTATTCATTTTGCATAATTAATGCGAAAGGAGACTAACATTTCAGCAAAATTTAGTCATGTTCTATAAATGAATTCCAATAAACCTTACATCTCCTTACAAACCGTAAATCTCACTTTAGCTGTAACCTGTAAATTAAAATTAAAAAGTGGTTTGGAAAATTTCTGTCAGCGGAAAGAAGTGAATTTGGGTACTTAAATAAATCAACTTCTCATTAATATTACAATGTATTGATTATGATTATGCAGGTATCATTTAATTCCAAATGCAGGAGTGAAACAATACAAATACAAATTTTTGGCAAAAGAAAAAACAAATCTGGAGTATCAGTTCTTATTTGTATCATCTCCCTTTAAATCTTTATAGATTAAAAAAACAAAAACAACTAAAAGCAAATTTTTTCTTCTTTTTTTAGATGTTAAAATGACATTCAGCCAGAGCGGCTATGGTGAGTGCGGAGTGTGGAAAAATGATAGCAACAACACTTAGACTTTGAAACCAGCACTAATGACTAACAGCACGCACATAATGCACACTATGTTTTGTCACCTCTTGAACTTGCCAACAACAGATCATATTGGGCTGAAGGGAGACCCAATATTATTCAGAATGAGTGTTTGCTGCTGTCAGATGGCTATCTGTGCATTCACACAGCTTCACTTTTACAGGTTTTTAGCAGTGATCGTCAATCAGAAATTAGGACTTTGTAAAAATGCAAAATTGCACTGATGTAAGCAGAAGAAAACTTCCAGTTTCTTCTGCTTATTAAATCCAAAGACCTGAAGAAAAATCTCCACTTCTCCACTTTAATCCAGCAAATAAGCGAAGCTGGAGAGAACGGAGGTGAATGGTTGACAATAGTTTTCAATTAAAACTCTTTCTAAATGGAAAATCCTTACCTGTCATTCTTTATTCTGTGTCGAAAAATTACTATGATTGCTTTTTAGAAGTTCCACTATTCTGCAAATACAGTCTCTCTAAGGCCACTAAATCATTTTATCCTAAATATCCTGATGAGATTCTGTATTCAGTAACTTTATTGTTTACTTTAAAACAATTGTTAACTTCGAATTAGATTGATGATATCAGCGGTATGACCAAGTACAACTCCACACATTATAGTTTAACAAATCTGGATAACCAGAAAAGGGGGGATGAATCGACAGCGAGACAGAGACAGACGGAGAGGAGACTTGTCCCTGGTTAATGACCTTCTTATTCTTTCCATCTTCTCTTATAGATGCATATCAATACATAACTTTGCGTCTGCACAGAACCTGCCACATCCAATATCTCCTGGACATTTCACATAATTATTATTTTCAGGAGTCACCCAGGTCTCACAGAAGGGAATGTAAGTGACAGGCATTTAAAATGGGTTTTAAATCATGCAGGATAACCAGGGCCTTTCAGAAATAATTGTGTCAAACTGCTTTTCACCTTTTTTGCCAATCAGTATGCACACTTATTCATCTGCGGACCAACTTCCATCAAAAGGCAACGCTGCTCTTTAATATACATGCTTGCATTTTAATGGGCTACTTTTGCGACAATACCAGAGACAACAATGTGTTGCTGTGTAATGTTCCCCCGAAAAATGATGACACGGCCCCTTTTCTTGTTTCTCTCCTGTGCACCTACACAGTAGGCAGTGAAGGTACACATAAACACACACACACTTTGTTCATAGCTGGCCAAAGTCAGCATAATCACATTGGTTTTGTAACATTGTTTATCAATGATTTAGAGCTAGATTTCATGCATTCTTTCATACTAATTTGCTCATTTGTGTATATATTTTTTTTCATTTTGCCAAGAAAAAAGACAACAACAAAAAAGAAAAACTCTGAAAGCATCAAGAATGACTCCAGTTCAGCTGTAAATCTTCTAAACAGGAGCAAAAGAGAGGGGAATCTTTTCATTTTCTTTCCATTAAACGTATTGCCATTTTCAGGGAGCTTTGGGGTTTATATTTTAAATAATGCATAATTTCATAATTATATAAAATACATAGATTTTTAAATAGGATACAGGGTGAAGCGGTGACTTTAATTAGATCAGTGTGTAAGATATCTCGGGGGTATAACAAAACAACGTTAAATATCTCACAAAGAGGGTAAAGTATGTTTCAACAGATAATGAAACACAAATAGGGTCTCATTTTGCCATGGCTCCTATTTGTTGAAACATCCCCTTATGCATTTTATGAAATTTCATAATTACACTGAAATATAATCAGGGGATAACGCAGTAAGTACTAAATAGAATGCTGCCTGTTCCTCCACCTTTTCAGTGGCACACATTATCATGGTATTGCTGTAGAACTAAATCGCATGGAAGTTGACTCTAAAGTGCACTAAAGAAGAGCAGCACAGCAAAAGTGTGATGGTAGTAGTGAGTCTTAAGATGCAGGATTTGATACACTGTTGTACTTATTCCTATGAAGACATGATACAGTCACCTAGTCATCTTATCATGAATGTGAATAAAATACAGGAAACGGTTATAAATTACCAGATATATAGGGTCAGATTAAACACTATTTCCACAATGGGAGATTAGATGGACGTGGTTAAGGAGAACAGATACCTTGGTGTTCATTTGATGGACTGGTGATGCAACAGTGAAACCATTTTGAAAAGATACAGAGCAGACCTTTAGATCCTTCAGTTTTTGAAACAAGACCCTGCAGATCTTCAACAGGTCTGTTCTAGAACATTTGATCTGTCCTGTCATCATTTGTTGGGATAGCAGCACCATAGTCAGGATCTTAAAAAGTCTCAATAATGGGATTGTCATAACTTTTAGCGATCTGACCCAGATAAACAGAGGACTCTCAGGAGATCAGGTAAACAGGTTTTATTGAACAGGTTGGTGTGAACAGGGAACTGGAATTCCTTGAGGCGACAAGGGGGACCTGGAGCTTCTGTGGGTTGAAACCAGCGTGAATTGAATAGTTTGTGTCTTTTGTCTTACTTGGGGTGCAGGTAGTTATGCCAGGGAGAGAGCCGAAAGGAATGAGGAATACTTGCTGCTGTCCAGAGGTAGGTTGTCCGGGGGTCTTTCGGGAGGCGGATGATTGGACCAGGAGCGGTCAGTCCAACTGAACCTGGGGAGGGTGAACCAGAGGGGCGAAGTGAGCCGGGATACGGGAAAGGGTGAAGCACTGAGAGGTTCTTGGGTCTGACCTGGGAAGAGGCACAGCAGAGTTTGAACATGGGAAAAGTAACGAGCGCAGAAAAACATCAACTAAATGCAATGAGGAAAAAAGGTTCAACGAGGAGTTTTCAAACTAGAGAGCTTAGTCTACACAAGACTTGTTGGCACAGGAGATTAAAGTTACCAGCAGTAACAATACTCCAGCAATGTGGAGCTGGTCCACCACTCATCTCATACTGCTCCAGCTCCTGATTAGTGGGGAAACACCTGTGCGGTGCACAGGCGTTCAGCGCGTACCAGCCAGGATGGATACTGTGGCGACCCCCAGAGGACAACCTGCAAAACAGCAAGATTCTGCTCCTGTCTGACAGGGATAAAGAAAGCTGATTTCGTTTTGGGGACTACTTTGGAACCACTGAAATGATTCATGCAAGAAATTTTTTTTTTCCAGAAAAGTAAGAAAGTTATGGTTAACTTTAATCATCCTCGTCATGAGACTCCTTTGCAACGAAAGTGTCTGCTGTCACACCTTTGTGGAGATGTGCTGTAACACTGACTGCTATAGGAGAGCCTTCCGTCCAACTGCCATGAGTATACTCTTTGAAAAACCTTGGAAAACACAAGTTAAAACCACATTTGATTTCTCTTTGGGATTATTAAAGTATTGTGGAATTTGAATTTGATACAAGGGAGTTAATTGAAACATCTACAAGGTCACGGACACTCTAATACACACACAAAGATGTGCTAAGGCCTCAGAATCAAAGGACTGAGAAGCACTTGGCACAGTGAAAGGGGCTAGACGCTCTTACAATTAAAGCAGAATTAATGCTACTAAAAAACGAACACTTTTCTGAGCAAACAATGCCTGCAGCCTCTTTCGAATTACAGCGGCCTAATTTGAGATGAAGGACAAACATTGGCTGTGTGTGCCACAGCGCAAGTGTGTTTTTCACAAATTTCCCCCTATAATGATTGCCAGCACCCAGTCCCCTTCTTTTGGTCTATATATAAAGTATGTAAATGTCGTCTGGCGGTGACAGTCAGAGGCGTCAATGGAGGTTGACAGCTGAATTATAACCACAGCTGAATCCATCAGGCTTTTGTTTTAAGTGGAGAATGGAAGGTTTTTAAAACTCAACAAAGGCCTGTAATCAAATTCTCAAGGTTGCTGGATTTAGCATTGTATTAGCTTAATTGTTTCTGCTGCACCATTGACGTTAATGACACATTCCTATATAAATATAACATGGCTTCCAGAAGCCATCAAAACATTTTAAGGTCCATTGAATACAGTTGCATTTCTCCTCTCTGCCCCTCCCTCCCTACGCATACAGAAATGTCTTTTTATTTAGCAATCGCCACGCGTTGCTCAGCAATATAATAAAAGGATGGGAGATTTATTAATAGAGACTTTAACATAGTGAAGCGCACAGCACTTATACAAATAACCAGAGAGAAACAAAACTGAGAAGACTGAACCTTTTTTCTTTCCAACCTTTATCCTATAGACACGCTGATCTGCATACACCATGTAAACCTCGTGTATGCATGATGAGCTTAGCTTTTCTATTTTTTTAATCCTTATATGGAAATATATATTAGACTACATGACACCCACTCACACAGTCACGCAAACACACACATGCATTGTAAAGGCCTTTGGCACAGATCCATCACCCATGATTGAAAGATAATGAAACTGCATATTTTCTCATCATTCAGAGACAGATGAAAGAACTTATAGTAATATAAAAGAATACATTAAAATCAACCTCAAAACATGTTACTGTCTATAAGAAGAATGCATTGACATTACAGGCCATATCTTAAAAACTGACAGGATTTTTTTTTTGAGCTTTAACTGCTTCATCAGTTTCCTTGTGGATTTTACTTTTAGTGGATTGGGTAATAAAATGTTGGTGAGTGTGATGAATGAAGGGATAGGGTGTTAAGACACCATATTTGCAAATGTCCATCTTGTAACCTGACAGAGACCAGGATGTATTTATAATTTTTTGCAGGAAACTGGCTGTTTAACAAAGATTGTTTTATGTATAGATCACAGCACAGAGGATATTATGAGATGAAGTCAATGGCAATCATCTATCTAATCAAAGCACAATGGTCTTTGTGCTTCATTCTTCCAAGTGCCACAACACAAGTATTATCTAAGGCACCCCCCACCAAAGCAGTACAAGAATGGTGGGTAATTAAAACATTTGGGAGCAAGAAGACCCATCTGCCTTTTTTAAATCAAACGTTACATTTTTTTTCATTTAGGTTTTCATGCAGTGGAGAGACAGTGCTGCTGGTATAGAAAGAAAAGAAGGTAAAATTGTGTTTTGTATTATTTTGCTATATAAAAAATGCATTCAAAAATACCAGGACTAAAGAAGTGCAAACAAAGTTCATAGTTAGTGAGTGTTTAATAATTTCAAAATCAATTCATTTGTCTTGTAATTGTATGATTTTAGACATTATTCTGTATATTGTTCTTAGTTACCTTTTTTTATTTTATAAATCTAAATAATTAAAATAAACAATATTTTTCTTGTGTGCCATATTCTAATCATCTCTCATCTAGTAAGCCAGTCCTGCATTGCTTCTTTTCTCTAATATTGTAGAAGAAGCTTTCTGTTGAAACTATGGCAATTTGTTATATTTTTGTTGTTGTTTATTTACTGTACTTGTGTCAAACAATGAACCAAAAACTATGAGCTATGCCCTGGGTGCACAGTGAGTGATCAGGACACAAAAAATCCTTGATTTCTTTAGATCATATTCAGTCACTCTGATTGGGCGTGTGGCTGTGACTTCTGCCACCTTTATTTATATAGCTAAATATACTGATATACAATCAATTAGGACTAGGAAATCCAAATTTAAGAATTAGATTTGTATTTTATAACAGGAAATCACATCTTAAAAACAAAAATACTGTGCAGAAAAAACCCTGGGTCAACTGAGTTAAAACTAAGTTGAATTTTTAATTCTAAAACATCAGGAAACATTACCGTCTCAAAATATTAATACATTTTTGTTTATGATAACCATTTTTCTCTATATAGTTAACTTTTTTGTCATTACAGCATTGCAAAATATTAATAGTCAGTTAACTACTTGTTGTTTTGTGTAATGTGTCAGTGGGTACAGACGGAATTCCTAAAATCAAGCCAATAATTTATTGGTAAAGGAATTAATATGGGAAAGAAACATCTAAAGGTGATATGACAGCTGTGGTGGATATTTATTTAAAAGAAAACAGAAGTTTTCTAAATATTTCTCATACACTTTTCCAGAGATTAACTGTTACACAACTGCTAATATTCTCGTGTAAGAAACTGTCCTTATCATCAGTAGATGATTGTGATTAAAGATCGCTACAGAATGGCTGTGTGGCACTTGGAGTGGTATTTTATAAAGAGAAGCCAATTTAAAATTAAAGCTCAAGAGCACATTTGAAAATCCCACTAAACACAGACATTTACACACATTTTACACATATTGCACAGATCTCTGATGCATCGTCTTTCTCTGTGCTCTGGGCTGTAACGCTTGCTTTCTTAGTCAAGTAGAACAATCTCATTTGCGAGGAAACAAATAAGGAGGGGGAAAAAAGATGTAGATGCAACAATACCTCCAATTTCATTCTTTCTTCCTCATCTTTTTAATTTACAATCCAATGTGTAAAAATAAACATTGCGGGCTCAATTTGGTGTGGTTTTCAGCTGTGGCATCTAATCCCCCACCCCAGCCATCATCACTGTGTGCAGAAGGTTGTAGATTTTCCTCAGGGGGGGGTTTCTTTTAGACTAACAGTTAGGTGGGCAAAGGGGAGAACCTTCCTTCCACACACACAGCTCAGTTTTCATAAATCCATAATACTTGACAAGTATGTATGACGTATTTTGATTTATAATCACCAAACACTTATCCTTAAATCAACCTTTGCCCAAACAACATCATCTACATGTCTTTACGTAAGTCCGGTTCTGTTTTCCTTATGGAGACTTTTTTCCTTGTAATGTTTTGAAACATGTATAATCCACAGTTTGAGCAATATCCAAATAAAACCTTCATGCTTCAAGGAACCCCTAAGGAACTCACTCTTTGCCTAATCTGACTGTCAAACACACAAACTCGCATACTAAACAAGATTCTTAGTATCCTGTCCCCCAAACAAAAGTGTGCATGCTCGAAATACTCCACCACAAGCCATCGGGGGAAAATAGGGAAACAATCAACTCTTGTGTGAACAAAAGATTAGATTTTTTTGATTTGACACGGATTACTGTGCTATAAAATGCATTTAAAAGGAAAAATAAGCGGGAGGGAATGTTGAAGCTCTCTTATACCTTGGATCAGTGCCTCTGTACTACTTTTCTTTGATGCTGTATGTACGGCTTTTATATCTTTTGGTAAAAAGATGTTGTTAAAATGCCAAACATTTCTTTAAAAAAATTTCCATTACGCAAAATAGTCGCAACACCGACAATTTTTTTCAAAATTTCCTGTACGAGTACAGCAAGACTAATCTACTGTTGGTTATTTCACTATTTTTTTGTTTTTGCTATTTTGTGTCTCACGTAGTTTTACTATTTTTCTTCTGAACTTTATGTTCAGCAAAACTCAGTTGAAGCAGAACTGTCAGCAGTAGAAGGTACCACACTAGCCAAGGGGCAATAAGTACCCAATGTGGCAACAAATTATTTAAAGTAAATTCCCACCATCTATCTATAATCAGTTGAGAGACATATTATTATGTGACCGTGTACTGTAGTTAAGAACATTTATAGTCACACAAATAAAATAAATTGTCTTAATGCACTATCATATCCCTGAGCCGGGAAATAGTTTGTTCCTTTGTATGTTGTCTCACTTGGTTGTCCACAGATATGCCAATGATGTGTCAACCTTATATAACCCTCCCAATTGTAATAATACAGGTTATTTTTCTCTTTAAAGCTAAATGCTAAAGCTGGCAAAAGTTGATTGGCTATTACTTTTAGTCTTTATAGTACAAATAGATGGTAATATAAAATGAAACAGAAGATACAATGAAACACAATTTTGACATCAAATATTTGTTGATGAGGGGAAAGTACATTTGGTCCTGGTTGTGCTTAGCCAAACAATCTTAATCTCTACAAAATTGTACTTGTTACCGCAATAAAAATACATATGAATTAAGCTAAATAAAAACATGTAAAAAACATTTAATTGTAGAAAATAATAATTTAAAGTGATTGTATTTTATGTAGCCCTGTGATGCGCTGTCCAGGGTGTACCCCTGCCTCTCGCTGGAAGCTGGAGATAGGTGCCAGCAGACCACCCGTTCCCAATAGGGACAAGGGTGTACAGAAAATGGATGTATGTATTTTATGTATTAATAAAAAAAAATAAAAAAAGAAGCCATTGAACTTGCAATTTTTTGTTGATAAAGGAACTTATACATAATTCCATTGGTGTGATCGATTGGCGGGACCTGTCTGTTTCGAACCCCACTTGCTCTTATTGTTAATAATTTTTGCCTGGTTTTGAGCAAACGTTCAGTGTAAAGTCTCATAGAGTTGGTAAACCAACAACAAATGCAACAGTGTTGGCTAGCTGAGTAAAGCCCCATCATCTTCAAAGTTGGTTGGGGAGGATTGTCATTCTGACATTTAAAGAACAAAAACATCACCCAGTTGGGTGGCATATTTGTCTATTGTTGCATTTTAAGATAAAACTTTAGTCCATGTGGAAATTCTAATCTTCTTGGTTTGCAACAGTATGCTTTTCTTTAAGTCTCTGTTGCATTGCCCACTGTATCACATTTATTGTGTTTCATATATAGATCTTTATAGCTGCATATGCATGGAAGCCCATGTGTGTTCCTTCCTATAAACCCTTTTTCGGAAAAGCTGGGTCCAACTCAGTCGGTGGCCCATGGCCACATGGAGTGGTCTGATAGAGCACTGGTGTCTGCAGGAGTCACACACACACTGCTGATCAATGGTGGGGCCTCTCTTATCTGAGCTGACAGCACAATAAGCTAGGATTAGCATCTAGATCTGTGAAGACAGGACTTCAACACCAGGGACAACAGCGAAAAAATACAGGAGGGTGGAGGATAAAAAGACAGAGATAGAAGGGGTGTATGGAAGGGAGAGGTTCAAGCAGACATTGGAATTTTACTCTCATTTCTAAAGTAAAAGTTAACATTGGTACCAACAATGCTTAGTGAGGCTTCTTCTTACTCAGCTAGTTTCTGTCACATTGACCTATTTTTGCTCTAATATTTGTTCTAAATGTTCAAAAAAGGTTCAGAGGAACAATTATCAATAGCTTATTGGAATTTTTTGGTAGTCTGATGTAAATGTACACTTCAAAAATTCATCACGTCACATTCATGGAGCGGGCTGAGTGCTCCCTGTTTTTTGAAGTCTTTATCTGAAAAAAGAGGAAGGCAATCCCTTGGCCCGAAGATCATATTCTATTTACGTTCCCTTTGCCAACGACATAGGCAATGCTGGCCAAATTCACGAAAGAAGATCCACATTGGAAAATCCGGCTAATCCCTGATTGAAAGTTCATGTGTTGGCTTCGATGGATAAGCTCTGGCAGATTTTCCCAGGAAAGGGGAGTAAAGAAAAAGAGGCAACAACAAAACTGGGATCCTTTTTGGTTAAAAAGTGGACTCGATGTCAGCGACAGAGAAGCAAAGCTCAAGTCAGCTTGTCAGATGCAGCATTTTAGGCTCAAAGGTATAGTGGGTAATCCACTGTCGCCCTGAGGGGAGACATATTGTTGTCCTCAGATGTGCCCGAGTTTAAAGAAATCTTTCATTGGTCAGTCAGGACTGATTCTACCTAAGATAACATTTTTATACACATAATTTTTTTAAATTTCTCAATTTCTTATCAACTCATTCCCTGCTCATGTTCCCAGTCTGCTTTTTGGACTTTTTCTTCCATCCTTCCCTTTTTCCCTGGCTCTTCCAGGGGTGGTGGCTATGGCTGGAGAGTATGCACAGATGGCAGGCCAGCTTGCCTTCAGGGGAAGGGCTCCACAGCTTAAACTTCCTCAATTTTTCATCTTTGCTTCTTCTCTTTTCTTCGGCTCAAACTTTTGGCTCGCAACTTTCTATTGCTGGCGAGAATTTATCTCACTGTGCATGATGTGATGCTGGAAAGAGGGGTGGGTGGGATGAGCGGTCTTTAGATCAAAAGGGGACATCAGAATCAGTGCAAACCCATCACAGAGGCCAGAGGAATGTCACTATGTCTCTGACAGGGTATTTCTGAAGTGTTTGCATAAAGGAAAAAATGGGTTCGTTCATCTGACATGAGATATTTTTATTTGCTTCATTCATAAATTGCATAGGTGCAAGTGAACACTTTAGAAATATATAAGAAGTTTTGCAAAACGCAAACATAAGTAAAAATTATTTTACTATTTCTCTTCTTTTTGTTAGTCAGACATGTCTACAGTTCTCTGCTAAGATGGCTCTGTGATAAGAGTAATATTAGCTCTTTTTATCTCCTCGAAGCTATCATTTAACACTCCAGTCAAAGGGAGCAATGATCCTCTAATTGCTTGCTATACTTAAAGCTGGCACCAACAGAAGTGGTCTTGTTAGCATCGGCCCATTGCCTCTTCATGGGATCAGCTGAACAACTTGACCCTTGTCAAGTATTCACCTGATAGCCAGTGCTTTGGTTGGTTCTCCTTACATTTAGCCTCCCATACTCTGGAAGTTTCATGGTAAATACAACAGATTAGTTTGTTTCTATCAATGCTTGGAAAGTAAGTGTGTAGACAAAATAGTTGGATTTAACACACACACACATACACACACACATTTTATATATATATATATATATATATATATATATATATATATATATATATATATATATATATATATATATATATATATATATATATATATATATAT
>JAVLVB010000557.1:8460256-8472197 GCA_032876305.1 Orestias chungarensis | reverse complement strand
CCTGCTGATTCCAGAGGAGTGAATGCTGCAAGTCAATGATTCGATGCAATCTGCTGGGGTTCCTTAGATTGGAAACTTTTTCAAATTGATTTGTTAGAATGTATCCTTGATTTTAATTGATTTTTTGTAAAGTGCCTTGAGACGACACCTGTTGTAAATTGGCGCTATATAAATAAACTGATTCTTGATTCTTGATTCTAGTTGTGGGAAGGAAGGACCTCCTGTAGTGGTTCGTATTAAAGTCTTTCTAAGAAGTATCCTAATGAAGTCACTCTCACTTATAAAGCAGTCTCATCATGACCATGCACGGGGTTACTTATATATCCTTTAGAATTGTTCAAGAATAATGTTTTGCAACATCATCTCCCCTGCTTCCACTGTACTTTTCAGCAGAAGCAGACTTCTTTATCAGGGTGTGTAGTTGATTACAAAAGTGTGTAGTTGATTTACACTATCCATAACAGACCTTTAGAGATTATGCAAGATCTTGCAGCAACACACACAACCTTTTTGTTTCTCAACAATTTTAATATGCTTTGTCCCTTCTTTCTAGACAATCCTTTGGTCTCATTAATTGTGGTCTGTCTGTCTGTCTGTCTGTCTGTCTGTCTGTCTGTCTGTCTGTCTGTCTGTCTGTCTGTCTGTCTGTCTGTCTGTCTGTCAGGTGGTGATTAGAACAGTAGATTGTTTAGGCCTCCACCTGGGTATTCAGGAGTTTTGGACAAAGAAGGACAAAAAGGCAAATTGAAACAAGGAAAATTATACTGTAAATCCTGCTTACTTTGTCAAGATTACTCTAATGATGTCTTTAACTCATAATTACTGGAACCACCCTGATATGTACTTGTTTGCTTTGTTGTTAATGACGCACGGGTACGTTTTCTTTAGTGCTGGAGCAATACTGGATATATTTTACAACACCGGATTCTCCTGCCTCAGTGCAAAGGAATAATTTGGGGATGTACTGTCATTTATTGGATTTTTTTTACCTACTCTTTAAAACATGTTTATAATGAAAAAATAACTCAAACTGATGTATTTAGTTTCTCCGGTTTGTAAAATCCAAGTTTTTTTTCTTTATTCAAATGCAGAGTGTTAAAGACTAACCAGTTATTGAATAATTCACAGAGCAAATTTACTAAATAAAGCTGCAATTATGTCAAATGATGAAGAAAACCGAATCACAACCAGATGCCAAATTACCAATTCACAAATCTTTTTCAGAAATAAAACATTAAAAGGCAAACAATTACTCTTCTGTCAAAGTGTGAAAGACAATAGTTAAGGCCTTCAGGGTTTGCCAACAAACCTGATCCAGATGGTAATTCCTGCTCATGTTCTTCACTATTTGCTCTCAGCTTTTCTGCTGTTTTTCTGACTTCTACTGCTAATACCTTTACATTAGTACACACAAAATAAATTATAATTAGTATGTTATACTAAAAGGTATCTATGAATAAAAGCAACAGAAATAATACAAAGACATTATGGAACTTGATGTTCCACGAAATCGGCACTGGAAAACGTACTTTTGTCACCTTCAAACCAATATTATACTTTTTTTTTTTTTTTTTTGTATTCCCATACACTGTACTTGGCAAAATAGGAAACAGTGTGACGGCAGTTTCATTGCATAGTTACTTCCTGGCAAAAATATATTTAAGATTTCTGAAAACTCACTGTTACACAGTGTTCACACCAAAGCCACCATCCCCTCTTTTTATAATTTTTTACTAAAAACTATACAGAGCTTTTATTTCCATTTGGGTTACACTTTACATATCAAGACTGGGTTCACTACTTCTGGCATTAAAATTTCATAAAACCACTACAAGGCAAATTAAGAATTTATGAAACCAATCATAGACCTTCTTATTACAGTTGAGTCCCTAACACACTAGTTGGTGAAGGAAAAAAACAAAAAACAAATTTTTTTTCTCTAAAAGCCAACATCCAAAGAGTTGTTTTGAGGACTCAGCAATTGAGGCCATCACAGTAAACAGCCTGATGATCTCTCACATTCTATACCCGTTTTACACTACCACCAGTGTTAACAGAAAATTGTTACACATAAAGGCAGCGGCTGTCTAAAAGAGATTTGAGGGAGAGGAAAGAAGGAGGAACAAAATAGATGAAAACGCTTAAGCGTTCAGTTTGAATGGGCCGAGATAAATGTATTGCAGGGAGGGAGAGAAATGGAGGGCTGTAGGGCGGGTGAAAGGGGGCAGGTAAGTTAAATGACCTGTGATCTGTGTAGTTGGATTGTTTTTGAAACAGAACTAATGGCGTTGAAGGTGGGTTAGGGATATGCTCCATGATATAAGGTCTTTTTTTTTTCTTGGACACATGAAGAGGGCATTGCATGTGCCTCCATTTTTAACATCCCGCCACACTTACGTTCATACTGTAGGTGTGTGATCATCTTTGTTTCCATGCATATTTGCATCCATTGTGTGTGTCTGTGTGTGTATGTAAAAATTAATCAAAGCGGGGGCGATGATGAACAGTTTCTGTAGAATTCTGTCAAAGGTTAAGAGCTAGTTATTTTTAAGAATGACATGAATCTCGGGGAGACAGTGATTGCCTAAATGACCACTGTAATTACCAATTACTTTTTGAAGCAGAGAATATATTCACGGCATGTAGCCAGCTAAATACAGACAGGCATTAGCCCATTTACGTACTAATGCACATAATTTAGATCCAGAAAAGGGCAGATGGGAACACAATGGAATATATAATAGATGCTATCTAATATAATTCCTAAAAGAATATTGGATTCATTGGAGATGAATATTACTTTGTGTCAGATTGTTTTTCCATAAAACATTCAAAATATATTTCATCTTCTTTCTTTTCGTGCTTTTCTCAATGTCTGGTTTCCTTCAGAACGCCACCATTGGCACACTGTGATCGTTAACGAAGGGTACTGCAAAGGAGACTGCTGTCTGCCTCTTTGGCAGGCTATTATACCCCTCCTGCATTAAATGAGAATGAGGGCTTGACACTTTTCATACAGCTAGCCTGGTAACATGCACTAGATTACCTGGCCTTGTCTAAGGCGCACAGTTCAGAAGTTTAAACTTTCACAGCAACACCCACAAACAACAAAGGACTGCGAATCAGAGAGAATATGGCATTTAGAAACAAAACGTGCTTTCTGTTTGTCACCAAGACGCCTGGAGATGGGGGAGACAGGGAAGGCGATGATGGGTGGGGGTGGAGGAGGTTAGGGAATAAAGAGAGGAGTGGAAAACAATGGCTGACAGGCCTGACTGGCGAAAGGATATTTACTAAATTAGATATAAACTGCAATGCTCCGCATCTCCACCAAGGAACTTGTAAAGTCCCATAAATAAGTAAAGCCGAAAGACAGAGATGGAGCACGCAAACAAAAGTGGTGTACAAAATACGACTGGAAGTGGAAGCGTGTACTTCATACTTCATGCAAGCGCTTGTGTGTGTTTGGGATGCTTTCGATTTTGGGGATAATGAGTTGTCGTTTTGCCTTTCTCCTCCGCTCAAGAACAAGCCGTCTCCCGCTCAAACCACAGACTGCTCTTTTCCTCACCGCCCTTCGTTTCCAGGATTAACTCTGTCACCTCCGCTATTGTCAGTCTTTTGAGCTCTTCCTTGGCAGTATAATAGGGACACACATTTGCTCTCTATGTAATCTTGTCTGTGTCCTATCTGATACACACTTGGAGGAGAGGCTGAATATTAATAGTTGGCAGTGGGAATCAAAGAGAGATGCGACGCAAGTTAGGTTAGTGTTTTGTAATCAAACTTTAAGTGTATGAGTTCAGCAACCCTCCTCCCTTTCCCCCAGCGATGCATTGCTCAAACATTGCAAAGTCATGTCCACGCTGGCTGCGACCAGTTTGAAAGAGATTAGTTATTCCATGTGGGGTTTTTCTTTAGTGAGAGCTGGCACTACATTGAAAGCAAATCCACTGGGGCCTTGGGATTCACATTGTAATGATAGTAAAATCTATGGTACAAAAAAAAAAACACTGAGCCAGTTTATTATCCCAGCCCTCTTCATCCCTGCGCAGCCCCATCACAGAATATGTCAAGATTTAAAACGGTACAAGATATTTTTAAGAGGCAGAAGCAAAGTGTGTTGACTGTTTATTTCTTTCACTTGCTTCCTGTCATCTCCTGCCAAAGCTGTTTAGCAGCATTGCTGCTCCTCTCTTTGCCACCAGCTCTATGCTTTCTCACTACTTCTTCCCCTTTTATTTTATATTTTAACAATACCTGCATTTTACAGTGGCAGCACTTTTTTTTTTAGCTGCCTCTTGATATTTTATTCTTTACGCATCATCAATTTTGTTGGTAGTTGTTTCAATAGTTAATATCGTGATAAAAAGAGTTGAAAAATTGAAGTTGCGTTTTGGATGGGACTATGCAAAAAGCATAAGCTTAAATGTGTTGACATGACGGGCATTTTTTACAATTTGTAGTTGTAATTCAGTATTTTATGCATTTACTTATTGCTTTTTTTTTTCAGAAATCTGCAAATGAATTGTTTAGTACAGTTTTGGTCACGTTTAAATACATCGGTTTTGTTTTTATTGTAACTTTTGTCTTTTACTGTAGGTTTAAAAACATTAACATTTGAATATTTAAACTGAGTTATGACTGTGTTGTTAGGATTTTATACAGAATTCATAAAGACAGAGACATTTAAGTATTGTTTAGTTTTGTTTGTATTTGTTTAATAGATCTCAATAATCATAATTTTTACATATAACAGTATAATATCTTGTAAATGTTGTTTAAATACACCCTGAGATCCCTGTTTTTAAACCTGCCTATCTAGAACGGACCTACGTCAACCTAACCAACGCTAAAACATCCAGAGCCTTATAGCACTGCAGGATCATCTAATTCACCCCTTAGTCCTTGCCTCCGAGAAGTTGTTTTAATCACCTTGGTTATTTCAGAACCAGAGACTTCACAGCCCGACCAGAAGAATAATTTCGTTCCAACTACAGGGGGATAATGATCATAAACCTAGGGGAGACGGTGATTTCAGAAGTCCTTGAGAGGACGGTCCACCAAAAGAGAAAACTTAAATTTAGGATGTACATCTAATCCTAGAAAACTGCACCGGCTCACCAGGAGCTAGACCATAGCTGTCCACCCTAGCTGTGCAGAACCTTATCGTCATCTTCCCCAGCGCTCTGTGGATCCAGGCCATAAGGGACGCTTGGGCTTCTGGTTAAGATGCCTATCCGACGCCTCTTTGGTGAGGCCTTCAAGGCATGTCCCACCAGGAGAAAAATTCCATTTGAGTTTTTTCAGGGTTTTTTTATTACCGATATTGTTTTTACTGTACTTTATTCCATATCCTAGTTTCAGCAATAGTGCTCCCTACTTAGGTACAACCTGTAGGCACAACATCAAGCCTAACTGCAGTTCAATATCTCTTCCAAGGCCTTATCTCGACTTCAACTTCCAAAGTAGCAATTCATTGTTTTAATATGATCCAAACTCTGAGTTCAGGTCAACATTCAGACTTTTTCAGGCTGCCTTGTTAATTAGAGTTTACATTCTACAACAGCAGTCTTTTGAATAATCAACAGTCTTGGCTTTGCTGCCAAGGCAACCTGTCTTCTGTTATGTAATTTAGAATGAATTTTCCCTCTTCTTGTTCCCTCTTCTTTTAGTTCTTAGCTTGTCTCTTATGGGTTTCACCTTTCTCTCTAAGTGCCCATCAAAACACCCCTTGCAGATAAGCACACATTCCTATTCATACTATTTACAGCTCAAAGATACAACTTTCACCACAGCCTGTTTATGGCGTGATAATGAACACTGCCTTTTCAGAAGAAGAGAAGAAGAAACACACCGAAAAAAAATGTATAAAAGCAAACTCTCACAATAATATATTTTGTAATTCCAGCTGTTCATGACAGCTGAATTATCATAACTTGTAAAACAACAGATCTTTCCTCTCTGAATATCTTCGTTGTGTTTTGCTTCTTCAACTCATGATCTGACCTATGTGTTTGATACGAACCTCCGCCTTGAAGAGCTAATTAATGATTATTTATTTTTGGAATCTTGGTAAATATGTGTGTCCCTTTGGGACAGTTTAAAAAAATATATATTTCAGTGTTTGTTCATTTGGGTTTAGTTTGATGTTTTTCGTTGACTGGGCTCACTTTTTGAGGGCCTCTGTATTCTGGGGGTTAGCTTATAGGAAATGCATTAATTTCTAATATTCACACTTGCCTCTTTCTGCTATTGCAGTTATTGCTTGTCCTTGTGATTTTCTCAGCTTAGTGAAAAAAAATGAAGTGGCTCAAACCTAGTCATCAATGATGTGTAAAACAGTTGTAAAACACTATTTCCCAGAATATCCCCAGTTTATAGCTATTGCTTCAGAATGTCAAGACATGGAAATTTACACATTGTTCCAATTATATATGTTTCCGTAAATATAAGCACATTGTAACAACTGCAGGGGCGTGAATGGAATAAACTGTAACCTTAATATCCATGAGCAATCTAGTAAGTGGGGAGTGTGAAGCCATGGCATTTGAATGACACATTGATGGCCACAGCTCATGTGTGCAATGCCAAGAGTCCAGAAGATAGAACAAATCTGGATCAGAGTGGTCCAACAGCTTAGTGGGGAGTCCACAAACTGCTCAAAGCTGACATTTTTGCCTCCAGGAGGTATACAAACAGGCATAGGCAGACAATTTGCCCCCAACCCCCTCCCTCACAAAACCCTGAAACTATCTTCATGTTCTTTCATTTTTTCTGACATTTTTTTCTAATAGTGATATTGTACGTCATTTGCTTACTGTACACAGCTTCAATTCAATTGTTCCCAAGGAAAAAACATAAAAAATCTTTTGACAGTATAGCTTGTCTGTGTTGTGTGGAGGACTGAGGAAAAACTGCTGACGTGTTGTGAATTGTTTTCATCAATAGTGCTGCAGTTCATTTAATGGACACAGGTTCTTGTTAAATCACGCAGTCTGATTGTTTTATGTTCTACAGTTCAGAAATTTCTATCCCCTTACTAAATAAACAAAATATTTAAAAGAGGGAAGTACGGGGAGTGAAAACTGAATGATAGAATACAGACAATAATAGAATCAAATTTTCTGAGATGAACAAAAGGATTTCATACATCTATAATGGCAACATATCCTTCGACATCGCTGCCTCTCTGAGCACAGAAACCAGGAATTAATAAAATAAACGATGTGTTGTCTTGGGTCCTGAATCTTATCCAATGAAAAGAGGGGAAATTTTATTATGAAATTATATTTACTGATCTGCATTAATATTTTTGTGAAATCTTGAAGTTATCTGTAGTAAAAACTGATTTTCGTTCCAAGTTCCCATCAATAAGGATAAATATACGTAAACAAATCACTCAGAAAAAAAACACAAAATGCAAAATTTACCCATATACCAAAAAATAAATAAATAGATAAATCATTTCATATTTCCTGATTTCTTTTCTTTCTATTTCCATGACTCTACGGAAGTGTAGAAATTTAACACATGACTTCCTTTGAACGTCAAACTTGCTTCAACAACATTCACAAATGTTATTCGCTAAATAAATAAAAATAAATGAGGAGGAAGGATAGGTTGTGTAAAATGTTTGTCTGCAGACTTCAATGCAATTTTGAGTTATTCCAGAGCTCATCATCATCGTTTTAAACTCACTTCCTTCCTAAAATGTTGTTTGACCTGATTTTCAGAGTCTAACTTTACAGAATTCATTAAGGTCTATATAGTAACACTGAGGGAGACATTAACATTGCTACAAACTCTAAATATGTCTTTTTGTTTGTCCGTATCTTTGTTTCTTATGTTCAGGTCTGCGCCTATGGAACAGTGACCTTTCACGGGTGTGCCACTCCTTTCCCAACAAAACATTAGGCACCAGCCCTCCTGGTATCCTAAAAAGGAGTTAGACCCAAATAATACCTACAGTATATGTAGCTAAATTTGTGATCTTACCCAATACTTGTATTTTCAGTTCTTCTTCTACTTCTTAGTGTACAAACCGACACATTAACTCTTAGATTATTTTTGTGGCATTACCTCCAACTTTGCCTTCCTGCTACCACCACACCCCCAGCAAAATGTCTCTGTTTGGATGTTACATTTGAGTTTTCATGCCATTGGGTTTAGATATTTTTAGGATGTGACCACATATTACTGTAAAATCCTCCAAAATAGTCCTATGATCCAAAATGTTTCGAAAAGATTTATCTGTGTACAAAATTTCAAATGTCTATGTTAAACAGGTCAGTCTAACTGAGTTTCCATTGAACCATTTGGCAATATTCATGTTTATTTCCACTAATTTCGTGCAAAGTTTGTTGAGTTTTTAAATACGTTACATCCAGCTAAAAAGTATAACCAAGTTAAGCCAAGTACTTTACTTCGTGTTTTTAGAGATGTTTTTTTTTTCTTCCCCTGTTCCAGCAATCACTCAGTGATTGGAACATGCTTTTTCACTGTGCTGACTTAATATAGTATAACTGTGCACTTACAAAGGGGCACAAATGAGAGGGATTTGTGTGATCAACAAAACTGTTCTACATGGTGCCAGCTAGCACTGATGACTTTCTTAGGGATTCTTTCCAAATAAATTATGTAGCACACGATGAAAGGGGCATGCATCTATTTTATCGAGGAGTCTTTGTTTAATACTGTTGCTCGCCATGTGTCATTGACTTAAATGCCTTATGAATACCATTGATTAAATAAATTGGCATTACACTGACGTACTTATGCGCTTAATATCATCCTTGAGCCTGCCTCTGCTGCTTTTATTGCAATAGGGAATTAAGAGAAAACAAAAAGATTAAAGCCAACCCTCCCCATCTTTTGGAACAGTATTTCGAATTTCAGTCAGGGCACATTGTGGTTTTAGCCTTCTGTGCACACAAAAAACATTTGGTGCTACACATCAATCCTCTTTTCATGAAAAGTTTGCCCCGTTTTATTAAGGGTGTATAGTTTCCTATACATCTTAGTCTTATGTTGTTAATTGAAATGTGCCTCTATGTTCTCCTAATGTTTTTAATTAGTCTCTGCAAACTTTATTTAAAATCAACTTTATATGTTATACACAATGCCAGAAGGCTTGGCTTAGTTGTGTCTTAATACAACGCCTGTTTGCATAAATAAATACGAAAAAAAGGGACAACTGCTTCAAGCAGTCATTGAGAAATAGAACTGGATCTTAGTTATAGGTTTGACTCCAAGTTTTCCTATTTAATGATTTAAGTTTTACACCTCCCAGCACCTACTAATCTTTAAAAAAAATGGTAAGAACTCGACACTGCAGCCAAGCTATTTATTTGTTATAACCATTTCCTTTAGTTTTATAAAAATCTATAATCCAAAACTCCACTGTTCAATTTGTATACACGTACACTTCAATAGCTTTATCAACACTGCATCAGGTATAAAAAAATAAGAGTATCCTTATTTGAAATAAAACGTTTGAATTGAGAAGAACACAAAGTCATCCATTTTCAGGCTAGTGATTTTCATACTAGAAATTTGCAGTTTGATTTCCTCAGCTTTTTCATAACTGTGTGGACAACATCACTGCTCTCTTGTTTTGAGTTGATAAAACAGCCATAAGCTAATGTCAACAAAATGCAAAATCATCACTTACAATTTCGTTTTGGAGAGGTTCAAGTCTGGTTTTAAATTTCTACTTAGCATAAAATACACCACGGTAGTAGCTTCTACCCCAGAGGACAACCTGCTGTGAATGTGCAGATAAACTGTGCCATTACATTACTTCCGCAACTGTGCTACTGGTTTCTCCATCAATGGTTCCTCCTCCATTGGTTTCTACACCATTAGTTCAAATGCAGAACAACAGCGCCGTTAAGCTTAAACGACGATCTGCGCTGTGCTGTAAGTGGGCGGTGAACAGACATAAATTAGCAAGATTGACATTACTTACTTATTTCCTCCTGGCTTTGATTGGGTGTTTCTGAGTGGGAGCGGTGAATTTCTGCAAACTGCAGTGGGGTTACTGAAAGAAAACAGAAGGACCTTATTGTTTCACAGAATATCTCATAGTGTCTCGTATTCAACTGTCAGGAGATTGTGGTGGGTTTAATACAATATAGTTTCTAATAGTGGTCTAATAGAGGTTGTTAATAAGATTAAAATCATGGTGCTATTCTGAAAACCATACATGTGTTGTATCAGTAATACTATGTATTACTGATTTGCAGTCTTTTTTTAAGTAACTGTAAGGCTTTGACAATTTTAATAATACTGTTCTTTAAAAACATGCATATTATGAATTAGGCTTCTTCAGGAAACCAGTGACTTAAACAAATTATGATTCGTATAAATAAGGGGTCTCATGGTACAGATTTTGGTAGGGAAAAATAATCACAGTAAATTAATACAATATAATTTTTTTCAATAAATGCCCCCACCCCTAAATTATGTCCACCTCAGTTCATTTTTCCTCTGGAGTTAATCAAATACTTTGTAATTCACCTACTGTTAGTTCATAATATAAACTTTAAATATACAATACAACATTTTCTGTAAAGGGTAATATATTCTATGTAAGCATGATATTTCTTAGTCTTAATTTGGACAAAAAATTCTCAAGCAGCATGCAGGTGTGTAAAAATGAAGAACACCTTTTTGAATTGTTGTTGGTCACAGACACTTTTACATAGATATTCAAAACTTCCCCTACTGGTAGATTAAAATGTTTTAATTCGACCAAGCAGTCTGTTTCTTGTAGGGAATATCACAGACATCCAAAGATAAAACAAAATAAAAATGAGGGAAAATTTAAACTCAGTTATTTCTGTTTCTGCTTCATATTTCTTAGGTAAACAAAAACGAGGTGGAATTTTTAGACTGCACGATTGAAATCCCTTTCAACCATTCGATTAACAAATAAGTACTACTTTTTACCGTTATGAAGTGTTCTCGCATTTACTAATGATGATATGAGGTGCTACTGAATAAAAGCAGTGTGTATAATGCTTCTAAATCCTCACATTTATCCCTCAAGTATTAAAAGTGATAGTGAGCGCTTCCTTTATTATCATTTTAGGTTTGAAATGTTGGTATCTTGATGAGCCTTACGTTATGCTTGACATTCTACATGATGTTTATCAGATTGCCAAAAGCTCTGATCAAATTATAACTAAAACGTCTGCAATCTGAGCAGCTGGTCATCCAATCCAAACTGCCTCAATAGGCGTTAACATTAAGCAACTATACAACTCGCCGCTCTCATCTAATAGTTACAAATGGGTTATGTATCAGTCAAGGCAATGATATCTGAAGCAAAGAGATGATCATTATTACTTGATTATTGTTAATGGAGGAAGAGGGGTGATAGTGTTTCATGATGGTTCTGGCCTTTGACCCCGATTGTGTGCCCTGTTTGAAGCTGGATAAAGATGAGTAGGTGGAAGAGAATCTGAGAGATAATTATACAGAAGAAAGTGATTCAGAGCATTAAGATGTGCAAAATGTGATTTTATCAACATCATCAACATTTCTCATGTGTTGATGAAACTAGAGCAAGGGCTTATACATTGTTTTGCCTCTTTACAATTGGGATTTTAGTTAAAGTTTACAAAACTTGGTGCAAAGGTAGAAATCAATTATTGCTGATATAGACCTGAGTCTTTTGCACTAATAATTTAAATAAAACACACTTTTAACATTTCATCTTTAGTAGCTTTCAGGTTTTCCCCAATAATTCTGTAGCTTTCGGTTGTCCACTGTCTTTTGGGACCATTGACCAAGTCTTTGTTGAACCACTGGCTTAGACTTTTGTGTGTGTGTGTGTGTGTGTGTGTGTGTGTGTGTGTGTGTGTGTGTGTGTGTGTGTGTGTGTGTGTGTGTGTGTGTGTGTGTGTGTGTGTGTGTGTGTGTGTGTGTGTGTGTG
>JAVLVB010000557.1:8428101-8450197 GCA_032876305.1 Orestias chungarensis | reverse complement strand
GTCTAGCACCTAGCCTTGCATTTAGGCATACGTCTAAATTTACCTCGCAACTATTTTACATTTTTTTTAAATAGTTGCGAACTTTTTTTAAAACAGTAACGCTTAGTCTTACTGTGATTCATTAAAGAGACGGACAACACCCTGAAATATATGCTGCCGAACAGAATATGGTTGCCTTGATGTTGTGATCCTGAATATAAGTCTGGCTCATCTTTTGCAAAACAGCTTTATTTCTTAACTTTAACACATCTTTCTAATATGCTCACAGACAAGGAAAGACATTACAATGGATGCTGAGGTTTATCAATCAATGTTAAAGTTTTTGAGCTATTAGAAACAACCATGATCTACTTTGTGTTATCAAGTACAACAGATTTTTTATTTTATTTTATTTTTTGGAGGGGGGGGTAAAAAAATCGGGAGGGGGGGCATTACCATCTGCCATGATAAAATAGGACATGGGTCAAATATGGCCAAATAAATCAGATTTGGGTTACATTACTTCATGTTAAAAATGTTTAGTATATTCAGGATGTCTTTGTCATTATGATGTACAGTTTCCAGATGTTGCTGCCTGTACAAGATAAATTAGCCTTGTTTCAAAGAGTGTGTCTACACACATACTTAAATACTATAACAGTTTCCCCTACTTACTTGACGCATCCAGTTGTTAAATGAATGTTCTCCTGTCTTCACTGCATAAAGAAGGCCATATTTACTGTAACCTAAACTAAAAGTCTAACTGCTGAACAAGAGCGAATGGTGGATAATGACTGTAGGTCTTTGGTATGAGTTTTACCTACTACAAGTACAAATGTGATAGCCCTCAAACAAAAAGTACTATTCTGAAGAGGTTTTTTTGTTGGATATGTCTAAGGATTTGGTCCAGCTTTTTTGTTACTGTACACAGAAGTTTCTACTTACTGGTCAAGTAGAAACCACTCGCCTTCTAAGTCTTTCTTTAAGTCTTTAAGTAAGCAAACAATGGGCGGTTTGGTTTAGGCTTGGCTTCAACCGAAAGTTGTCTGGTATTTCTTTATGGACAATTATTTAGCAAGGGCACAGGAATAAACAATGTTTTGTCTTGGCTTTTTTTCAGCTGGTTTTATGTTTAACTTTATATGCCATACATTGTTATAACAGAGATTCAATGGGCTACATGCCTGTAGCATGATATGATACACAGTGGATGGAACTGGATCTGGAGAGAGCAATCCCAAAAGCATTTGACTGAAATAGGTACCCATCAAAACAAGAGAAGATGGCAGCCACCATTGACTCACTGATGTAGGAATTTTTTTTTAATCCTTGGGTTTAAGATTTTCCTTGGTTTTAGTTATCCATTCTGTTTTGCTGCTTCCATTGTTTGTACTCCCTTTGAACACCCTTTCAGTTTAATAGAAATTCCATATCTTGACAAGTGAGTACTTCCACTTACTAAAAAAATGAAAAACAACAAACACCCCAAGAAATTTTTAATTGTACTGTTATCCTTTTAACAAAATCTATCCATTAAGATGATGAAACAACTTTTATTTTTGCTCTGCATTAAGTCGCCTTCACAACTTTCATTACCACTCTCTTACTAGTCAGGGGTAGCTTACCGGAAAGAATGTGTTTCTCCTATAACCCCTAGTCTCCAGAGTGTGGAGGTCAATGAGATTAACCCAAAGTTCTTTTTCTTCCATTATGTACCCTAAATTACACCCACTTACAGAGAAGAAAAAGAAAGGGGAATCATATATGGGCTGATATCTATTTAAAATCTAATCCCTTTGGGGGAGTTTCTCAGCCTTTCCATTTTTCTTATGTTTCTGCCTATTGCCTGCAGGCTATGCTGTGCCATGGTGCGAAACAACCCCATTCAAGAAGGTGATATAACCTCGCCCCTGTTCATATTAACTGTAGATTCATCTATGCTAATTCACGAGACACTTAAGATTTTAACTCTCCTTTTTCACCCTCAGCATTTCTCTCAGCATGTATCTAACAATGAAACCTTATCTGAGATGATTGACCGTTGTTTCCTATTTTCTACTATAAAAATAGTATTTGTAACTTTTCAGATTCTTTTGATGCACTATAGTTATTGTTTTCCTTTGAGTGTTCATGGACTTTTAAACAATATGACAGTGGATACTGTAAACAAAATCTCGCTAATCTAATTTTGAAATGGGAATAGTGTCCAAACTGCTGCAGGTGCACTAATTAACAATACCTCACTTCATGTCATAAACAACATTCTAGAAAGTGACCACAAATACTAAACATTGAGAAATTGTTTAGTTAAAGAGGAAGTGGAAACAAACCAGCCTGACAGCCATAAATACTGCGAATAGATGTAGCACTTTTTCAACTTTGTATAATCTGCCTTTGTTTTGGGTTGTTTAAGGATGACTCACTTCCTCTAAAGTTCTCTTTCATACAGAGCTGGCAATAATTTGCAAAAACGTGGTTGTTTAGATAAAATTATATTTACTGAACAGACAGGGAGGCCATAGTAATTACTTAAGGACACAAAGGGAATGACGGAAAGCTCCAAATAGCAAATGACCCAAATATTTAGCACTCTCCAAATATCAGATTTAAGGCGACACTCCAGTTGCGCCAATCCAAAATGTTAGTATTATTTCCAGTAAGAAATAAAATAAAAATCACAGTACATTATTTTAAAAGTATACACAGTCTTTCATGCATTCCAGTTTTCTATCAGCCTACACCACTGCCAGTTTAATTTAATAATTTTCCAAGGGTACTGATTGACTTTTAGGAATAAAAATAGCTGCTGGCTATTCCGATGGTTTAACAAGTTAGTTAAACGCCACCAAGAGTGGAACAATGTTTGTGTTACAATTGTCAGTCATATGTACGGCAGCTTATTAGTCTGGCTGTAGTTACCAAAGTTTGTGAAGCTGGGAGTGCCACAGTAATTCTGGCAACTTACTCTTAAAGGATGCCTGTCGCCCTCGGTTGCCATATTGCAGGTAAAAAAGAATATTAAACACATTTAACATTAACTGACTAGCTCTCATTGTAATTCAACAACACCTCCAAAAAGTTACATGTCAAAATTTCTAAGTCATAATCATGGTCCTGTCACCTTAGATATTGATTTAAGAACATCTGCACAAAAAATGATCAGTCCATTTAATCATTGTTCAAGCTTAAGCGTCCCTTTATTATCTTAGTCAAGCTGAACTAACACAGCAGATAACAGCAGTGACTACGACAAGGGTAAAGTTGCTGCTCCGATTGTCCCTTTAGTGACTAAATTCCTGATAAGTAATTCGACTTAAATATGGAAAACATTGTACAATTCTAATTCCAGAAACACTTTAAAACCCTGTTTGTGGGTTAGGAAACCTTCATGTGGTTTCTGCAAAAAACTAATATTGCCCTGTATTGAACTCTCACAAACTAAATAAAGGTTGCACAAATCACAAATTGAGTTTAATGATTCTATTACTGTAAAATAATCTAATCCAAAAAATGGTTAGGTATAGTGGTCATTTGACATTGATCATGGTGATCACAGCAATCATGGCTTTGTTAAACGTTTTAAACTAATTATTTTTTACTGTGTAGTTCTTAAAGATTAAAACTAATTGTGGTTGAAATGGATGATGTATATAATCATAGCCTTATTGCTCATAACACAACAAAAACTTTTTGGGACAAATATTTTATTTAATTCTACAAAAGTGTTTCATGTTATTTTGCACTACTTTTACAACTGCTTGTTATCCTTTTAAATTTCACTTTGCCAACTTATCTATATGAGTGAATTCAGATTACGCATACAGCACCAATTACCAACATATGTCATGTAAATGCACTTTAGAATCCTATTAATCAAATTTAGCTGTGAGAGCTCTTAAACAAAAAATGCAATGTAATAGGGAAATAGTTAAAAATTAAATTTCTTTAATTTTACTGACTGTTCTTCAGTTTCATTCAACCTTCATGTTTTTACCAGTAAACTTGATTTTTTGTCTCCTTCTACAGAAAAAAAATCTCTTTCTTCCTTTACTGCAGAGTTGAAAAAAAAGGCTGTTTGGTCAAGAGCTTTAGTATTAATTTTACAGAGTTGAGGCACAACAATATAAAAAAGATAGGCAAAAGGAAAGAAAAGTACTAAGCAAACACATTTCACAAATAAATCAGGGAAAGTTAGTTCATGCAATTTTTTTTAATTTATTTTAATTTATTTTATTTATTAGAATGCTGAAGGCATATCACACCAGGCATCATCATCCACATTAGTAACGACCAGGGGTGGACTGGGACAAAAATTCGGCCCTGGCATTTTCAGATCAGCCCACTACATTATCAGAGAAAACTTAGTCCACAAATCTCGTGACATCTTCTTTCATGGATACTACAAACTAGAGTCATATTCTTTGATATCAATTAATAAACAAAGCACTTAACTATGAACTTACAGCTCTAGCAATAAAACAATATTTATTCAAACATGAAATGGTGAAGTGTAGTCAGACAAAGTGAAACAACAGTAGTGGCTTCGTCATATTTTCATTATGATAATTTCTAGTGTTTTCCAATAAAAAAAGTCAGATCTTTGTGACAAAACCTGAAAATGCTCAATACAGCACTAACACAGCAACTTGAAAACTACAGTAAAAGTTTGAAAGACATTACAATAAATTCAATGGCAAATATTTAAAAAATCAACTAATTATTTGCTATAGTTTTACTTGTATTTTGTGCTAAAATGTAAAAGTATCTCATTTGTATTTGCAACACAGCTTGATTCTGAATCTCTACAGCTCATTGGTCCAAGTGAACGTGTACTGTTGCTATGGCAATGAGAGGCGACTGATGTTAGCACGTCTTAGCTAGCTTTGCTAAATTAATCAGAACAATAAACTATGATATCAAAAAATTGATCACAAAATCAATCACAGCCCTTCAACTCTCTGGGTTTATCTGTTGTGAAAGGACTCTGTGGTTAATTAGGTCACATCGCATTCAACAAGGCGTAGTTTGGGTCTCAGCTTTGTTAGGGACAATACCGATAAATAAAAAAATACTAATAAAAACTATTTTTAGGGTCAAAAATTGACCTTTAATAAACTACACTTCAGAAGCTAAAAAATTAAAACATGCAAGAATCCACAGGAAAAATAAAATTTGCTGAAACTTGACAGTTATTTTTTAAGCATTTAACATAACAAAAACTGTTGATTCCAGATTTTAAAAATTAAAGTATAAATATAAAAATACAATCAAGTGACCCATGATGATGTTTTAAAATAAAACAGAATAAAAAAAGACTATTTTAACTTCATTTTTTTGGTTATTTTAACAGGAAATCTTAGCTGGCAGTAATTTTTCTGGTTATTTTAACAGGAAATCTTATTCAATCCTACCAAAATCTACTAATAATCAGATAATATTCTATATAAAACAAGGACAACTTTACAACATGTTCCCCAGTTTGAAGCTGCTAAAAGCCAAAACACTGCAGCCTGGCTCAGTCCTTCAGTCTCTTTCATAAAATTTTTACTTCGTACTTTGTACATACTGGCTTTGGAAAACAAAAATTTAAGTATCATCTACCTCACAGGTGGTTTATTAAACGTTTTCTTTCGTGTGGAGTGATGATAACATACAGAGTTTACAACAAAGTTTGCAACATACGGCTTCTTAGGGGGTGAAATAAACTCGTTGAACTCCTCCTTTAATGGCAGTGGTTTTACGACACATTTTTCAAATTACCGCATTCAGTTCTAAATCTTTCATATAAAATCTAGACTTCTATAAAATTATTGATTTTAAGCAGTTCCCCTTCGGAACTAGTCCGCGGGACTACATCTAATTTCGCGTTTTATCGCTGTCGCCATATTTATGTATCACTCCAGGTCTCATGTGTCGGGCTGAAGTGGGGAGTTATGCATTCGTGGCGACAAACAAAGCTCACGGTGAATATACGGATCTTTCAATGATAGTATAAACCTAATAGTTGCGATAGAGCCATCGGCAGTTGAAAAAAGTTGCTATACTTCATGTATATTTGCCATATTTTGTTATAAAACAATAAAATGCTAAATATTGGTAGGGACTTGCCCTGATGGTCCATATGCAAACCTAAGTCCTTGGCATTCAATGTAAAAACATATTCTAATTTGTTTAGCACATGTCCTGTAGCCTAGGCAGCTCCAGACCAACATTACTTACCACGTCTGCCACCACTTGCTTTGTCTTGCATTGTGATGACCTGGGTCAACGGTGAAGGGAGGTGCGGGCCAAAGAGGTGGTGAGATATATCATTGGACTAGTCCATTGTCCTTCGAGAAATTCTACCATTGGCCGCATTTTGTGTTGCAATTACCATCATACGCGATAAAATAATAATAATATATGTTTCAAAAAAAAAATTAGGACAGCCGCCAGCCCAAAAATAGGCGTCGGCTCTTAACTATTAAGTCAAGGACTGCAAAGTTGTGGAAAATTCTCACTTGCATAGAAAGTGCATTCATAACAATGTTTGGTTATTAGAGAACTTTACTCTGACATAGACCTCATTCATACATTAAAGCTCTAAATCATTGTTGATTTCACATACAGTCACGTTTAAAAGTATTTACATCCCATGAACTTAACATGACTCGTTGAAATAAGATACACAGAAAATTTCTTTTAGCACAAATAAGGTGATTCCTGAAAACTTTAAACTCTTTAGTTTATTAGTGTTTCCAAAAAACCTGACCCTCAGATACTGGTAATCTACTGTATATAGCTTTTAGGTCTGATGTTTGTGTTTGTTTCTGTACTTTCTAGGAACACCCTGAATGATACTGTTTGAACATTTAGTCCATCTAGACAGAACAGAAGTTGAATGAAAAAGCAGCCGGACCCAAAACAGAAATTTAGGGAAGCTAACAAAATACACTAAACTGTAACTCAAAAGACCCGAAGACAATGTATCGTCTTAGTAGCAACACAGAAATAAATTACGAGTAATTTTTTTTACATGTCCACCTGTGTAAAGAAACCATCAGCTTCGTCTGTCCCCAACTCTATCAACAAAAGTCAGACTTTTAAGGCTACCTTTGGTTGAACTTAAGTTTTCCTTTTTTTTTCTTCGTGTATGGTGTATCCACTCTGAAATTATAGATGGGTATAATAATAATAATGTCATTTTGTACCGGAATCTTAGTCATTACCTGCAGTAAAGTGCTTCTAATTGATACCACCAGAGAGATAATGATTACAATGCCCTCCAGGAACATATTATTGCAATATTAACCTTTGTATATACTTTTATGCAGAAGACTATGCCACATTAAGGGATCTCTAAATCTTACTTGTGCAGTGTAATGGCATTACAAAAGAATGGGTACTTGGAGGTGTGCCCTTTTCCTGATTAAGTGTGTCCAAGGGTTTGCGGCCATCTACGGAAAATGGATGGCACAGAAGAGCAATTTCTAACATCTTTCTCTTTTCTTGCTGGATAAAGCTGCCTTTCTTCCAGCCCTTGTGCACCAGAAATAACCCCTGCTTGCATTACACTGTCTAACACCCAATGCAAAAGTATACATTGTTATTCATTTAATTTCAAAACAAACTACATGAAGAGCAGGATTTTCGTCAGTACGCGGCCAATATAAAAGTCATGGAAGTTCAGTCAAATAGCTTCCTGTGTTTTTTCGGACGGATTTCCACAACCAGATTGAGAAGTTCATCGTTGTGATGTGTTTGCTGTATGTGAAAACTGAAAGACAATGGCAGGCCTCCTTGTCCAATCCCAATTATGCAATTAGCTTTTTTATATACTTGCAACAACTGGAAGCAAACGATAGGCAAATCATATGTCATCCTTACTGCCATAAAAGCTTTAGCAAACTCATCTCTCAGCACTGTTGCTTGAGAGTTCAACCTTTTGATTTCAACTTTTATTTTTGCAGTTGTGAGTTAAGATCCAATAATACAATGATTTCAATTATATACCACAAGTAACAGTCAGACTTATGCATGTCTTATCATGTTTATATGAAATCATAAATCATATGGCCAAAAATTCTATTGCAGGTTTTACCTGCAAATTCATGATCCTGTGTTGCATCACCCCCCATGATTCACTTACAACATTTTCTGGCAGTGTTGGTGTGTTCCAACCAAAGGAGCTCTTTCTCTTGAACTGGCTCAGTTTGGGTACTTTCAGTTCAGTTTATTTATGTTTACATTGGCAATTTCCAACACATGTCTTCTTAAGGAAATTTATAAGAAGATAATTTAATTCATAAATAAATGAAAAACATGTCAGTTTAAAAATGAAGGCAACCCAGCAGATTGCATTCAATCATTGACTTGCAGCTTTCACTCCTCACTTGTAACACAATAGCTAGCATTGTGTTGTTGACTTTACAGAAATCCATCATACTGAGCAAGCATGTAGCAACAGGGGAGAGGAAAAACTTCCCTTTAACAAGACAAAACCTCAAACAGAACCTGGCTCAGTACAAGCGGCCCTCTGCCCAGGGTTTGAAGAGATAGAAGAGACTGGGGGTTTGAAGAGATAGAAGAGACAAACAGGCGCAAAGGAAAATGAAAAAAATGAAAAACTGATAGCAGCAGATGGAGAACATTGAGTCTCTGCTACCACCACCAGTTGATGTTCTCCTCCTGGAGGGTGTCTATACTAGCAGAATGCCAGATCAGGTGTAGCTAGAATGGAGAGAAGGACACTGAGATAAAACAGAAAAGTAACAATTGAAATACCTGCAAATAAGCCGATTGGACAATAAAAGAAGAAAGAAGCAGAGTGAGAGGTGGTCAGCTTATTGCAGCGTAACCATACAAATACTATAGAAACATTTTTACCAAATTATTTTCCCAACCAGTGTGGGTGTGTTCTCTACATCTTCCTAAGTAGAAGCTTTATCAACAAAACTGCTGTTCTACAAAGACTGAGTTGAACCACAGAGAATAAACCAGATCTTTAAAGATACACTGGATGGATCCAAAGTAATTACGTCGTCTATCGTCTGCATAACCACTGGCTTTATTTTTAGTGAAGAACTATTCAAACTTATGCAGAAAGAATCACAGTAATTACAGATTCCCCAATAAACATGTATCTGATCACACCAGTGAACTACAGTGTACTGCTGCTATTTCTTGCAGTTCCACATGCCTCCCAAGGATGCACCAGGCTAGTACAAGCTTACATTTGCCTAAAGCCAAGTCAACGCTCCTTAGCTGTTAGCTAAGCTGCCTCCACTGTCCAAAGAGAAAATGGCTCCACCCACGCAACCATACAGCTGCTTCGGTTCTTATAAAATTGCCATTGTCCAGGCTAAAGCCAAGGACATTTGTCCCACCGCCAAGAAGGTGGGTATAGAAAAAAAGTTGTTAGGATAAAAAAATCTGTATTGTGTTTGATTGTGTACTTCATTGTTTTTTCATTTGTTTGACACCTCTTCCAAATTCTTTAAAACAAAAATGGTTTTAACTTTGACATCTTTGCATCATTTGTTCATTTTTAATGCCTTACGTTTTTAGTATTCTTGTGTCTTTTTACATAATAGTTTACTTAAATTATACCAAATTAGTGAATTGTGTATTAAAGTATTATACCTGAAAGTTTGGATTATTTTATTCTTCTTTATTTTTGAGGAAGTTTTGTGTGTTTATTCATATCTGTAGAGTAATGCTGTTTAACCTTATCAGCAGGGCTATGCACACAAAATTTGGCACAATGCACACAATTTTGAAACACATTAAAAAACTTAAAGACATATTTCTATCTAACATTAAACCAGATATTATATCATTGCCATGCAAAACAGAAGAAACATATATTTCCCCTTATTGGGAATAGTGTTGCTATTTACGGCTTGGTGCTTCTTCTTCTTAGTCCTGAAGGTAAGGAATGTTTTCATCTGACATTTGGTTGCTAATTAAACAAATTTTCTGAATTAAATTTTAAAATTAAATAAATTGCTGCTGTGTCTCATCAAATAAACCCAAATATTATGTGACTGTTAACCTCCACAGCAATTCAACTGCAGACTAAATTAAAGCTAAAATAGGGGCTAACTTTACTTTTTGATTTAGATTTGAAAAGTGGAGAGACAGATTAATTATTTGCCAACATCTTTTCAAATTTTATTTAAGTTTCCATTTGTAAAAATATAAATTTTAGTAAATTTTGCTTTTCTGAATTGTGGCACGTATGGTCTCCCATACAGAGCTCTTTCCAACAACTTCGTACAGTATATCAGAATACTGTTTATATTTATGATGATATCTGTAGCATGGAAGCCATACACAATGGGCTGAATTATTTCTTTACTAGTTGAGGTTTTGCAGCAGTAAGTTAACTTAATTCACCTGCACCAAAAAGCAAACTGAAAAACACTGTACAAGCAATTTCAGGCATGTTTCTCAATTAAAATTATGGTACTGCTCTATCAAAGTGATGGAGACTGCCTGACCCAGAGCAGAGAGAGCGTATGTATCTTTTCTACCTGCCTCTGGTGTATTAAGAATTTTTTGCAAGGATTCGAGAAGCTTAAAAAACTATAAGAAGTTATTTATGTGGTCAATGTACTTCTGTGTTTAGGGAGGGAATGAGAGGGGTTCCTAACTCACAACTCCTAGGAGAACTGGATTGTAAAAATAGATAAATCAGATTTTAAGTGACTTCAATATCTGAAAAACATTTATATCTTGGCCCAAATTTGATATTTGGAGGGCCCTGTTCTGGACCCCCTCTACAAAGGGGCCAGAGCAACTCCTCAGGTTTTGCCACCTGTCAGTGGCCATGCTTGTAAAAAACTGATACTAATACTGTGTACCATCGTGTACTCCTTACAAACAAATACACACACAAGCCTAAAAAAGGGAGCTTGGGACATGAAGAAGAAAATGGGCAGGTGTTAAAGCCCATCACACAACTCTCCACTGCCTGATTATCAGTCGGGTATTCATAAGCAATAGCTAAGATTGAAAACTATTTGTCTATTATTTCCTAATAATCAGTTTGTGATCAGAGTTTATATTTTGGATCTAATTTACAAATATTACTATTAATTGCCTCTGACATATATCAGAGTGTGATTTATAGCCCAATCAAATCTACTGTTGTAGTACACCACAGACAGAGAGTGCCTCATAGGCGCAGTAGATGACAGTCAACATCAACACATAGAATACAGGGTAGTCATGTTGTCCACCTGCTACTTTTGAGAGAGGGCAAGGTTCTTAGGAACTGCCTGAAAAACTCTTGCAGTAACGCCACCGCTCATGCCCTCTGGTGCCTGATCTAATAATCCCAGCAATGTGTCAGTAAATCATATAGATCCTTGTTGCTGCCTAACTTGTTGCCTAACATTTTGTGTCAATTTCGATGTATGTGATAACTTTACAGTTTTTGTCAAGCTGTACACGATGTTGCAGTTGAACAGAAGACACTGTGTTGATTTGAAATGAACTGATTTGACTTTTGGATGTATTGTGTTGGTTGTTTGTTCACAATTAGGGCTGGACATTTATTTTATACTTTAATGTTATCATGATAAGTGATAAATTAAGGATTAATTAAGGCTTAAAAACTTCCATAAGTGTATGCATTATTATTTCTATTTTTGTTTGGGCATTGTTTGCTTTATTAAAGCATTAGTAAAATAAATGTAAAAAATTTAATGCAGTTACTATTGCGGTTGATGGAAATTTAAATTGGCATGATTTTTAAGCAAAGTATTTGTCTTTGTTATCATGAATTATTATTGTTATTATGTTATAAGATATTGTGATAACATTTTAAACATAAAGTTGTTTTTGTAACATAAAACATAAAGTGAAATACAGGGGATTAAAAATTATTTTCCAAAAATATGACAAGTGGGGTATATGTTTATTATTCCCTGGGTCACTTTTAGTCTGACTCAAGTAGGATTGGACCTTTGTGAAGTGAAAAACGCTGACATATCTGTAAACCTTTTGGTACATTTTTACAACCTAGTATGCAAATTCTGTCTCACAGTAAACTGCTTGGTGAGAAACAGTGTTCCCATCCAACAGTTTTTTTTTATATGATATGAAGCTGATCAGAATGAGGATCTGTACCATTTTGTGGAAAAAATGGCATAAAATTGTAGAGAATAAAACAAAATTAGGAAGCGCATATGATGCATCAGTGAGGGAATAGAATGACTTTCAGAGAAGGTAATTAGCTATCACTAAAAACCGCAGGGACTAATTTATTAAGGCAAGAAAGAAAATTAGAGGAAAAAGCAAATATGGTGCAAAAAGAAATGTAGGAAATCCTTGACTATGATGTCTATGACAGAGTTCAGAGAGCCTGGACAGCTTTTAGGATATGTAGAGAATCCCCAAATATGCAGGAGACTAAAGGTTTCGATGAGTCCTTTCTTTGATATCCTAAATAAAATTGATTCCAAACAATTAAATCCTTTAAACGTCACCTAATTTGTAAACAGAGTTGACATACTGTATGTCTAACTTAATTGAAGAATAAAATGCAACAAATTTTGGAAAAGCCTCAACTTTGGTAGAGAATATCATTGGAAAAAAATGTATGGACAGACTCTTCCCGCAGTTAAATATGGCAATGGCAGCATCATGCATTCAAAATTATTTTCTCTATTACAAAGAGAAGAGCTCCTCAGAGTAGGTGGAAACATTGATGAAGCCAAATTCGGGAGAATTTTGACAAACAATTTGTTATGGGGGTAAAGTTAATCTTCCAGCAGGACAGGGATCCAACATATAGTGCTGAAGCTGTGAAATGACTCAGCTTTAGTTATTTTGCAAAGAAGAATGTCCAATAATGTTATCATAAGCTGGTGGATATAACCAAAATGATTTGCAGTTCTAATTGCAGCAAAATCCGTTGGACTGTTTTAAAAATGGATGCATAATTTTCTGGATTTTTGTTTTGGGTTGTTAAGTTAATGTCAAACAGGTTCAATGAGTATCTTTTCATACTGAGAAGTTTATTTTGCAGAAACAAATATGATTAGTATTTCTGTTTTTCCCACACTTCACTTTTTTTTGCCAAAACAGTGACAAGATCAAAGAGAGAACAGCTGTATTTGCTGTGTTGATGGAAGTGCCAGCAGTGTAAACTCTCCATTAAATCCGCTCCAAAAACCTTTCTCATCTGTATCCGAACAAACAAGAATACCTGTTTCTTATTTTCAATGCTAAACGGTGACCTGCAGGGTTATCTGCCCAGGATTTTGTTTTGTTTAGAATTCATCATAGTCATAGTTGGAACATAAGGCTCTCTTGTCCTTGACTGCTGGTTACAAATATCCTACATAATTCCCAAAAAATCGGAGATACTACGCTAATATTAAAAATATCTGGTACTGCGTTGCATTTTTTCCCCCCTTCTCATACAAAAAACACACATTCCTTTTGTTGTCTATTTCCTGCTGTGTCTGAGCTGACACAAGTATGGTCTTCTTTTGTACTGGGTTTTATGAGAAAGTCGCTGAAGTTTACACAACGGTCAGTTTGACTGAAACTGTTAGTTGTGTGGCTGGAAGGTGTTCTTTATCTTCTGCTTACGTTCTTCTTTTGGTACAGAGCAACATTATCTGTTTATTTACATTTATGCATTTACATTTATGCATTTAGCAGATGCTTTTATCCAAAGCGACTTACAAAAAGAGGAGTCTATTTGAGGGCTAGGCGGTTGAATCAGATCAAGGATGTGCATTTAGACATTTAAAAGCAAGTATTTGGGACATTAATTATAAATGGTTTTTAAAATATTTTTTTTTCCATAAAATAATCAAAATCTATACTAACATACTTTGGTAGTAGTGTTCCACAAATAGATACATTTTACTGGTAGTCTTCCCACTGTGTAGTGAATGTAATCCTGTTGTATTAGGGGAAAAAAAATGAGGAAAGGAATACCACAAGGAAGAAATACAGATGTATGGACGGAATATTAAGATAAAGCAAAAATGGGTAGGATGGGAGGTAAAAGTAAGGCAAAACACAAGGAAAGGGAGTAATCACGTGTGTCCGGCGGAGGTCACCACTGGTCTGCAGGTTCTAATTATGTGCTAATAGCCACAGAGGAGGTCATTTGGAGCCATTAGCCAGTGCCTGTAGATAGTTAACGGCTCAGTGCATAACCCAACCTCCTTAATGTTCCCTACGAGGCCGTTAGTGCTCTGTCACCAGCCAGCTAGAAGCATCATTACTGTGATTAGAAACCAATTGATAGGTAATACTAAAATATGATAGCACTCTATTCAAGAAATATGGACTTTAGTGGAAAGGTAACATGACAAGAGTTTTAGTCTCACTGCACTGTATTAGGGAAATGGGAATCTTTTCAAAACCTTAGACAAAACAACCTATTATATTAACATGGGAATGCTGGGTCAATTATTCATCTGTAATAGGTTTCAAATACAATATCCCAACATTTCTAATCTAAATTCAATCTTTTAATATGTGTCTATTTCTAGATGTTCCTATGAGCATGGGTAATAATGTGGTAACTTTTATAATTTAGATTGTAAACACAATTTTAATTAAGCTCATGGTAAGACAAGAGCAGTTCAGAAACATAGGTCACAAGTGTTTTTATGGTAGGAAAAACACTACTGATTTATCAACATTTGTTGTCAGGAAGTAGCATTCTAAGTCATACTGTGTTACATAACTGGGTGCAACATTTGCTTCATTTTTAACCCAGATACCAAACACCGAAATGTGTCTAATGACAAACAAGCTCTTTGTTCATGTGGGTCGACATAAAGGTTTGTTTTCAAAGGATTTTCATTTACTCAATTCACAGTTTATATCTTATTTTTGTAACCGAACTGATCAGGTTCTAGTGGCTAAGTCTGTCTATTTTCTGCCTCTACGATGGAGTTAAGTAACTGTAGATTAACTGCATCATACAGAAAATGAACAATTTGACCAAGAGGACTCCAGTTCCACGGTGAAGGCTGGTAAGTACTTTTTTCTCTACACTAAAATATGGTCAGTTTGGGTCAATGTGTTGATACTAGCAACATGTTTGCGTATTTTTTACAACTTTTCTAGCTTTCTGTCACAGTACAAATGCCATTTTTGCAAGGTAATCAGGAATAAATTGCCCTTAGGTTTACGTTTGTGGCTACCTAAAAAACCGAATTCCGAAAAAGTTGGGACACTAAGCAAATTGTAAATAAAAACTGAATGCAATGATGTGGAGATGGCAAGTTTTATTTGCAATAGAACATAGATGACAGGTCAAAAGTTTCATCTCAGTAAATGTAACAATTTAAAGGAAAAATATGTTGATTCAAAATTTCACAGTGTCAACAAATCCCCAAAAAGTTGGGACAAGTAGCAATAAGTGGCTGGAAAAAGGAAATTGAGCATATAACGAACAGCTGGAAGACCAATTAATACTAATTAGGTCAATTGACAACATGATTGGGTATAAAAAGTGCTTCTCAAAGTTTCAGTGTTTCTCTAAAGCCAAGATGGTAAGAGGATCACCAATTTCACCATTGTTGCGCAGAAAGATAGTGCACCAATACCAGAATCGTGTTACCAAGCATGAAATAGCAAAGACTTGTTAACATCATCAACCATGCATAACATCGTCAAAAGATTCAGAGAGTCCAGCTGAAACTCTACAGTGCAAAGAGGAAGCCATTTCTAAGCAAGCTCAGACTTTTGCACTGGGCCAGGGGTCTTTTAAAATGTAGTGTGGCAAAATGGAAGACTGTTCTCTGGTCAGATGAGTCACGATTTGAAGTTCTTCGTGAAACAATGGGACGCCATGTCATCCGGACCAGAGAGGACAATTAATGCAGAGAACTATGTTCAGGTTCTAGAACAACATATGCTCCCATCTAGACGTCATCTCTTTCAGGGAAGAATTTTTCAACAAGATAATGCCAGACCATATTGTGCAGCAATCACAACATCATGGCTATGTAGGAGAAGGATCCGGGTACTGAAATGGCCTGCAGTCCAGATCTTTCACCTATAGAGAACATTTGGCGCATCATAAAGAGGAAGGTGCGACAAAGAAGGCCCAAGACGATTGAACAGATAGAGGCTTGTATTAGACATGAATGGGAGAGCATTCCTTTTTCTAACCTTGAGAAACTGGTCTCCTCTGTCCCCAGACGTTTGTTGAGTGTTATAAGAAAAAGGGGGGGATGCCACACATTAGTAAAAAATGGCCTTGTCCCAACTTTTTGGGGATTTGTTGACGCCATGAAAGTTTGAAACAACACATTTTTCCCTTAAAATAAATCATTCCCTCAGTTTAAACTTTTGATCTGTGATTTGTGCTCTATTCTGAATAAAATATTAGATGTTGGCACCTCCACATCATTGGATTCAGTTTTTATTCACCCAACTTTTTTGAAATCTGGTTTGTAGTTGTTGGCAAGTAACCTGCCCAAGTTGTAACCTTCCCACAACAGCATGGCCTTATAGTGTGTATAGTGTGCAAGCTGTGTCATCAGACCCTAAACATAGAGAAATCCGGTGTTCTACATCCTGACTGGTTCCAGAGCCAGAGCCGCGCATCTAGGTGAGGCTACAATTTACATCCGGAACCTCTCCACCTTGCACACCAACTCAGACTTCCTTCCCACCATAGATGCAAGATTCCACATTCCAGGAGCCAGCTTCTGCAGCCGAGGAGCAGGCTGCCAAGTTCTCCACCTTCGGATGCCACCCATGGCCCATTGCACCTAGCCCATTTGGCCCCTTCCATGGGTGGTAAACCCATCCATCCATCCATCCATTTTCTGTTCACCCTTGTCCCTATTGGGGAGGGTTGGGTTTGCTGGCCCCTATCTCCAGCTTACAACGGGAGAGAGGCAAGGGTACACCCTGGACAGGTCGCCAGTCCATCACAGGTGGTAAACCCATGTGTTCTATTTGGGCTGTGCCTGGCCAGGCTCTACAGGTGAAAGCCTGGGGATCAGGCACTAGCCTGCGTGCCCCACCTCTTGACCTGTCTCCAGAATGGGACCCTGGTGACCTGTGGCTAGGTGAAGGAACAATGTATTACTTTCATTATATTTCTTTAATATTCTTTTTCTTCTAAATCTTCAGTATTGTTTATTAAAAAATAAAACTATTTATTTATAGTGTTATTTTTCTTAACATCTTGTTTCTAGAAGCTATAATCAACAGTGTCAGTAACAGTTTCCAAACCAGGGACAAGCTAATATAAGAAAAAATGTAAACTAATGTCACTAAACCTTTTTGTAATAACAAGACATTGACTCTGTAAATATTAAAATTATGCTGTTAACTGAGATGCCAAAATCATTTAGTGACCAATATAAAAAAATCAGTTTGCTGTAAAATACGTCCTGAATGGTCCAAACCTACATCCAACCAAGAATCAGGAAGTCTTGAAAATGACAGAGGTGGAGATCAGACATGTGTTAATGTTTAAAACAACCCGTGTGATTCAAACCTAACACTATTTCGAACCTGTGCACATTATCAGCAACGTAAAAGATGGTGGAGGCAGCATGAGACTTTGGTGATGCTTTTACGTAAAATCGAGTTACGTTAATATAAAGAAAAATACACAGTGATCTAAAAAGCAGAATGATGTGTACAAAAAGGGAAAAGTCAAAGTCCAGATCTAAATGCAATAAGGAATCTTTTCTAATTTGAAAACTGGTGATCAAGATCTTACTTATTCTAATACCCAGTTCAGTGTACAGAGTTTGGTTAGGTTAGTCATGGTGTTGAAGCGGCTGATGTTGAGACCAGTTATGTGACGGGACTTAGATTTTCTGGTACTTCAAGACAGACTGTGTAGCATTTCAGGCACCCATGATAGGATAAAGTGGTATTTTGTGAAAGCAGTATAGAACACAAAAACACTTTTTTTTTATAGAAATCATGTAACACCTGCTGCAAAAAGGCCTGTGCCACCAACTGTGATTGTTTTCAGATTCAATGGCTACAGCTCATTCTTGTTGTAGCCGTAAGATGAGCTTAGTGCATGTAAAGCTTAATGAACTTCCTAATCAGTGCCTATCAGCTGCATCAAGCCAATTCAGTTGAGCTGAATTCAATTCAATGAGTTGTTGTAGATGCGGATGGCTGGAAGGATCTCCTGTACCGGTCTGTATTACAGCTAGTCTAAAAACAACATTCAGCGGTTCCATCATGGGATGATCAAGGTTTTCCGTAATTTTCTTGATTTTATGAACAATTCTTTGCTCCATCATACTCACTTTACTTTGGGTTTGCCCCTTATTTTCAATGAAAGCACCTCCTGATCAGTTATGGATTAACGGACGAGTTTGTTTCTGCTCAAAGATGACTTTTCACCTTTACACAAACTGAGATCCATTAAGACATGGACCTTTGGTGTTGAAAAATTTGACTGGTCTGTAATTCTGATCTCAAAGTGAAATAACAGTTTGGGGATTAGAGTGAAGAATAAAATTCAGGCCTTTAACAACAACATCAGTGTCTGACCTCAAAAAAAGCACTTACAGAAAATCAAACTCCAAATTGTCAAAAGACTTAAAGGAATAAAAAAAGATGTTCTAAGTGTGGGCCGGCATTATGTTAAAGTACATAGATTTAGAATATTATGTAACTCAAGTTACCGTGTGTCTCAAGAAGTCTATACTTCTGGTGTATTTTTGGTTGGAATCCAGAAATGGATATCAGGGTATGTCAGTAGGCAGAGCAGTTGCACCTTGTGCAGAGGTTATAGTCCTTGATGCAGTTGTCCTGCAATTGATTTCCAGTCTCGGCTCATTCACTGCATTTCCTCGCCTTGTCTCTTCGCCCTCTCTCCCTGCAAACTACTGTTCAATAAAAACCACTTATACCAACAGAATCTTAAAAACAAATTTTAGTCCAACTACTTTGCACAAACAGGGCCTGCATAAATTTACACAAACACACAAAAATTAAATCAGTATCAAAACGAGGTTATTCTAGACCTACTATGCAGAACATTGTTCTTAAGCAATTAGAGTCAGATGTTTTCATTTAAATATTTTATTTCTGCTCTGGCCAGAGATTGATTCATATGATTTAAATTAAAATCACACTGCTTATTGGTCAAAGGGTGAATACTTCCTGCTCTTCCACATTTATCAAGCCCCGGACAAGTTTGATCATGAGTATATGCTCTTTCCTGGTAAATACAGTAATCCAGCGCTCCCCGAAGAATCACAGCTTCGTCTGTGATGAAATCTCCAGGCTGGCCTCTAAATATTTGCCTGTGCCGTATTTGTGTGAGCGTTTCATTAACGATCAGAGCTGACAAACATGCATACTCATTGACCCCAGTCATCAAGGGAGAGCCTGATACAGCAGGGCATGTTTCGTGTGTATTTGTTGGAAATGTAAATGCCTCACATGAAGAATTGATGTCACCCGCATGAAACGGTTGCGGTGGAAAGGAAACTGATCTGCTAAACATTTTCCATATCCAGCTCTCCTGGCTGTTATTTAACGTCCCTTCAGAAGTTGAAAGTGTAACGGATACAAATTCTAAAGTTTAATTTTTACAGTTTACAGTCACAGAAGGTTCAGAGTTTGGGATTGTTTAAAATTGCACGTGCTCCCTTTTCATTATAGCAGTCTAGTTTGAAAACATTACTTCATCAAAGGGTTGCTCCAATTTAGAGTTTGAGGAACTCAATTTGAAGGAGAGAAAAAGCATTTCTATTCCGCTGAGGAAAGCTGAGTTCTGTGTCTTGGATATGTTTGAATTTAAATCGAAAGCTTGCTTTAAAGATGTTTGCTGTCTTCATAAAGTCTAAATTATGGAGACATGCATGACTACAATCAAATAAAGCAACAGCATTATTTTGCTTCAAGTGCTGTTTGTTTGTTTGGTTCACCCCTTTACATATTAGTAAGAAGGGAAGCAGAAAGGTTGAGCAACTTTTGCATCTGGACAGAGACATAGAGTCAGACAGAGATGGCAGAACGATCCTTATCTGCCCGAGGAGTTAACAGAGGAAGGCCTGTTTTTGGAGCACTTTGTTGGATTACTTCCAAGCAAGAGGGGAAGCAGAGACATCTTCAGATGCTTGTCACTGTCAGGGGAGGGAGAAAGCAGCGATGACCCTCCCAGAACTGCCGGCCAGCACCCGCTTTGCCTCCGTTCCAAAAATTACCAAAAGTTAAATCCAGGCTCAGCTAAACACACAAAAAAACAAAAAACATTTTTGTCATAGTAGTTTATACTACTATAAAAAAAAAATCTCAGATATCTCTCATTGTGTCTCTCTCTCTCTCTCTCTTTGGTTTTTTTTAGCCAAAACATCTATCCCACCGGAAAGCACACACTGGCAGCACTGGGCCCCCCAAAAATTGGCTTACAGGATTTTCTTTTATTCATTTCCAACCATCTTTCCATAACCTCCTGTTCGTGCTTAAGAATTTGATCCCCACAGCATGACTGTGCCACTACCAAGTAAGGAATGATGTGTTCAGGGTGACGTTCACTGTCAGTCCATCAGCACACATGGTTACTGCCAAAGTTTCTTTCAACATTCTTGTTGTCAGTCTGCCATGAAGGTGGTGGAGCATCTTACTACTTCTAAGCTCATGGCTCCATAGTTTTCCCTCAACACTGAGTCATTCTACAATCTGTATCAAACAAACAAATCAACAAAAAATCTTATAATTAAAGGAATGTATTTTTATGTAAATTATGAATACTGAATTTTCAGGCAACACACTTGTGTGTGTGTGTGTGTGTGTAGTTTTTTATACAAATTAAAACATAAATATCGCCAAGTGAAGTGGTTCAATATTTTGTCCTGGATATTCACTTGTTTGAAAGTTTGCCGTTGAGCCTCTCTGGACAGGAGAGAAGTGGAGATGAACTGAAACTAAACAAATTTTAGTTCAACTTCAGAACAACAAGTTTGCACTGTTCTGGATCCTGTAATAAAAACCAACCAGAATAACTTTCTCAGCGCACAAGATTCCGGAATTTACAATAACAATCGTGTCAAAACATAAATAAATTCACATGCGAAATGCAGATAAATAGCCTTAAACAAATGGTGGAAATATGTTTTTGTTCCTTTACTGTAAACATTCCTGAATCAGAACAGCAACCACTAATGAAAATAGCCGACAACACAATGCATTCTGCTGGACTTTCATCATCTGGTGGCCCACTTTTAACCCAGTGCCACAGATCAGTGTAAGCCTGTTTAGAACATCTGCAAAAAAAACGTCCATTAACTGTATGTATGGCAGGATTCCTGTGAGGGGACAGAACTCAGCAGCGACATGCATTGTTGGAAATTTGCATGCTTATCTCCATATGGTAACTTCCTTTTGACCTGCTTTCCCACCCCCGATGGATTGTCAGGCCTGTCATACGATAAAGAATCACTTGACTTGCTTTAACAAGTTCAAAAGGCTCTGATGACGCGCCGTTGATCCATGGAGAATCGCTGAAGAAACACCCCAGTCTCTCTATCCCTGCTGCTTTCCCTGCCACAGGGATCCGTAGTATTTGTAAGGGAATGGGCAAAGAATGAAAATGAAGAAAGAAAGAAGAAAAACTGAGCAACAAGTATAAGTTTATTTTAAACAAGGCAGGAAGCGAGGATGATTCATCTTCAAATGGGCGGAAAAAGTCTGTTTTTTTTATTCTTGGATGGAAAAACATTCCGAACAGGCTGCAGTTAATTCCTGAATGCAATTAAAGTAATAATGGTTTTAACACGCTGCGAGTGTGCGGATTATTCCCACGCACAGATGGAGCGCCGCGCGCTCTCCATCCGAGTGACCACCGCGCGCGCTCCTTGCATCCCCGGCGCTGTGCACGCGCAAGTGACCCGACCTTGACTCATGCGTGATGGTGTTGGGGGCTGGTGTTGGGAGTGGGGGGGATCTGTATCACCACGCGGGCCCAAGTCTAGGTCTTCCGCCATCCGATCCCCCGTCAGGGTCGACGCGTCACTCGGAGCGACATTTTGAATAATCAAGGCTGCGCGCCGCCACTAGCTGTCAGCAGCACAGCCAGTCTGTCACTCTTCTCTATGATGCACTTAACATTACAGAAAACAAGCTGTCCGTCCAGGAGAGCACTTGATACCCCCCCCCCCCC
>JAVLVB010000557.1:8409927-8428001 GCA_032876305.1 Orestias chungarensis | reverse complement strand
ATACATCAAAAACGGTGGAGCAGGGGGAGCTTTTAGTTACAGGAAACACTGCGGCTTCTGCGGGACGTCTCTCGGTCTTTATGTCATGTGCTTTTATTCACCACTTCTAAAAAAAATAAATAAATAAAAAAGTGAGAGAAAAAAGAAAAGTTGAGCCAACTTCCAAGTTCCTGTTCAGTATTAGTGTTTGATTCAGAGCAGTTTCAAAATAAGCTCCCGGCACCTGCGTGGAAATTTGTTCGCGCTTTAATTCGGAGCGCAGATTTATTCTCTCATAATTTCATTTTTCGCGCAGCGGGGACAAAATCCTTTAAATAGGTTGAGGGGGGGAGAAAAAGCTAAAAAGGTAAAAGAAGCTCCCCTGGGAGAGAGGTCCTGAGTCTGCGTGCGCGGGGACCCGCAGCCCAACGAGGCTTATTTACATTAAACACGCCACAAGGTTACAGCGCAGATAGATGAGCGTCATTTTTATCACTCATTACTTCTCTTTAGCGGTGGCTGGCGCTCGGGTCGCAGAGGAGGACGCGCTCATTTACACAGGAGTTTCTAAAGGCCAGGAGGAGACAAGGAGGAAGCGGTCGGGAATATCTGTCCTGAAAGGTAAGGAATGTCACTTTTTTGGGAGTTATTCGGTGTGTTTGCAGGGAGGGATGTGGAGCCGATCCCGATCGCCCCGAGCCTCCGCTGGCTGCGCCTGCACGGCTCAGAGCAAGAGGGCACGCTGCTTTATTTCACTATTGTCATTTTAATAACAAAAAAAAAAAAAAAAAGCATCTTTCTGCGCAGTTCAAGGTCAGGAAGGTGTTTGAGGAGCGTTTATTTCTAATGCATGGACCGGGATAGAGGAGTAGGAGGAGGTGCTGGGGGGATCGTTGCTCCGATCACACCGCTGGGTTTATCAGCTGCTCTCATGGCGGACACCGCAGGAGCTGAGCGGGTCTAAACGCGCCAGACTGGGGGTGGGAGTCAGAGCTGAGAGATGGAGCGTACACGCCGCTGATGCCCCGCCAACCGGAACCGGGGAGACAGCGGCGGACCAAGTCCCGATAAAGCCTTGTTTTCTCTCTCTTTTGGTGTCCAAGTCGGAATACGCGGACGAGCGTAGAGCGGACACGCAGTAACGCGTCCCGAGCGCACTTTTTTCCTGATCCCGACGGACACGGCTCGCCGTTCGGCCGGCTCTCTGCGTCAACGCAGCGTTTTACGCGCTGGAGTCCGCGAGTAAGAAATAAATAAGAGAAGGTAAGAAGAGTGGGTCTGGTGGTGGAGGAGCGGGGTGGTGATGGGGGGGTGTTCAGTCAGACTCAGGCTTGCCCGTGGCGTGCGTCGCAGCGGGGGTTCCCCCTGATGTCTCCCGGAATCATGATTAGAAAATAAGGGTGCAATTATCTGGAGCGAGGGTCGTAAAACAGCAGCTGGGACAGAGAGAGGGAGATGGAGCTGCTCGGAAGCGACACCTTGCAAGTCTCTGCGCGCTGGACAGCTTTCCTTTAGAGCCCAAAGTAAATTAGAAGCTTAATCTCAATTACCGTTTTTTTAATTTTATTTATTTTTTGTAATATTTTTTTTTTTTGTGAGTTTTTACTTTAAAAAAACAAAACTGCGTAAAAACTGCTAACTGCGCACGGCTTTGCGACGTTGGCGCATTTTAGGCACAGCGTGGGACTTTTATAAAAGCATGTGCCCGTGTTCCCGGCCACTTGGAAAACTTTATTTTTTTCTCTCTCTCCCTCCCCACTAAACCGGCATATCTGCCACGCAGCTCGGAGTTCAAGACAGTTGGGAAGAAAGAAGTTACGTTTTGGCACCACGTGTCTTAAAATAAATAAAACAATAATAATAATAATAGAAACAGAATGAAAAAACAAACAAAAACGCGTGAGATGGTGAGACCTGCCATTTTGTGCGCCGACATCGACCTCTGAAATTAATAATCCGACAGAGCTGATGGATAAAGCGCAGGAACTGAGCGGTTTTATTCTTGTGCTGTTTTCACTGCACTTTGCCACGGTAGGTGGTAAAAGTCTTCTTAAAAAGTTGCACCCTATACGCAAGAAAAAAACAAAACAAACGCAAGAATGACAGCTTTATAAGGCCATAATATGTCAGTGGAGTGAACAGATCAGATTTGCATCTTGTCCCTGTTTTCAGACATAAGAAAAAAAAAAAACTATCCCTACAATGTCTTGAATCCATAAATAATAACTAAAAAGTGTCTCATATTTAACTGTTTAAAATCAGTTAATATGTGCAAATATAAATGTGCAGTTCAGAATTAATAGGAAATAAATTCAATTATGCATGGCATCAGCGATGTTTGAGCTATGTAATCCCATTTAAAGCCCCTGTCACACCGGGGCGTCTTGGGTGGGGAGCTGTTTTCTCTCCCCCCCCTGTTTTTTTTCTTTCTTGGAAGTAAAATTGACCCCCGACTGATATGACCCCACTTACCCCCAGTTGCCTACCAGTTTTAAGGAGACTCATGAAATATCTTAAAAAAAAACAAAAAAAACCTTTCATGTTGTTTCCCTAACCTTTCCCCAAGTTATCTGAGTCCACCCCCCTCCCCTCCACCACCCCTAAAAAAAAGATAAAGAATAAAACAGAAAAAAAAAGTTGCTTCCCTTCTTGGATTCATTGTCCGGGGAAAATTGAATAAATAGATGGACTGTACGGGCTGTGATGCTGTCATTGTGCAGTGGTATGCACAGGGCGGATATTGTGTCTGAAATAGTGTCTGGGCGTAAACCCCTTTTGTCAGTTTCTCTCAGTCCTTTATCGCAAGCAGAAATATGAAATGGATGACGGTGCCGAGCTGCCTCACAGACCTGTTTGCCCTTTCGCTGCACCTCTCCGCTCTCCTACAAGCTGCGATGTTGTCATTCTTTTTGGGTGAAATAACCAAAGAAGGCTGTTGTGGATAAGAGGCCCTTTCCAGACTGGCCTTTCACAGGAATTTATGACATGCGTCCTTAGATGTTGCTGTTGCTGAATTTAGTTTCTTCTATTCAGGCCAGCGTCTAAATCTCCGCCTTCACCTACTGTATCTATCAATTGCATCACTACCACCATTGCACAATTATTTAGGTGGTTATAAACGTAAGAATGAACAACAACTTTTAAAATTATGGAAATTAATCTGTTAAAAAATCAGACAGAGAGATTTTGGTTTTTCAGTTACAGTTGAGGAGAACAGAAATATCTCACACACACGGCTGCACCAGGAATTTGACATGTTCTCGTGCTGCGACTTTCTGACTGACAGAGCTCGAAATCTCCTCCCGGGAGTTGCTATTCCATCGATCCAGCGCGATCCGCTTTTCCACCTGTGCCCTGTAACGGCACTTCTAAGGGTGGGGTAACGTGAGGGAGTGGGGGTAGGTATGGACCATGACTGTCTGCGCTGATACATATCTCTCAGCTGCAAACGAGAGAGAGAGAGAGAGAAGGGGAGAGGATATGGCATGCAGAGGATGGCATCAAATCAGTTCTCCTTTCAGCAGGCTGTCAGTCAGTCAGGAGGCCCTCCTCACTGAAGCAGACGTGTTGTCAGTCAGACACACCGTCAGTGAGTTGCATGTTGACGTGTTGTACAATCACATTTTTCGTTTTAAAAGGGAAAATGCATATGAAGGGCCTAAAGAAAAGAGGCCTTTAAAATTGAACAGCAAGCATACATGCACCACCATGCCCTGTGATTGGGATTCAAGCATCTGCGAGAGTTCCCCCTGTCAGATCTGCAGCCTCACTGTGGCTCCCCGATAGCCCACCTCCCCATTCTCATGTAATTATGGGGAGAGGGCTCCAGCTGCACAGGCTACAGGGCCAGGTTTTCCCATCCACTGGGATCAGGGCAGTGGTGGGCAGGCCGGATCAGGCCAGCAATGCTCATCAGCCAGCCATTAATTGATATGTGCAGTCATTGTGAAAGCAGCAGCCCTCCCGCCTCGCCTCCTCCCTGCTTTTCTTTTTTTTCTTCTTTTTCGGTTACCTACTGTTCGAGGGTGCCGGATGTGTGCGGATGGGAGTTTTATTTCCACCCTTCATTTTCCACGGATCAGCCTGTGTTCCTTACATCGCTGGCAGAGCACCGTGGCTCTGTGGCGAATGTAACACACGTGCATCGGGCTGGACTGAGCCTTGTAACACCTTGACCTTGATCTCTACAGTTCAGAGGGGAACATCTCATTAGGTGCAACATGCAGTCGCCTCGTGAGTTTAATAATCACAAGAGCACGGATGAGATTTTCCTGACTATCGTCCCAATTAATCTGAAAACTAGAGATTTTTCCAGTTGGTTTACTAAAAAATAAAAAGAAATGTTTTTACTCATGCCAGCCAACAGGTTCATTTTTATCTGTCATTATCTGGTGTGGAGGTCCAGTTCAGCTGCTTTAAGGGTTTAATTTGTCTGAATGCATTTATGATAGGTGGACCACGGTAATTACAATCCTTACAAGTTAATAATTAATCAACACTGAACTGAACGCATGGGGTTAAAAGTATAAACAAAGTTAGGATCTGGAGGGGTGGTGGGGTCGGGTGGGCCGGGCCGGCGAGGCACAGGCTAATCAGCAAACATCAGCTTGATCTAAGAATAACGAGTGTGGGGCCGACGAGGCGTTGACAGATATGCTCGACTCCTCTCATGCCACGGTGCCATCACAAGGAGCGTCCGCCTGTCTGGGCAGAAGAAGAAACTTGGATTGAGGGGCGTGTGGCGGCTATGGCGAAGTCTGGATGGAGTTTGTCTATGAGGGAGAGCTAAGTATGGAGGAGGTGATTTCTCCTTATCAGAGGACTTCCAGAATATGCGCCTGTCTCTCTCTCTCTCTCTATGTCGGTTCAGAACGTGCTCACAAGTCTCCACTCACAACTTGTGATATTGTGCCTCTTTGCCCGTGCGTCCCCAAAGAAACTCATTAACAATTTGGCTGCGTTGTTCGGCGTAGATCGGTGTCCTGCTTGTGTTTTCTTACACCTAAAAGTTTGCTTTGTGGATTTACGGATGTGCTATGCAATGTCAGAGCTGTGTTTTCCCCTTCGTCGAGGAGCGATGTGTTTTCAGCCGTGTCATTTCCACAGACAACAGCTTAACACAAACCGGCAAGCACACATCAATCAGAGGTCTTGAAGCAGAGAATTGTTGCTGCTTAGCATTCAGCTGCGCTCTGCAAAGACAGTGGTAAATACCTCCAGCCTTCATGAGACGGGAGCATGTGTGTTTGTGTTTGTGTGTGTGTGTGTGTGAGTGTGTGTGTGTGTGCGTGTGTGTGTGTTTGTGTATTGGTGTAGCACGTCCTGTCTATAGCCCCCTTTTACCCACCATTGCTGACAGCGAGGCTCTTTAGTTCCGTTACGTGTTTTTCGGTTGTGACCTCCGTCAACTTCCACACCTCGGCAGAGGATTCGGGGAGGGATACAGGAGAAGGTGTGGGAATGCTGGGGAGAACACGCTCACCTTTAATTATGATCAAGAGGTTCTCACCAAAGGATGGAGGCGTTTCCCATTCGGAAGCGCTCATAAATCTGGCCCCGGATCTGCCGTATGCTGAGCCGAACGATTACTGTACACCATTGTAGTGCACATTCAGCTGCCTCTCCAGCAAAATTTGCTAAATTGGATCTTTAATGAAACTTCCCTGGTGGAATGAATAAGAAAATGAATAAATTATAAAATAAACATCAATTAAAAGAGGAGAAATTGCAAAACAAAAGCAGACAGAAGAGTGAGGGTCTGTCAAAGGACATCCGTCAGAGAATCAGCGGAGCTCTTTTCTACAACACTTTTGTGAGTTGTGTAACGGCGAATGTGGTGTGGACCGGAAGGTTGGAGAGGGAAACGGTGCGGTGCGAAGAGAGAGCAAAAAAGAAAAAAGAAAAAGTGACCTGCTGTGGCACAGGCGCTCGCACATCAACGGCACTGCTACAAATAGGATGAGAAGTGACTGTGAAAGCTGTACATTCCCAGCCAGGTCTCGCGGGTTAAGACTACAATAGCGGGATATTCTGTAGCCCGGGGGGGGGATTTCAGCTCCTCATCTGTCGACACTCATTGCACCAACTTGTTACTCGGGGAAGATGGCTCTTTTGTCAGAGAGAGACGATTCTGGTCCTGCCTGATGGAATTCCTCTGCCGCAAAAAAATATTTTCACAAAAATGAATTTGCACGGGTACTCTAATTATTTAAAGTCTACATATAAAAAAAAAAATATATATATATATATATATATATTTGTCTTTACTGAGAGTTTTTTTTTGTCTTGCCTCTCATTTGCGCACACAGCAGGGCATCCATGTTGTCCTGTCACAATCCGGCTTCTGGGTTTGAAGGGTAGAACTATGTTGGGCCAAAGATCTGTTGCCTCAAACGTTGACGCCATAGATTTAAAAAGTACACATTTTAATCGGTGCGACGTGAGAGAGACTGTTAGGTGAGCTCTCTTTTGGCGATAAGTACCCTTTTACGCCAAAGTGGAACAGACAATTGTTAATTGAGGACTAATGGTAAATGATGGTGCGTTGGAACGTGTGTCTGAGAGCAAGCATTTTTCTCCCTGCCTCCTTGTGTGTGTGTGTGTGTGTGTGTGTGTGTGTGTGTGTGTGTGTGTGTGTGTGTGTGTGTGTGTGTGTGTGTGGGTGTGTGTTTCCACTCCACATCTGTATGAGTGGATCATGTGTCCGAGTGCTTTATAGGTGGTTTGTGGGGCAGGATCTCCTTAGTGAGGTAGTGGAAAGGTGGGGAAGGTTCAAGTACCTCAGACACTTTGATCACGAGCAATCGCAGCGCCTGAGAGGACCCTTCAGAATCCTTCTTATCGCACTTCCCCTTGCGCTGTTTCACTCTTTTTTTTTCTTCTTTTGCCTCTCCGGTGCCGCCTGTCAGCTCCCCACAATGTTTTCCAAAAATACCCATTTTTTCCCCCCTACCTGCCTTGAGTTTTTATATCCTCACTTTTTTATTTCACGATATTTCACGATCCTAATTTAGAAGTTGATGTGAAATTCCGAATAATAAAAAACTGAAGAGGCTCTGTGTGCTTTTTTTGAAGAAATGTTGCTGTTGCCGCTTGGTTTTGATTCTGTGTTCGATCATGTGGTTTTAATCTAAGCCACTTTGAATACTGTTTTCAAAATCATTTCCCAGCTGCATAAAGAAAAAAAAAAAGAATAGTTTTAATAATGTTTAATAGTTGATATGTTATTCTGATTCTTTTTTGGATACGGTCCGGCTGGAACTTTGCATTCTCCTACCACCTCCTCTGCCGTATGCTTCCCGTTTAGTGCTTACAACATGTTAAACTCAATTAATCAAACAAATATGTTGAATCTAAGTAAACAGGATACACTGCGATAAGATTCTACTTTAACATGTGGTGGAGTATTTGTGTGTTTCCTTTGGTAATTTTAAGATTTAACCCCCCACCACCAACAAAAAAAACCCCCAAAAAACTGAAATGTTCGGCGCAGCATTGTCTTGTTAGTGGGAATAATTTGACACTGAATGGAAGGTTGGGATGGTGACGGAGCAGAGGGTGGAACAACATTCAGCGAACAGCACGGCGAGCTGAGGGAGAGCAGCGGAGAGGAGGCAGAAAAGGAGAGATGATTTACCTAACAGATTCTGCAGGCTTCCCTCTCAACACGCGGCTGCCACAGATCCCGCGAGCCTGAATTGATAAATTCACTTTGATAAAAGTCACTGAAATGCCGGCCTGTCTGCGCACCTCCATTAAGCGGCGGTGCATTTGTCACAACCACTGCAAGTCAAGCGAAGGGTTTTAATGTCACATCGAGCTGAATTAAAGACTCAATCGAAAGCTGTGAAAGGTTTACGTTTTCATTCCATGTGACAGTGGTGGTGGTGGTGCAGCTGTGGCTGGTATGAAGGATTCCTCAGCTCTGCTTGATCACGGCAGTCATTTTACATTTTCTATTTTTCTGTTGGGACATTTGGAATTATTTGCCACTCATTTTAGCCTGGGTGTTCATTTTGTATATTATGACTTTGAGCCAAAGAGTGTGATTGTGTGTTTGTGTAGACGTGTGTGTTTGTGTTGGGGAGCAGCGTTGTTAATTTCATGCTTTGCATTATTTTTGTAATTTATTATTATTATTAATATTAATCTAGACGAAACTAATCTGTGCAGCATTAATCATCAACCCTGCCTTAATATAGCAAAGCAAGGGAGCATTAAAAAAAAAGTCTGCATTTTAAAACATGGCTTTTCCCCTGAGAAGCGCTTTAATACCACATTACTGTTCCCATTTATGCAAAAGTAAATAAGTAAGCCCAAAAGGCACATGAGCATTCCAAGCATTAAACACACAGCCTTCTGTAAACTACTGCTGCAGCCTCGACCACATCTCCGAGGCAAAGCTGCTATGAGACCAAGGACTGCTACTGTGTCCTTTTTTTAAGTTATAAGAAGGTAAATACATGTCTTCATGTTTAACTTTAAATGTATTTTAGGACAGCACATAAAACAAGTCTCCTTTCATGGTTTTATTTCGTGTAGCATCGTTGACCGTGAGAGAATGTGGGAGCTCCTTTAAACTTCAGAGAAAGATCAGGGAGAATTCACTCCTCGGTTTTTTATCAACACATCTGTTCTCCTGAAGATCTTCCCGCCAACACGTTTAAGCATAACAGCAAAACAAAATGGTGACGTTGGACCAGCTTTAGCCCTGGAATGTACAAACAACCCCTCATGACCGGTGACTAAACCTTGAGCAGGAAAATACTTTATGTTACTCATACCTGTCACAAACAAGAGCCGAATGTGCCTGATAACCAGGCAGCCGATCATAACAGAGAAATAGCTAAAGTTAGTTGCTTTGGCCATTTATGAAAAACAAACAAAACACGATTCAAGATAGATTTCAAAATTGGGCATACCTTCAAAATGTCATGCATAGTTTTTATTTATTTGCATTGCTATAATGAATTGAAAAAAAACAAAAACAAAAAAAAACTACCACTGTGTTTCATTGAGCACCAAAAATATCAACCCTGAATTAATATGTCTGTCCACCTTTTGGAAGGCCACACTTAGAAACAGGACTCGTGTTAAAACCATGCATTAGTGGGTTGCAAGCCTGTGAAGTTGATGCCTCCTGGTGTTTTATTTAATCTGGTAAAACACACATTACGTGTGTGTGTGTGTGTGTGTGTGTATGTGTGTTTGTGTGCGTATGTGCACGTATCTGTGATGGTGTGCGGCTGCTTTGGCTCTCCAGGAGCCTACGGTCTTTTGTGAACTACTTTATAAAAAAAAAGTCTTGTTCACGGTGGGAACCTAATAAAATGTATCTATTATTTATCTGCGTTAGCGCTGGGGTTGAATTTGAAAAGAGGGCGCTCTGATGCGAGAGAATTCCCTCGGTGACGAGCTGCTTTCTTTAATACCTCTCTTTAGTCATAAGACGAGCTCCCACTTCTGTAGTAAAAGAAACCTTATTGATCTCGACCGATTTCAGCTTTCTCAAATTGTCTTTCTCTTTTGCATCTTCGAATAGCTCACCTCGTTCAGCCTCCACCTCCTCCCACCACTCCAGCTTATCTTCCTCTTCGTCTTCTGCTGTATAGTCCGTGACATTTTTGTCAGCGTTATTATTTCTGATCATGAGCTGAAGTTGTTTTCCTCACCTCAGAGCTGAGTTTTTTAATAGCTTTTCTTGTTCTACTCAAACATTTTTAAACAGTCGGAGGCAGATTTGTCCACTTTTAGACATTGTTCTTGATGATTACATCCCAGTTTGGCCTGGGACCATAGCAGTGGCTCTTGTTTAAAATATTTTTCTGTATTTCCTAATGTGACATCTGAATAATTTTTACTAATTTGTGTATAGTCATCAGACTGAAGTTAGGGACAATCAAGATTTAAAACAATCTCAGGAGTTGTACATTTCTTGGTTTAAAACATATTGAGAAAATAAATTAATAATTAATAGCACAACTATAGCATTTCTTTATATTGTTACAATTAGTTTGTAGCAAAACCTGATTAAAAAGTCATACAAAAGATGAGTGTACCATTTGTTTAAAGGTATGAATAACATCTAAAAGTGAAAGGTGGGTGTTTTAAGTTATTTACAGATTTTGAAAGTGTGGATTGAAAGCTTTTGTGTGATGATAACACTTTTAGATTAAGAAAGACACTTAGGAAAACTCGACCATTTAAATGTTGAGGCTCTGAAAACAACAATAGCCCTAACAAACGTTTTTCAAAGTTTGAGAACTTTGAGAACTATCCAATTGTTCACAAATTTCAATAGGGTTGTCAAACGCCTTTTCATTTTAGGATATAGATGAGTACCTCTGTAAGCAATACAATTATAAACAGCTTTTCACACTGGTGCAATTTGGAAATACTCAGATAAATTATATTTAAGCACACCTTCATGGTCCTAATTATGTGGCCCTCTAGAGTCGACAGTATATGTGTTTTTTTAAATAAAATACAAACTTTTTCTTGTTTTGTGTTTATTTACTGAAATAAATAATTATATAGTCATAAAAAAACACCAGAGAACAGCTCCCATTAACTGAGACTCCAGTCCTTGTTTATCGTTCAGGGTAAATATCCATTTAAAACAACATTATCATTTGTGAACATAGCAAGACTACCCCGCAACCCAAGGGCTGAGCAGAAAATAATATCAAGTGTAATATGTTAGATGAGGCTTTTCCTTCTGCCCTCACATACACTGGTGACCTGTCCAGGGTGTGCCCTACAAGAAAAAACGGGTTGTATAAGGAATGAAGGTTTTTCTTTCGGTATGATGAAAAGCCAAGATAAATAATATTTTATAAAAGGTTATATAAGCGCAGGCAACACAACGACAGAAGGAGGGAAGACTGCATAGCTTGGGTTAGTCAAGTATCACGCTAGTGTCATGCTATCTCAATCTTGCTCCCTCCAAAAAAAAAGCAAACTTTCCGATGCTCACCCTGACATTCTGTTTTGGGTACTAAAGAATCCATTTGTGCATTGTACACTGGACAAGTTATTTGGGTGTTATCATTTGCAAAAATTGTATAAATGTTTATTTTACGTCTTTTTCTAAATTTGTGCTCCAGCGACTTGTTCCTTCTTTTCCCGTGGCCTGTGACAGTGTTAACGCTCATTTTTGTCACAAAGTTACCTGTGGAGCACCAGAAGGTTATATGCTAGGTCTTAAAATTTGCCAGCATACATAAATAACAATAATAAGATTTATTTATAAAAAAACTGCAATGTGTGACAAATCTTGTAGATTTTGTAACTTGAAAGTTTTAGCAAAATTAAACTGTTAATCCTGTAATTAAGAAGGATTTGTTGGTATATTCAGACACATGACAGTCATGAAACTGTAGTACCCTATAACACTTTCCAGATTTACCTTACTTTGATTACAGTAAACACCCCCGCCTCCCATCCATTTTCTTAACCAGAGATCAGAACTAGTTTGGAGGCCATGAGTGAGGTGAAATTAAGAGTGTAAAGGTAGAGCAAGGTAAACACTTGGGCTTAGGTTGCTCATAGTGAAGAGTAAGGAGTAGAATTATTGTCGATGGCAAGCTTGATGGATAGGGAATTAGAATACAAATATATGTACTTATGCGACACAAAATTGGCTTGAAAAGCAACAGTGAGGCTGAAAAAAATCAACAGATGGTACATGTGCACATTTAGTTTATTTTGCATCTGTTTTTGCAGATATAAATTTAAGAAAAGGTCATATTGCCACGTGATAAAAATTGTAAAGCAATATTCATTTTTTTCCTGTAAGATCCTTTAAGATACGATTTGGAAGTTTAGTTTGCACAAGCTATATCCCTTTTAAATTTTTTTTATCAACGGTGTCAACTATTACAACTATTAGTATTTTTCATAAAGTGAAGTAGTAAATATTAATTCTCAACATTTTGCCAGCTTATTGATATCTGTTACATAAAAAAATATATTTTAAAATATGTTCTTATTCTGTTGCAAAGTTAATCTATGTTTCTGCAATATACAGGAAGTTATGGGATCGTAAACTGTCACGGAATTTAAAGGATTTTTATTGGTTGGTGTGTCGGAAGGAGGTTGTTGTCCAGGGTGCCATTAATGCAAAAACCACCACTGGTGTTAAAAATTAAATTGCTTTGCTTTGGTTAAACTGGGCTAAATCAGAATCAGATTTATACGCCACGATTCTGCACACAATAAGTATTTATCATTACAGTTGTTCCGTAACTGATAAGGGAGGGTAAAACAAGGCCTACGTTATTGTTTTAAGTGGCGATTTGTGCTCGACCCCCTTCCTCCTCCAAAAAAAAGTACATCATAATTGCTGCTGGACAGGTCTGCTGATAGTGTGCTTAGCGTCCATGTGTCAGTGTCAGCCCTCAGGTGCTGGTGTCTTCCTCTCCTTGGAAGATGTGTAGCTTTCCCACTATTTGCTGTAGTTCTGACTACAGCGTGTACCACTACCTGTGTGTGTGTCTCAGTTCATGTTGGGAGGAAGGTGGCAGCTGGGGAGGGGGGATTGATGGTTTGTGTGTCTGTGTGTGTGTGTAACGTGGTGGTGGGGGGGGTGGGGGTTCAGCTGTTACTTGTGTTCATGCGGAGCCCGGCAGAGGTCAGTCTCCTCCTCAACACCCCTTTTTCATCTAATTTCTGAGGCTGTGGGCGACCGCTTGCCGTGCTTTTGTTGCCAGAGGTAATCTGTGAAGTGATCTTAATTATGGAGGTTCGGCCTGTCCCCCCCACCACCACCACCTCTTCGTCTCTCTCCTCTCTCTCTCTCTCTGTCTCATGCTCTCTCTTCCTCTCTGTACACACTTTTAATCAAACAGCATAGTTAGCTCGTAATGAGGGCGAGGGGAGCACGTGCGCTCCTGCTTACACATGCTGCGAGGCTTCCAGGAGGAGGAGAAAGACGAGGATAAAAGGAGTGAGAAAGGAAGGGAACGGTTGAGAGAAGATGATATGCAGTGTCCATGACAGGTTTGCGATTGTGTTGAATGATAGAAATGGCGACATGGAAGGTTTTTGAGAGGAACTTTTAGAACTCTTAAGTCCAAAACACTTTCTAAGAATACATACCCTCAGATAGTTTTGAGTGAACACAATATAGCACAATAAAACAATGACAAAGTGGAGGTAGCTTGGGTCATGCGGATTGGGTACCAGGTCAACAGACGTCAATGGTCATTAGGGTGAAAGAGTTGGTGTTGGAGCATTATAACGTTTTTATAAGAACTATAAAAGTAACAACATGGGTTGATCCTTTCTCAAATCTTAATATGGACATTTTTTTCTATGTCTTTGTGACAGACCGGCATATCCTGTACATTTGCTGTGAGTCTCCCCTCCCCAACACTGTTCTGGCACTGGTTTCCAGGTCACAGTCAGGTCAGGACTTTGAATGTAATAACTTGCTCGGGACAGTAAAGAATGAAAAACCTGAGTCAAGTCCACAGCTTCGACATTTTTGTGACTTGCATCACCCCATTAGTGTAGAAGACCTCATGACCTCAACATCCCAGATTTTTCAAATGTGTCTGTCAGGTTGTTGGAGCCCTCCTAGGAGGGCGCATTGCCACTTTAATCCCAACAGATGCCATATGTCAAAAAGCAAACTGAGTAATGCAGGTTGTAGTGGTTTGACCATCTCAACAGAATGAGCTCAGCAGCTACTGAACAGAAGCAAATGAACTATGTTGTTTTGCAATGCGGGAGGACACTGGGAGTTTCCTGGATATAATCCACACATGAGGAGGGGGATAGTTTTGAACCCAACACCTGCTTGTTAGGGAAAAGTGCTTGGGTGTTTTTTCCTAAGCGGGTAGACTGAAACCAAATGACCACATAAAAACATCAGATACAAGCATCTACCCCTTCCTCTAGGTTTATTCGTATTTTAATATTGTATGGTAGGTTTTCTGCTAGCGTGTACGTTGATGTGTGTGTAGTGCTAATTCCTTCAGGGTCAAGAGGAGGGGCCAGGGTTAAATGCTTTGACAGGAGAGGTCAACGGTAATTAGCTGGCTTCTGAACTAATGGCTGGATGCTGAGGAGGCTGGGAGGCAACAGGAAGTACATAGAGTGAGAGAGCAGAGATGTGGGTTCACACTCGGGTTACAAGTTTGATGAAATCCCTGTATGCTACTGCCATGAACAGTGCAAACCCAAACCCCCTTCCTCCTGCAACCCCCTCCTTTCCTTGTGTTGCTATATTATTAAAGGTTGCCTCGGTGCTTAAGTTAGGCAAAGCAGATGGCCCTTTTCATAAATCATACTTTTAAGATGATTATAGGCATTGCCACCCTCTGTTCTCCCCTCCTCCACATAGTTCTGTTAGTTTCTTTTAAACACAAAGAAAATCTTGTTGTGTAGGCTAGAAGGCTGCAGTTCGAACCCTAAGGTCCAACAAAAATAATAATAAAGGAAAGGAAAAAAAGGGATTAGATGAAACTTTGTACCATGGCTTTTTTCTTCTTATTTATCAGCTTTTCCTGACTTGTTCTGTTCCGAGCTTGGCACAAACCTATTCAAAACAGGATGTTAAATATATAGCACTGGTGGGGGGGAGAAGCACCAGACGAGTGATCATGGGGCTGTGTGTGCATATGCACATTGGATTATGTCTTATGTCTTTGCTGTTGCACTATTCCTTGATGTATGCACCACGTCAGGCAGTCATTGTCTCCTGGGTAAAGAATGATAGTTCAAATACCTAGCATCTCTCCCCTGGTGCTCCAAATGCTTTGCCTTTGAAGTTTTTATAATCCATCTGTCATCTTCGAGCAGGGAGGGCACATGTTCTGTACCGCTCAATTACCGAAGTCTCTTTTTGCCAATTGCAATGAAACAGGAGGCAAATAATATGGGTGACCCTATAAAAAAGCAGTGGTGTAAAAAGGTGAATAAAAAGTGAGAAAGAGACACAGGAATTGCTTAAAGTCCTGCGTTCCTGACTTTCGCACGCACTTGATTGTGTCCCCTCGCTGCCTCTTATAACAGGAGAACAAAGCCTGTTTGTTGTGGGTGGAATGCCTAAAATGCTTCCTACTGTTACAATTATGAAGCATTTGATTGAATGTGTATTGTTGCAAGGACTTTGTGATTTTGATCTTTTTTTTTTTTGTAAGTGCCTTGGATTTGTATTCTGCTTCCCTGCAAGAAGTAATAACCAGTCACCTAACCAACGTCCATTAGATATATAAACATTTTGTTTGTGTTAATAGCGGGTCAATGCCTTAAATAGTTCTGAAGGAACAGAAATGTGTGTTTTGATTATAAATATTCATCATGGCAGCTTACAGACACACGCTGAACAGGATTTTTGTCAGAAGCTTGGTGGAGAATCTAATGAAGGTTGTTACAGTTCTTGGTGTTAAAATCGTCTTTAATTGGTGAACGCTTTGTTGTGCATCACTTTAAGAGTGCCACAGAGAGAGCGGAAGAACTTTAGATGGATGTCGAAAAATAACAACAGCAGCCGTCGCAAATTACGTCTCCAATACATATTTCATTTACATACGCCACAGGACCCTTTATGAAGCCTCTACCTTCCTTAATTCTTTTTCACATTTAACACTTGATGCAAAAACAATAAAGCCTCAGATCTCTGTGCCATGATCCTTGTTTACATCTGAGTACCCCCAACCCCCCCAGCCTTCTCCCTATCGGCTTCACCATCCCAACGCATCCTCACTGGGAAAGAGATAAAAAGATTGTTTTGAGTAACTCAAAAGAAAATTTAACATTCTTTTGTTGTTTCTGAAACTTCCAATATTCCACTATAATTGTTTCATGAACGTTATATATATATATCTTCATTTCTGAAGGAAAACGGGGGGAAGATGAAGAACATGTCGGCTCCTTTCTTCCTGAATAAAAGGCAGCAGAACCCATCTGGATGGGCGATGCACTGCTGGCCCTCCTGCACTCATCACTGAAATAATACTCCCTCTAATGACTCCCGCATATTCTGAAATCTCCCCTTTGAAATTGGTCTTGGCAGATTATTTGCAGGTACTTGAGTTGCATCTGTTTGCAATTTTGCAAATGTGGTAGATTTTAATGCCAGCCAGGGCAGGGGCGGCGAGTGGAGAAGAGGCTATTTTAATCTTGGGGATAAGACTGGTGGTCTATGTGAAAGGTTTTCAGGTAGTGGTATATATGGACTATTACTGTCCTTTGGCCATAATTTGAGGCTGCTGTCCAAAGAAGTTGTACAGCAGATGTCACATGGCAGTATAACCCATCGCAAGTTAGTATCGCAAGCATATTTTGAATTTTCCTTTGGAAACTAAACCAAAATGCCACAATGTCTTCTTTCCCTCTTGCAGTGACACTCAGCATCATATTTAATAAATACTTGGGATGTTAAAACCCAGAGATCATTCAGTGTCTGGGAGTTTGTCCCTGATTTATTTTTCACTGATTAGCACAGCTAAAGCAAAGCTGAAATGATTGTGACTTCAGTCCCTATTATTTCTACCATGTGGTGAGCAGCTGACCAGCTTAAGTATGCACCCCTGTTTCACTCTCGTGGCCTCCTTCCCTCCCCCTGTTAAAACTGTAATAAGGTGCCCTATTGTCCTATAGCAGGGAGTAACAGGGGCCGCAGCCGAGCCCACCCACCTGACTATAATTTCATAGGTGGTTACAATTACATTAATTACATATTTCATCAACACTGTTTATCCAGCCGCACGATAAACGAAGAGGCCAAACTTTTCTTTAGTTTTTGCCCCCCCAATTGCCGCTCTGTCGTCCATTATTTGTTTCTTTTTTTTTTTTTTTGTATACTCAAAGCAAAAGTAGTTAGGAAGGGATGGGGTGGGGGTTACCAGAGGGAGAATTAGGTTGAAAGTGTATGCCTTGCAACTTTTCCCCTCCCCGTTGAAAATGTTTATTTGAACAGTAAGCTCATGATTTGAATATTTGTAATCCATGCTTAAATTTACAGGCCAGATGAACTTTTTGGCACAGAATGGCAACCATAAGTAGGATTTTGAGAAAAGCTTTACAAAATTTTAAGCCATGTGCAAGGCTTATATAATTTAGAAGGGGAAATATGTGCAAATAACGCAGCCTAAATCTTATTTACTTTACACATGCAGAGAATGGTCTCAAATAAAATTATATATATATATATATATATATATATATATATATATATATATATATATATATATATATATATATAATATATATATATATATGGTATGAGACTACTGTATACATTGCCGTACTTAAAAGAAGAGCAAACATTGAAAAGCAACAACCTATGACTGTCTAAAAGTCTGCCTGTAATTATGGATAGCATTTCTCTAGTCAGTCCTTAAATGGACTATTTACCTGTAGCGTACCTACTCTGCTTTTAAAGGAGCTTTACTGTAACCCTATTACCATGTCTAACAGCTAATTCTGTCTTTGTTATAGGAAAGGTAAAAAGGGTACTAACAGAAGTTGGTTTTTTTGCCTGGCAAAAGGCAGTGTGCAGCCTATGTGCATGATGGGCAGGGGTAGAATAAATAAAACAATATGAATCATCTAGTCATTTTACTATGCAGCTCATGTTCCAAGAATCAGTAGCTTTAAAAAAAATATGTTTAACTTTGTTCTAGAGAAGAATGAATAACGGTCACAAGGATTATTACTGTAGTTTTGATGTGTATGCACCAACTATTGAGTCCTGCTGCCGGGATGCCACCCACATGCCAGCTGGGAGGTGGATGTCAGAGTCATGGAGAAAGATGGAGAGGTCAGTGAGGCAAGCAGAAGAGAAAGGAAGACTTTCCTTAAATGATGCTAATCAGTCCAAAGGGGCCTGGCCCTCTCTCCCTCATCAGGCTGCTGTAATTCAGATGTGCCGAGACCCTGGAATTAAATGTGTCAATGTGAGGCGCGTACACACACGCATACCCATGCATGTGTGAATCTGTGTCTGCCTTTCTCTATTTGCCTTGAATTTATATTTGCCTGTGCGTGTGTGTGTGTGTGTGTGTGTGTGTGTGTGTGTGTGTGTGTGTGTGTGTGTGTGTGTGTGTGTGTGTGTGTGTGTGTGTGTGTGTGTGTGTGTGTGTGTG
>JAVLVB010000557.1:8371418-8396984 GCA_032876305.1 Orestias chungarensis | reverse complement strand
GGGGGGGGGTGCTGACGGCAGCGAGGGGGGGGGGGTGCTGACGGCAGAACATCGTTAGGTTAAGACAGTAGGCTTGCATACAAAAGGGGGATGAAAATGGAATTTTTGCCAACCAATGCTCGCACGATAACACGGAGGCCCTCTGTTCGTTTGCATAGGATCTGGAAGCTGAATGGAGACTGTGACTTCTCATGGGGGTCGCTAGGCCCTGACCAGCTCAGACAATCTGGACCCTGCAATTAAAACCTCCTGGGGATGAGGGGTTCAGCACATCACACTAGCAATGGAAATCTAACAGTTTTACAGTGTGAAAGCTATATGAGATCAGCATATACTTTGAAAGACAGTTTATCTACAAGTTTACCGGAAACATGTCAGATCTAACTCTTCTACCTAAAGCCAGGGACACTTTACCATTTTAAGAGATCTACTGTTGTTCATTTTCATTCTTGTCACAAAAACCACACGTTAAACTGCTTTTCTTTTTAACATTGTTTCAAATTAGCAGGTTTCTTAAATACTTTTGAAGATTTTGGAGCAACAGGTAATGTAATCTTTTCATTGTTTTTTACCTGAGGTATTGAAATTAGAAGGACCCGCTCTCATATCTGGTCTGTCGCTGCTCACCTGTTTTATGGGTCACTTTGAACCAAAAGATTGTTTTACGTATTTGCCTAAAACAGAAAATTGGCTTTAACATGCTCGCATCATCCAAGCCAATTGAAATAGGACAGGAATTTAGATACAATTTGCATAAAATTTTAGAAAAGTTTAATGACATATGTTCTTGATTAATTGATTCATGCTAGCTATTCTGGTTGATGGATAACAATGAAATGTACATTTATAAAAAAAAAAAAAAAAAACATGTCATTATTAGGTTCAGGTTCATTGTTTTATATACAGGCTAGAGTTTATCTTATTTATGTTAATGCTGACTCTAGATGCCAGTCAATCATAGAATTAGTGATGTTTTGATTTCTAGCTCAGCAGTCCCAGCCTAAACACCTTTAGAGCCATTTTCCACTAGCTTCGATCGACTTGGCTTTGCTTGGGTTTAGGGGCTTTCCACTTGTAACAGTTATGCAGTATGAGCCCGTCTTTTAGAAGCACAAAAATAATATCAGAAGACATGTCATTTGTAAAAACTTGCAACAGTGAATGACGAACAAAGCGCTGGAAACTGAAAAGGATGTTCAACATACGGTTGCTTATATGTCCTCCATGGACACATCATGCTACTTTTTGGAGTCTGGGACTGTCCAACTATATCACAACCCCACCCACATGAGCTGGTATTCCATTGTAATGGCAAACCAAGCAAATTTGTACAATTAGGTAAGTCAAGAGTGAACCAATAACATATATTGTGGCAGACTTTTAACACCACTCTAAGGGCTCAACACCACAGTCTAACATCTGCTAGTTTCCTAATGTACAAAGAAAAACCTCCACAGGGTCAAAGATCTGATTTAGATGTAGGGACTAAGGCATGAAGGCAATACATTTATGACAGATAAAAAACTGGTTGGGTCTGACAACAAGAAGAAAGAACAACAAGCTAAAAAAGTTCTTAAACACATCAAGGTATAAGCACTCCTGCGTATACTAGAATGGGGAGCTGTGAGTGCTACAGTACTCATATCTATTTGCAACTTTGATTCTATTAATAATATTAATTAACTATGAGGGGACACTCACATTATTATTAAAATTTGCTTTATCTCACCATTAAGGTATTGTGTTTATATTAAAATGAAAGTTTAAATAGGGCCATCATCATAACTAACCAGGTGGATTTCATATTGCAGTTGTTTTGCTCAATAATTGCATGATTATTATATTTGGGAGTTTTATTAATAGATTGTAATTGGTGTATTTATCTTAAATGGGGCATAATAAGCTCTTATTGAACCTAAAAATAAACAGTTGCAGTTCTAAGGAATTACATTTTATTTATATCATCTGGAAAATCTTTTTATCAACCCAGCAAACTGCAAGCATCTCAAGATAATGCCTTCCAGATCTACTGTCATTTCTTAAACTACTTTTAGTTACGTGGCTTTTGAGAAACACCAGGAGTAAATCAGGGAAAGATCCTACCAAATATCGAGGCTTGAAGAAATGCAAACGTTTGTGTACCTTAGTTTCAACAATCACTTGAAGTGAGTTCTTTTTGATAAAACTTGGATGTTCTCTGACCCTTCCTAGTTTTCCATTATTTCTTGTTTTACCAACCACAATTTCACAAACTATAAAAGATTTTACCTGGGTTATGGATTAAAATTGACCAATGGGTCATATAAACACTTTTACTGTAGGCATTGGAATGTCACAGAGTCACACAATCAAAAAAAATAAATAGATAAACGCACAGGTTTGCAAAACACATAAATCCTCTCACAAAAATGAGTCACTGCCAGAGTAACGGCTGCTGTGTTCTCATTGTCTATGCTCTTAATATTTTCTTATCCGTATCTTTTCTTCAGTATTGAATGTTTAATTATAACTTTATTCATTATTTAATTTTTTATTTTACAAATTACAAAATGTGAGTTGAGCCTTTGATTATGAAGATGTGAAGATCTGTGGGTTTTGGTTCTTTGGGAACATTAATAAATGACAGAAATCTAGATTAAGAGAGCCAGAATATGACTAGAAAGAAATATGACAAAGCTTTGAAATGCTGCCAGTATCACCAACTGCACTCCTTTGACACAGCTGATTGTAAGAGAAGCCGATAGCATAGCCAACTCAGACCTTTAATAATTCATTTAGCTGGGCTATGATCTATCATTTTGTACCTTTTGACATGCAATATTGAAATTTAATATTGCATCAATACAAATGATTTACTGCTAGTCGTTGACAGTCGAGAAAGGATGTGGATTATACAAAGATCTCTGCCAATGTTTTCCCACTCTGTTCTCCGTCCCGTTGTCTTTATTGTACTAAACTAGAAAGGCATACGAGAAAAATCCAGCTCCCCAAACCTGTCTTTTTTACTCTCAGCTTTGATATGTGTGCTTAAAAATGACAACTTAAAAAAGTTCAGGGAGGAAGTCTCTTGCTCAAGTCAAGAGAGGAAAAAAAAGGAGCGTATGCTGCGGGTGTAAGTGAGAAGCAGACGGAACATGACATTGGTGGCTAAGGGAAACGTCATAAGTTGTCAATAGCTTTGACATGATTCTTAAGTGCGGTGGAATCCCAAGGGCAATATTCAGGCTATGAAAAGCAGAGGGAATAAAAAGCCTCTCTTGCTGTGTCGGTCTTGTTTCACCCCCAGACTCCTTCGTTTGAGCTGTCGGTTCAGTAAGATAGGGGATGCACTGATAAGCAACACTGGCTGGTGTCAGTCTGAAACGGATGACACCAGTGGTGTTTTGATGCATTGTCTGTACATTTTTCCTCAGCCCAAAATGCTGCCTTTTATGGGTTTTGCAGTACAAGACTACTTGGGCATGCCGCTTTTCTAGCTTCTCTCTGTGGGTAGTAAGTATCTGCCTGCAAGCCGACTTGTCGAAGGGCAGCTGACTTAAGACGTATAGCAACAGGACAGTTTAGGATTTTTTTTTGAAAGACATTTTAACTTACTTCACTCTATCACCAGTATAATGAGTTTTAAGGTACAGTCACACTTTGTATTGCAGTTTAAACCAGCAGCCAAATGGTCCAAGGGCTCAAATCCTCCCCTGCTGTCTTTCTCCACGGAACTCATTGTTCTCCTTCTGCATTCATGGGTGCTTTCTGAGGTCTCTGGCTTCTTCCTACAGTCCAGCAACATAACTGTTGTTAATTGTTCTTTCTTAATTGTGTGTGTGTGAATGTTGTTTCTACTGTGTTACTCTGTTTGCCTGTGACGCAATAGAGAGCTATTCAGGTCATATGCTCCCTCTCGCCCGATGAGCATTAGAAGTAGGCAGTGGACACCAACAATTTTGGTAATATAAGTAGGTTAAGATAATTGTTGGAAGAGGATGGATGAGTGGATGCATAAATGGATGGATGACGGATGAATGGATGGAGGGATGGATGGATGAATGTTTTTTTTTCTACAAAAGCTGTTTCTTGTGGTAGATCATATACGATTAGATGTACAATGTCAGGGTAATCTTTGCAACTGTTTTGCATGAATCATCAGTTTAATAATTTCTTTGGTGCTCATTTGACAGACAGACACTTATAATAGTTTCACAGATTTACGAGTTCTTGCTTCTTCAGTAAAGTTTGGTAGGTAAATACAAATAAAAAACATCCAAAATGAGTTCTCTTGTTCTTTTTAAACCACTTTAAACAGATAGGATGGTGTTTTTTAATGCTTCAGCAGGACTTTTTTCAGAGGTTTTTAAAAAAAACCCATTATGATTGAAATGAAGAGATGAGGTGCGGAAGTATCTTCCAGAAGAGGAACTTTAAACATCCAAAATGTTGAAAGAGCTGCAAATGATTTTGTGAATCCCTCCAGATATAAAAATATATACATATAAAGTTTTTTGTAGGACAGTTAGTATTAAATATTTTTTATTTGAAAAAAGAACAAGAAAACTGCTTCATGCCTTTTTTTACCCTTACTAAAGGCCGTTGGAGTCATACAAGGGTCCAAATGTGCAAAGAAGCTTGTAAATATACACTGCTTGAAGACAAGCACTACTTGCTTTGGTATGATGAAAAATATTTTGAGAAAAATAATAAAATATCCAATGAATCGTTGACAAAAGCTCATTGTTGTTTGTACTTGAATAGCTTCCAAGAGCCTTGACCTTTTGCTGTGCCCTTACACTGCTCTGAACATTGAGGACGTCTGCCATGCTTGTAGGTGTCTGGGTATGCCAACTGTGGGAAAGAAAGGCACAGTCAGGGAGAGAATTAGGTGCAGTTGGGAGATGCCTTGGGTCGCCATGGGTCATGGGGTGCCTCCCTGGTCACAGCCTTATGTCAAGGCTTTGTTATTTTACCTGCCAAGGTCTTTCACTGATGTATAAAGCACTCCCGTCCCTGACACACTTTCCAGGAAACAAGCGCCTTTTGAAAACCAAGCAAATTACGTTAACACAACAATAAGTATATTGTTTGTTAAGACTCCCAGGATATGCCAAAGTAGCGTATTAGACTAAAGGGTGTATACATTATCTATTTTTATTTTTTCATTAAGTGATAATCACAGTTGAAGGTTGAAGAAACTACTTTGAAGGAGATGTTTATTTCACTGCCTAAGGTAAAACCATAAAATGATCTGCATAATGACATGAATTATTTTTCAAATGGAATTCAATATAAGAAGCTCTATACCTAACCGAATATATTATGAAAAGCCGGTGATATTGCTTGTGGTTGATTTATTTAACATGAGCATAAACTATGGGTAATTTTATAACATGTGTTTTAGTGTTTTGTAATTGAAGACATTGTTCAAAACCTCACTTTCTGTCTACTTTCTGTTTATAGGGTCGTTATTGATAGTTGGACACTAAAATTTGTGGATTAAATTAGCCAACCAAATATGAACTGAATAAATCTTTAATTAAAAAAAGCCATGTCATTTTACTGGAATTTGTCAAATATTTTGTTTAAATAAATATATTCCTGAACAATCTTAGAATTTTTTTTCTCTATTTTACTCGTATTAGACCTTCTACAAAGTCAGTAGTTCAATTCAGTCTGCTGCTACTGTTCTTAAACTAGATACCTTTTAACAAACTACAGGTAATACTGACTTTACCAGCATTGGTGCAAAGCCTCTAAAGACCATTTTCAAAAACATTTTTCTTTATTCATTTACATTCTGAATATTAAAGTTTTTTTCAATGTCATAAAAATATTTACAGACTAAAAACTATTTAAAGTGTGACATATAGGTACACCAGCAATGCGACAGCGTATACAATAGAGCGCTTAGTATTAATATATTTTAAAGTGAAAGCCTGAATTACCTTGTGGTGCCCAACTTAAGGTACTTGCAATGTTGGCAACCCTTCGACCTTTGAAAAGATTAAAAATCGTGCATTGGTTCAATTCCTCCCTTACTCTGCAGCTTTAATACAACTTTTACAAATTTAGCTTTAATACATTTGAACCGGCTTGCTTCGTAAAATCTTTTAAGCAAAAAAATTGTTCTCATTTCTTTATTGTGAAAAGAACAGAAATAAAACTGAATTTATCTCGTATCTGCATGGGAACTCACACTTAGAAAATACAAACTATGATAAATTCCAAGATGTTTATCTTCCAACCATGAAAAAAAAAGTAACTTAAAATGTTGCTTCCTGTTGCTTATTAGATGTAGGTTTCAGTGCAAAGTGACTCTTTAGGTCTTACTTTAACTCTTTGATCTTAAGCTCTTATTTTTTTTAAATCTGGCTTTTTTTTCCTCTGTGCCTCAGGGGTGCATTTGGCAGGTCAGCCCCACAGCAGGTAAGGAGTTGTGGGCTTGGTGACCTTTATCTGTCATTGTTTTGCTCCTCACACCTCACCCAGGGAGTAGGAGAAGAAGCTTAGTGTATCCACCTGCCACGGACCTTACCATCGTAGCTCTACATATTGGCGCAGGGAGGGAGTGTTTTTGGTGTGCCAAGATGAACTGAGATGTTCCCAAATGAATCAGTGCACACAGTGAACGATTGTGTCGGTCCAAATAACATACAAAAAGAACTGGATTGAAGGAGTAGTTGTTGAACAGAATTAAAAAAAAAGGTAAATAGCAAATGCAGAAGGGAGTTCAGATTCCAAATGTGATTTGTGTTCATGCATGCAGCTCTGCAAGGTGAATCAAACATACCTTGAGTGAGTGAGGGGATGGAGATAAAATGAAACAACCCAAAGCTTGCCTCTGCCGAGGCCTGATTGAGTTCAGGTGGCTGGAAAGTGTCTCACCCAGGGCTAGTTGTCAGTGAAGGATCTGCTGTCTTTTTATCTCTCTCTGTGCTGCAGGGCTAACCGGTGAGCGTCGGGTGCGCTGCATTGACGGATGTTCATGTGCCTCCTGTGTTGTCGGGGGACAGCCGCTGACACTCTTCATCTTTCACAAGCAAAGTCTGAGGTAGAAATGAAGATTGATGCCAAAAAGTGGTGTGGCAACCCGTTGGCCTCTCTTGCCATATATAATCATTTACACATCCCTCGACATATGAATATATAAGTCCATGCATGAACGTGATCAGAGGTGCCTCACATGTTCACATGCTAGACTGTTTCCTCCCTGTTATTAGAGACATGTGATCTGATTGCATTTGATCTCCAAATAAACAGGGAATCAGTCCATCTCCTCGGTGGAGATGGCAGATGTGATGGACGAGCACATTAGCATCGAGGACAACATTAGATTTGCTCAAAATTATTGATCTTTTGTTTGTGAGCCAAGGCAGCAATAAATAATAGTGCATGGAAGATGTGACTCATTATCACCATGCCAAAAGCCTGACAGACCTCTGTCAAAGCTCCCTCTCTCTCTCTTTCTCCTCACCCCTCCTTCATGTCCTCCTTCCTTTCATCTCCATCACTAAAAACCAGTTTAATCTGTTTTTAATCCTCACTTCCATTCTGTCACTAGTGGCTTTAATGCGAGGCCTCACTGTCACTATCTGATTCCCTTAGAAAATGTTAATCCTCACTGATAACCCTATGTTATTACATGTTGCGCACATACACACACACACACACATCCAGGCAGCAGGACACTCGCACACAAATGGGTTCATACACACAAAAATATGTACACGGAGCGTTTAGTGGCTCTCTTAGTGTTTTATTCCTTTTTACCTTCTTAGTGAAGAAAAAATCCTTTTATCACACAATGGGTAATTTATATCCATTACCAGCGTTTTCAATCCTTTTCAGCACGGCTGTCACTGCCTTTGGCACACTCGTGATTAATGTGATCTAATAATAGTCTGCCATTATATTTCCTTTAGTAAAACATGTACCAACATCCTATTCAGCTCCACAAAATTCATTGCCCCTTAAAACATTTTCCCCTTTTCGTTTGAAAGGCAAGATTGCTTTTTTTTTTTTTCTCTACTCATTCGTGTTTCCTCTTTCTAGGTGATTATTTGTTGGGGCGAGGGGGTGAGGTTGTGGCGGGTTAGTAATGGCACTTGGATGTTTTCAGACACTTATGAGAATGATGAGATTCATGATCCAAAGTGGTTTGTGTAGATGCAAATATGTGTGTGGGAGTGTGTGTGCAGGTCAGAATTGGGTGTGTGCTTTTCACACTTATAGGGCATCTATGGGTACATAAGTGCAACACTATTGAAGATGCCTACACCTTCAGGCCAGAATTACATATTACTTTTTAAAAATACCTCCTTCTTTCTTTTTTGTTTGTCATGACTGCAGGATATTTTAATCCTGGTTTGACGTGTTCCTATAAGTTCAAATTTGATCAGTGGTCTATTTTTTATATATGAGATTACTGAGTGCAGTCTGATTTCAACGAAAAAAGGTTTAAGCCCTATAGGACTGTTTGGGAGCACTGAGGCAAACCTTAAATTTAGGCCGTTTTTAAACTTTTATTTCTTCCATGTAAGTGAGATGTTAACAAAGAAACAGTTCAAAAATGCTGTATTCTTCTTTTCAGCAGCTCACCTCAGTGTTTATTTGAGATTAAAATATACAATTGGGTATCAACACAGCAAACAATAGAACAGAAATTGCTTAACCTGGCTTCTGTTAGACCAGGACGGTAAAGGTTTTATGGGTCTCAGGTTTGGCCATGACAAAGATCTGTGGGTATGCTAAGACAGATCTACATCTTATAGCCTCTACTTTGAAGGTTTTGAAAGGTCTCTTTCAAGAGTTCACATGTGTGTTTGTTTTAATCGGAGGTTAGCCCTAAAAGACACCTTATCTTGCTTATTTGTTTCAATCGGACTTTTATTTGTCTACATCAAACTACCCCAATAGAATTATTTTAGAAAAAAATACAAATTATTTACATTCTCTTGTCTGAAAATCTCAAAGGCTCTGATGCAGCTCTTCTCCTGTTTTCATACACATCGGCCTGCATCTCACTGAATGAGGCAAAACTCCAATCCAATATTCTTATGTCTCCCAAATTAAAGCCAAAAAAAAAAAAGATTTTAGCAGGTTTGGCCATTTCCAGCTCAGAAATGATAAAATTAATTTTACAAAAATTATTGAAATGTTTACACATTTAAATTATCCACCACTGGTGTAACAATACATTTGCTAATTAGCTTACAGTCTAAACAATTAGTAAGTTTGGAGGACAGCAAATGATGAGGTTAGGATAATGTTGTTGCTTTCTGAAATATCTAGAATACGAAAAATATTAATTAAAAGGGGGTCTGTTGAGTCTTGAACATTCACTAAAAGTATAATGAAACTTCATTTATATACTATGCTGTTACTCAATCAGGAAAGACAAAAAAAAAAAAAAAACTGAGTTTTTCACATAAATGTAATTTTAAAGATGACCACATTCCACTACAGACTTTTTAACTTTATTCATTTTATTCTCTTTTCTATTTTTCTTTTGTTCATATAGAAAACATATCTCTTGGCATATCGATATGCCATGAGATATTGTGTTTGGGGCTTACCTTTTAGAAGTCCTATTGAACAGATATATTATCACATCAAATTTAAACCCAAACATATGACATTTAAGTACGGAAAAATATTAAAAGATAAAATGAAAAATGTATGGGCACCCTTCTGTTTTACCAGACAGTGTGGAACAGATATACCAGTAGAAGCTGATTGTTGAAACAATGAAAAGTAATTGATCAGATTCTTTTCATCTTTTAGATCTCTTCCCTTCTTTTTGTAACAAGCACGTAAGAATATGTGTGTTTGAGTGTCTGTATATTGCTTAGGAGCGAGTTCAGTACTGGAGTCTGTTCCGTCCCAGCCGCACAGCCTGAGTCAGTCTTCCACTCATTGAGCACCTTTCAAATGGGGCGGCGCCAGTGCAGACAGCCGGTCACACACACACGATTTAGGTCCCTGACTGTATAAGTAATACCTGGATTTCTTACGCATACATAAACACCGTCTTGGCTCTAGAACACATTAAGGGTTAACCCTTACTGGGATCTCAGACTTGTATCCAGCATGAACAGATGGTCTCACAAAACATGAACATTCGTTTTCCTCATGACTTATTCCTTTCCTTGTACAGCCCAAAAAATACTTCCTCGTGAGAACCCATTGATTCTTACGGGGATCAAAGCCAAGGCCGACCATTAGAATAAGAGCTGCCTATGGGTGATTTGAGTTTAAATGAGGTTGTAGGGTTATGCATGTACTGATAGGGGTTAAATTTAAGGCAATTGTCAGGGTTAGGCTATGGAAAGGAATTCAAAATGAATGGAAATCAATTGAAAGTACTTGTGAAAGTAGTAACATGAGCTTTTATGTTTTTAGTGAGTGACCAATTGCGTGAGTGAGTGAGAGAGATAGAAACAGTGAGTAAGAGAGAGACAAGAGACGACAGCAGGCTAAATGTACAGAAATACTGTCGGTGTACGGATGGGAAAGCTTTTGTAGAAACTTTATGCATTATTTGTGAATTTTCTATATTTTCGTGCTGCATGAAGAAAAAAAAAACTTACAACATCCAAATTTAATCAGGTATTTGAACATTGTGTTTATGTGTGTTCCTGACCCCACAATCCACTTTCACCAAACACAGCCCCCAGCTCTTCACAACTTCATTTTTATCTGTTCTATCTGTCCAATTTCCCTGCATTTTTCTTCACTTAAATCACCCAAGCTGATATGCTTCCATTAAAGATAACTTCTACTGAACAGCTTCTTGTTCTCCTTTGTCCATCACTCGCTCCTTCCGCCTTAAGTGAGCTTTTCCCAGCAGAGAAAATCGAAGTTAAATCTCTTTTGAGGCAAAAAAAAAGGTAGAATTCACTTCAGATGTTTAAAATATTGCTCTTCAAAAGAGTAGACGGAGATGGTGGAGATACAAAAAAACAACCACCTGGCCACTATATTAACAGTTACTGGTCACAGGAATGTTTTGACAGTGTTCATGACAGATTTTTTCCAGCTCAATCCTACTTCTGTGATCAGTGCCTTAGTCCCACTGCTCCTCTGATGCTGCAAAAACAAATGTAAAATTGTAGGAGCAGGTGAACAAAGTGAGAAAGAGAAAACTTGGATGAAGCCAATGAAACAAACATAAACAGAGCCGAAAGAAATAAGTGTCTCTCTGAGTCAGCAGGTTTGGAGAAAGTTTGATTAAACGAGGTAGGAAACCACTTGGGGTAGTAAATAACGGAGGTGTCAAAATATTGCTTAATGACCTGGATATCTACTGCATGAAATATGTATATGCAGATCTATGCAGGAGCTCCATTTTGCCTGTTGATTTTTTAATGTTTTTAGGGTGGGTTGTCCAGATGCTTAAAACAACTTGCTGCTTGAAAACAACAAGTGAGATTTCGAGGTACACTTGACAAAAAAAAACAAGATTCCATGCAATGCACTAGCCCTTAAAACTTAATGGTTGTGGGAATAAAAATGTTTTTTCAAATAGTGTCTAGAAAGTTAAAAGAATATGTTAATAAAAACAGTAAATGACTTAATTTGTGTAATTGATTGTAAAACGAAAAACAAAAACAAGAGAAAAAACATAAAAAATGCAGCTCTAAGTCTAAATCTTTGTTTCACTAGATAGTAGCTGCAATCTTTCACCAATCATGATGGTAAAAAATAAATAAATAAGACTTAAGGAAGTTGTATTACTTTTAGGTCTTATATTTACTGGATTCAATCACATGCAGCACACTTCCCTTATATTTGTTACACTGGTAACACAGAGGCACACTCTTCAGGCTGAAAGGTGGCCGTAACTTTCCAGCCCCATTAGGCAAACGCACAGAATGTATTCAGTGTTGCTCTATTGCCTCAGTGTAAAACACCAGCACTAACATTAGCTACAAAAGCCCTAAACAGACCAGTTCAGAGGATTAAGAGCCAAAATCAGCAACACGATTAAAGCAATAAAGACAAAATAATGCATTTAATGTATGATTCGAGATTCAAGATTCAGTTTATTTAAATATATAGCGCCACTTACAACAGATGTTGTCTCAAGGAACTTTTACAAGAAAATAAATTCAAATACATCATTACAAAGAAGACTACTGTTTCTGCGTTAACATCTCACTTTCATGGAAGAAATAAAAGTTTAAAAACGTCCTAAATTTAAGGTTTGCCTCAGAGCTCCCAAACAGGCCTATAGGGCTTAAACCTTTTTTTATTGAAATCAGACTGCACTCAGTAATCTCAAATATAAAAAACAGACCACTGATCCAATTTGAACTTATAGGAACACGTCAAACCAGGACTAAAATACCCTTCAGTCATGACAGTTTAAGACACTGCTTTAGATTCCTGAAACCTTACTTGAAAACAATAAAGAAAGAAGGAGGGATTTTTACATTTTGTTTAATTCAAATAGATCATTACAAATCAGTTTGAAAGATTATAAATATTTTGCTCCCCAATAAGCTGTTTGCAATGTAAAATGAAAAGTAGCCACAGCAGAAAAAAAATACTAGTTTTCTATAATATGTGTCCAATAACATTTGTCCATGTATTAACAGGACCCCCTTGGGGTTTAGTGGGGTTTTAGTGGGATCAAAGGTATAAAATCCAGTTTTCTACCATTTCAGTGTATGCCGCTTTTGCTGAGATGTCCCCATGTTTTCTTTATGTAACTGAAGATGGCCACTGGATATGAGAGTTCAATGCTATTAGAAAGTCCTCCAGCTGTGGAAAAAAAAAAAAACAATTAACCTAATTACTCCTAAAATAGTTTAGACTACCATCTCTTGAAGCTGCTCCAAGCATTAGCTTTGCTAAAGTGAATAAATCTTCGTAAGTGTACACAGCACATCTGCATAGTGTAGCACTTAATTAAGCTACTGGCGGATTGTTGCTGTAATGATTGAATAGCAATTGTAGATATAAATTCCTTTGCAATGGCATATATTTGTGCCATTTATTGTGACGAAACCAACAAAAAAACGGCCCAGCCCAAAATCTTAATTGGCCCATCGAGCAAATGGCCGGTATGCCTGATTGCTAGCCTAGTCATGCAGAAAGGTATGTTTGCATTCTAGTGTTCTCGATAAAGGTCTTTAAAACAAGATGGATACACAAGTGTGGATATCTGTAAAGAGATATGTTTTACGGAACTCCAATACATTTTCTTATTTATTTTTTTACAAATATTCATAGCATTTTATTTACATGTTTTTGATGGCTGCAGTAGGCAGTAAATATTCTGGGAAAATCCTTTCTCGACTGACTTTGCATGTACTCCTTTCATTTGCATGTTTTTTTTAAGCGGGTATTTATACATTCAGGGTTCAGCTTTAATTGCAGTAAAGTGAGAATGTGTCGAGTGCAGGTTTCTGTTATCTTGTTCATATCTGTGTCTGCCCAATGATGCGAGTGGTGACCAGTCTAGGTTTTTCTACCGTAAACCTAAAAAGGACAAGACAAGCAAATTAAATAGATAGATAGATAAATAGTTTCCTTGCTACCTTGATTCAGTATACAAACAATTCCTTAACTAGTGAATAAGTGGGGTGATAAGTAAAGACATGATGACTTGTAAAGAGAAAATTTTACATCATAACAGCTAATTGCAAGCACTTAACAGTATGTGAATCATTGTTTTAATTGCCTTGACTTGATTTATACCTGGATCTATTTTCTGGTTTCTATTTTGTCATATTACTTGGGTGATATGAGCTACAGCATTTAATATCCCCTTGGGATTAATAAAGAGTTTTTTTTTATTATTTGAATTAAATTTGAAGTAAAAAGGAAATCCATAAATATCTTTTAAAGGCCTAAGAAAGGACCAAAAATATATATCTAAAAATCTAAAATTAAAGTTTTAGATTTCAAATAAATGTAAAAATATTATAGCTGACTTGGACATAAAGTACTTCATATAGTATTTTTATGCTCTTTAATGAAAATAAGAACCAAAATATTCGAAACACTGGATTCACCTTTCTTTTCTAGGGCAGGGAAACCTTTTCCAAATAAGGGGGTACTGAATATTGTAGAAAGGTGTGTGTTGTATCTCTTGTGGGAAAGTGGAGGTCGACAATGATGATGCTCTTAGCAATACCGTCTCTCTCTCTCCTTCTCTCTTTTCCAGGGCTGTCTGTGCAGCAGTGACCAGGAGTGGAGCTGAAGCTGGCTTAACCAGCCTAAGTACACTGTCGCGCTGTGTGAGGAACAACCCCCTCCCAACGTCTGAGGTGACTGTCTGAGGTGACTCAGGGCTTTACGGGAGTAGAGAGCGGGGAAGTGGGAGAGGAAAATGATAGTTGCGTGTACGGTGGTGGACTTGAGCTAACTTTATTATTTGTTATTATTATTGTTCTGCATGAATGAAGGAATTTAAAGTGCAGGAAACAGGATGGAAACAGGAGAGATAAAGAGCAGAAAGCAAAATGACGGGGTAAGGGAAGAGAAGTTTTAGAATGTTGGTTACTCACTTTACAACATTGTCTGTGTGTGGGGCAAGATTACAACGGTGATTGTATTCATCAAACACACACATGCACACACAACGCAGCTTTGGATGGACATACAGACGGACTGTATGAGCATATCTTCAGATAAATCCTACTTAATCTCATTAGTTCTCCTATGTAGTAGTTTGTCTTTAGGTATGCACAAGCAGTGCCTTCCGAACATACAAGCTGTGCAGCAAACATAAACTGGCTAATGCTGACACTCACATGTGTTAGACACAAGCTAAGTTAAAGATGGGAACCTTTAAAGGTACAAGGTGAAAGATGAGTGGGAGCTGGAACCTTTAATATCCTTACTGTTAAAAATCTGACAGAGCAAGGTGGAAGCCCCTGAGGACCTGCACAAATCCACTGTCTCATACTCTCCAAGGATGCAAGGTTATTTCACCTAGCAGCTATTTCTTGTGGAGCTGTGGAATTGCCTTTGACATTGCACTGGGAATATCTAGCCAAGGTGAGGAGGAACATGTTGCATTCTTTTGTTAATAGTAAAGCCTAATGTTATTTTGGATCATTTGAGTGTATATTGATTGAAATGACAGTTCTTTTCTTATCTGATTATCTCAGTTACTAGTTTCCAAAGTTTGGATATAAACGTAATGATAGATACATGTGCCCTCGGTATGGGGCTGTGTGCAGTTGCAAATTTAGACATTATGACAAAAAAGGAAACGCATGAATAATTTAAACTCTCCTAATTTTTCTTAAGCTATTCTTCAGTCTGACTGGGTCACTGTGAGAAAAGCACATGTTGGAGAGTTCAGGAGAATTTTGTGCTGTGCCTGTGAACTGTGAGCGATGGCAACCAGCCGACTCCTCACTCACTCTTGTGTACCGACAACTCCTTGCGAGAGTCCCGCGCCGAGTTCCCTTTCTCAGAACTAACACTGCAGTGAATTGAAACAAAAAAGGTCACATATTTTATTTATGTGTCAAAAGTGTGGTGAAAGAAGGGCATGGGGGGAGGGAGCAGAGTGTATCACTCTATCTGTTGGCTGGTATCATTCCATCTGTGCAGATCAATTCTCCCAGACAGGGAGAGATGAGATAGGAGCTTGCACACGAAAGAGGGAGGGAAGGAAGAAATGTTGAAATGGTAGAGATATTGATTTATCAAAGAAGTATAGCATTGCACAATTTGCTTAAATGTCCACATAAACCCAAGCTGTCGAAACTAGGCATGCATTTGGCCACACAGACGTCCACTGTGGATTTTCTGCTTTGGCTAGCTGTATATGATATGCAAATGCATATAATAGAATCTGTTTAATAGACATAATTTGACAGGGCATTCCTAAACACATTCAAATAAGGAATACACGTTGAAACGTCATTGCTTGTTTGTAGATCCCATGACTTTAACACTTTCATTGTGAGAAAAAAATTTAATCTTCGAACAGAAATACATTATAACCAATCACAGAAATGTGGTTAACTCACTGAATTTATTACATTTTATGAATAGCTATACTGCAACATTGTACTTTGGTTGCTTTTTGGGAGTCTCTTTTTTATTCTGTCGTTCTCGTCCCATATTGAATAAGTGTTAGAGATAGAGAAAAGCCCTTTGCTTTGTGACATACACACCTGGCAACAAGGACAGGGAGTGGAGGGAGAAATGAGATTAAAGCACAGTTAAAGAAAACTGTCGAAAAGAGCAGAGAGAGTGTGCACAGGGCCATAAAAGGGATAGTTTAACCATTGATCGAGAGCAGTGGTGGAAATGGCAGCAGTAAATCAATTTTATCTTGGAGCAGCTAAAGAGTGTTTTCTAATGAGGTTAATGCCACGTAATGGCTAAATTCCTCTGGTTAAAAGATGCCCTCAAGGTGGTGACGAGAGATAGATGTCGCCTTGGAAAGCTTAACACCTCGCTGTTCAGCAACAAGCAGAGGGATGCCTTTTTTCCTCCAAGGCAGTTTGTGTCTTAAATTACATTATTGCTTCATCCCTGCAACTTGTCTTAACATCAAATAGACACTTCTTACCTGGGTGAGCCCTTCAAACTAACTCTATTCATCTTCTTCCATTTTTATTTAAGAATTCTATTAGTAATAGACAGTGTTACTTCAACACATGAAAAAATAGTTTCTGGAAACACAGTCATCACCTTGGTGCTAGACAGCAGACAGTGAGGAATGTTATACTGGAATGTGATGAGAAAAAACAACTGGCAGAGCAGAAATGGGTATTAATCTAGGCCATGTTTTGAAGGTAGAAATACATTTAAAATCAAACATGTTGAGTAAGACTGAAGCTATGTGGAGGCACTGTAGAGCCCTGCCTCTACCCATATGCACAATGACTTAAACCTGAAGACCCACAAGCGCATATGGTTTTTAACTTGTCCTGTGTCATGACTTATTCATCCCACTGAAGTTGACATCCAACCCTAGTCCTCGAGTTCTACTGTCCTACAGGTTTCAAATGCAATCCTGCTTCAAAACACCTGAATCAAATTAAGGGCTCATAACCAGGGTTTTGCTAAACTTAATGACATTTCTAAATCATTTGATGGAGCAAGGCCGCTGGACAGTAGCTCCTGAGAACTAGGGTTGAAGAACCCTGCTCTCAGGATTTGAGATTAAAAGGATACTCCTGATTTTTTGTTGAAAAGTTAAGAGCAGTGTGTATGTTATTGTATTGGCAGTGTTAGATCAAATTGACAGTTTTGTTTTTTTCATCTGGGAAAAAAAATACTACTATATCAGTAACCACAATTTCTTTAGACTGATTATGACAAGCCAGCATCATGTAATTTTCTCAAAAACTTAAGACTTTTTCTGTTCAAAGAGGATTTTTAAAGTTTTTTTCTTAGCCATTCATGATTATAGGAGGCTTCAGTAAAGTCATACCAGTCTTAACCATTGACAGTGGTGAAATTAAATGGGTGGGTGAATTCTGAGCAGCACAAGAATGTTGGTTCTAAACTAGAGCTTGTCTGAAGGTAATTACAGTGTGTTAAATGCAAACACAATACCAGTGTCAACCACCATTAGTTGATCAGCCAGCATTCTTCATTTTACAGTTTTGACTCCTGAAAGCAACCCACCCAATGCTGGGAAGGAAGAAGTTCTTGGACAACTTCTGATTCAGCAACTACAAAAAACTTCAGCAAATCCTGTATGAACAGGGAATCCAACGGCATCCGATATCGAGACTAATCACACGCAATACAAGCTAGCTCCCTGGCATGTAAGCAGACCCAGACATGTTAAATTATTACATTACCCAAATTACATTAGTTAGTAATGGAAGCATAAAAAATCCTCTTAGACTTCAATGAAAGTGATCTAAAGAGTCTGTAAGCTGTAAACTAGATTCCTCTATAACATTGTTGATGGAAATGCAGCTCACAATCAGAGGGTATATTTTGGGAATTGCACACATTAGGGGTGCACTCCACAATCGGAGAGGCTTGGAGAATTCACGGATGTCCGTCAGCAAGAATACCCTTACTGGTTCTGGAGTTATATCTAATGCTTCATATAAAGAGCTTTTAAACACAAACTTTTAAACATTAACTCATCACCCCCACTGCATTTACAAACTAAGTGGCCACCGTCAGTCTCATTAAATTAATATTTCAGTACATACAACTGCAGTAGTTTGTAATAACTTTTGGGGATTATTCTAGGTAATTGTGATTAAAATGTACTACGTTCTCCCTTGCTCAGTCCAAACAAATTTTAGTTTTAAATGGGTAAAGTAGTAGTTAGTTTAAGTCAGTGTAATATTCTATAAAAGATTTGGATCAAGGGAATCTGCCAGTTTCTATGCCTGTGTTTATGTGTGCATGTGTGATTGTGTGTGTTGAAACAACCATCCCATGGCTTGAAACTTAAGGAAAGTTCATCTCTACAGACCTCTAGCATTGATCACTGGGGCCCTAAAGCTATTATCATGATCTAATTAGGTTTAACATAAGTCTGTGTCACGGCCCGGTGCAAGGCTGCCTTGTCCCCAATTCCACACTTTCAGAGCACCCCTATTTAAAAATAGCTCACACGCGACATGAATACAAAACTTTTTTTTCCCAGTCTTACTATGTACTACTTTATTTCAGTCTGGGCCAAGAGAAATTATGTAATTTTTAAGACACTAAAGAGGTGTGGGGTAACCCTGCTTGTGACGATAAGTGTCCTGTGACCTGGACAATTCATCAAAAAGAACTAATACTAGGAAGAGCTTCAACACCTTTTAGATGTAGATGTTTCAAAAGTGTTTTCTATAATTTCAAACATTGTCTTGAAAATTTGAAATAAATATGGATTTATTGTTATATTGAACACAGACCTAATCCCCATCGTGCCATTCGTTTTCATTTTATAGTTTTTAACTTAACTTAATTTTTAACAAAGTCTGTGCAGTTATTTTAAGAAGTATTGACACTGTTAATTCTTTAGTTTAAAATTATAAATGATATTGTAATTAAAAACTTGTAAAATCACATAAATATATTTTTATAAATCCTTTTAAGAACTGAATATATCCTTTTAAGTCTGGTTGCCGTCTCTCAAGAACTACTCTGACCAAACGAGCCCCACTGACCTCCCCACCATCCCTCTTTTGATTGATATGTGAAATCCGTCTCCGTCTGTAGTTCTAAAGGCAGACCCCGCGTGTATCTGAAAGGTGCTCATTGTTTAGCTGAGACCACTTTGTCAAGAAACAATCCCGTTCCCAAGGAAGCCGAGAATGTCTTAAAGAAAAGATACATTGGAGGAACTTTTAATTTTGTTGTGTGGGGTCATTTTAATCCTGATCCATTTTTATAGCAGCGGTTGTAGTTCAATGGCTGCTCACCCTAATGCTCTAAAAGAAGGAGCCAAATAAAGGAAGAATGGAAAAGAATGGAAAACCCACCCGCAGGCCCATTGAACAATCCTAAACTTTCGTGTCACAGGGAATGTGAGGCTTTTGTTGTTGGGAACTTGGAGATGTATTAAAGTTTCACAAAAGATGTTTTACTGAATGTGGACCTGATTTTTGATACAAGGTTTAAAATGAGGCGTTTCAGGACAGCTAATGTCGGGTTTGAGTTTTCATTAAGACCTTAACAGGTAGCATCTGAGAAAGTTGCCACCCAACAGTTGTAAAACCAGTTAATCCTTATTTAACGTAGATGATAAGATGATATATTAACACATGACCTGTGACTGTGTGTGTATGCACATTTATTTATACATTCAAAAAAAAAGACATTTACCAAACTCAACACAATCACAATTATTTTTAACTATAAATATCTCTTCTTTCAAAATCATTGGCTTGACAATATTTAAGAGATATTTGATGCTGGTCTGAACTTTATTTCATATCTTAAGTTTAGGTATGACGTTGTGTTCTTAGGCATATCTATAGAAACCTATGTGGCTTACCCTTGTTTTGAACAGATGAAGTTAGCAGTCTTTGTCATTTAGTAGGGCAAAAGCATGGCCACAACTTAAGATACAAACATCGAAGGTCCTTTCTGTAATACAAATATCCTGAAAAACATAGCTCGACTAACTTTGAGTCAGAATCATCAAAATCAACAAAAAGAAACACAAAAAAAATAAAATAATCTGTATTCCCATAAATTTCTTTTGGAGATAGCATATTAAGCTTTAAAGTTTCAATAAACCACACTAACAAAATCCAATCTATTCTTTGAATACATCAGTAATTTATTTATTATTTAAACAAATGAAGACATTGGTTATATGAAAACGTTTTCTTTTCCTACATTTTAAAAATGTGTCCTTGAAATGTTGCCACCAATGTGGGGAAAGGGACACCTAATTTTAGTGTTAAGAAATGTCGGGGTGAGACCAAACAGTGTGATTCATGATGGCTATTTGTGTACTATGTAGCTTTTGCTCAGCAGGGGGTTAAGGCATGGTCTTTGCTAAGTACGTCTTTTCCTGCCTAGTTTTTTCTCAGCTGGGCTTGCGGCCTATCTTCCTGGTACAAACTATGTTTTTGATCATCCCAAAAATAACGAGTTCTGCTCCAGTTTATTCATTCTGAGAAATTATCTACATTAAACCGAGCTTCACTGCTACATTGTGATGGCTGTGTTGAAGGGGAAGCGGGATTAAATCACCCTATTTAACTCTGGTTTTGGTGCCCTGACCTCAAGTTTGTACCAAAATCTCTCAGCAAGCAGAGAAACATAAACAAATAAGGAAAAAAATGTGCCACTGCAAGACATTATTTTCTAAAAGGAAGACATGCTTCATCCTTTTTCCTGTAATTGTCTTTTATTTATTTCTTCTTCCCCGCCTCCTGTTCTCACCCTCTTTCCTGAGACGTAGATATCCAAGTGAGCAATGGTGCATTACGAAGTACACCTGCTCACTTGACGTGGCCAGGATTGACTGTTTTGTATATTTGTGTTTTGGGGTGTGTTCACTTGTTATTCTTTCATCAGTTTTAAAGCTGAGAGGGACCAAACCTATCCCTCATGCTTTAAAATTGGATATGTGAAATTGTGCAAAGACAGTGTCCTAAGTCCAGTTGGCACTTTGGTCAGCAAAGTAATGAGAACTTTCATATTTGGAAAAAGCCTCAATTGATAAAGCACTCATCAAAGTGATATCACTAAAGCTGATCTTTGTCTTGTTGTAGTAGCCTTAGGAGTCTAGGATATTTATTCACAAATACCTCTAAAAACTGTCCAACTAGGCAACCCGAATGAGTGGTTGGATATGGACACAACCTGGATTGTCTGACATCATTAGAACTTTATATATTTGTACGTTAGTAGTAGCCTTATATGAATAGGGCGCTTTGGTCTAATCATGCAATTATTGGTATTGAGATTTTGATCAGTCATAGAAACAGTGGATACAGGAGGTTTTTAACCTGGTGTCAGATTGGACAAGCTGTGTTGGAATATTTACCAAGGTAATTTAATTCCAATGTCCTCCTCAACATGAATTAGAGTAATTTTGCAATTAGTGATCTGCAAAGCAGTACATAAATAATAGTGTGGATAGGTTAATGACTTGTGGTGTAAAAAGCTCAAACCTGTTAGAAGGGCAATATAGTGTTATATAAGTTCTATTCATGGATTAGGGGTAAGGGTACACCTACACCTAATCCTAATAAAAAGTAAGTCTGCAGGTGGTACTGTTGGCCTGTTTAACATCTAAAGGTCTCTTACAAACACTGCAACTGCAAGACATATTAGATAGGTCATAGAAAAGGTCGAATTTTGTGAAAGTCTGTATGAATTTATTGCTTGAAATACAACCAAAGCTTTAGTGCTCCATCCTGAAAATCCTGTTATCTGCATCAGACTCTGCAGAGCAATTAAATTCTTGGTGAAGAGGAAGACTGTATGTTAAATGTCTGCTGCTCTTGCGGCTTGCGTTCTGACGCTGCTGAATTTGCCTTGTTGGGTGTTACCACATCAGACGCGTTCCACGTTCCTCGTCGGTGGGTACCTTTAGAGGAACATCAGAGACATGAAAGGTCTGAATCAAATTTGGTCCTTCCATTTGCTGACGATAGAACGTTTGTACATCATGCATTAAGAGTATGATTCAAAGGGACCCAAACTCTGAGCTCACAGAGCTTCACTGAACATTTTTGCCAAATTGTGTCCAAATCAGAGCACTTCTTCAGCATGCCTGACGTGTTTTGTCAATGAATGGAAAATAAACAGTTTCTTAAGATTTTGTTTATGAAAAAAAGACCACAACATCCCTCCAGCTTAGACCTTCATGACACCAATTAAAAGCAGACTTGTTTGATGTAATGCATTAAAAATTATTATGTTCTCCTTAAAAAAAAAAGAAATACATTTTCCAGTAAGTCTAAAAAGTGAAAAAAAGATAAGATGCTTAATATCTGGAAGAGCACAATATGTTCTCTATACAATTGATTTGAAGGAGAAAAAGAGTGGAAGCGAATGAGGCACGGTGAGAGGGGCAAAAAGAAATATTTTGCCTTCTTATTACTGAAATTTGAATGTGTTCTGTTCACATTCACTCCCAAACTCCCACTGTGCATTCCCACCACACCCCCAACTGTCAAACAAAAAAAAAAACACAAAAAATAAAAAAATCTTATTCGTTTAGTATGTAGGTCACATTACAGTGGTGTCTAGCTATTGGACATGGACTTAGATAACTGTTTGTTGAGTATTAAATGCTTTCGCTGCATCAGCAGCCTCTGCTACTGGCATTTCTCACACAGCTGTGCCACTGAAAAGAGGCAGCACCACAGCAAAATCGCATCCCGCTCATGTACATGTACAACACATGCTTTCAATTTTTGGGTCGTGTGTGCGGGTGTGGTTGTGTGTATGTAATAGGAAAAAAAAAATCTTTGTGTAAAACACTGACTTTTCTCATATAAAAGTGGCCACAAAAGCGGGGTTTGAAAGCCAGTCAAAGCAGTACGTAGAAATAAGCACTGTGCCTTGGTGAAAAGGACCTAAACCCATTGACCTGAGGTGCTAACTCAAGCAGATGAGTCTTTGCTTTTCTTTCCTCTTATCCATGTTTGCTTGGGGTGACCTTGCACGCCAGCCTTGTTTCGGTGTGTTCACATAACACTGCCCTAATGGCTCAGATAGGCCCCAGTGTGGCCGGCATTTTCCTCTGAACAACACCCCTCAGCACTCGACCCTTCGCCCCACAATTATATCCTTGCCTTTTGATGCAACCACTGCAACCCCTGATTTGAAAATGGCCAGGAAGAAGTCGCAGGGGGAAAACCAGAAATATGCCCTCGCTTTGATAGCAGCAGGATCCAGGCGAGCAGTTAAGTGTTCACTTAAAGCAGAAGGGCGGGAGGCATGAGGGGACGTGGAGCCGATGCGCAGTTTTACCCTCTGTTATCTTAGCGTGAAATGAAAGATGCGAGAGGTACATGTGTGCTTGTTTGTGAGCTTTCCTCCCCTCCTTCTGTCCTTTGGACAAAACAAGCCCAGATGGTGATTGATTTTTCAAGTGCTGACATCCCTGCTTGAGAAGCGCCCCTCAATTTTACACAGGCACATTCACACCCTTCTTTGTGCCTAGCAAGTCACGCAAACTAACATCTCAGTGCCATCTTCCTCTTTGTGACTGCCAGGAGCCACTATTGATTGACAAAAGTATGCATGCAAACAAATAGATGTACACACGCGCGCCTACACACAAACACGGGGACATGCTCGCGATGCCTTCCGAACATACGAGCACAGAGCCGGAGGTCATTTGCAGTCTGTCCTCATTTGCAGGTACTGCCTAAAAACAGGAAAACAAGGAAGTACTGCACATTTGCCATGGACATACATTTAATTGTCATCTACTAATTGTAATTTTTTTGTTTTCAAATTTAATCTGACTAAGAAATGTCTTAATTCCGAGATATTTATAGTTTGTCTGTTATTAAAGCAAATAATCATTAAAACTGAGAAACCTTTATTTTGTGTTTGTGTAAGATAACCAGATACAGAGAACCTGAAGGAAAAGCACTGATCATGGATTGCATGCTGCCATTTCAGTGGATGTTTCCTCAGTGCGAGGCAGATAAAGAGACACAGAGCAATGACAAGCAAGGATAGCATAAAGTGACAGAGAGCTGTACACCACAGCAGCCCTATTGAGTTAAAGTGGCTGTGTGGCTAAATGATGTCATTGGCTAACTAGGCGTTCTCAGGCCATTGCCTCTGTTTGCGTGACTAAATACATACAATTAAGGCCTCGGCACTTCTCAATCTCTGTGAACTCATTGTTATCCCCGGGTTCAAGTGCACTGATAATGGGGGCCAGAGGAAAACAGGCATAGCAGCGAGAGAGACGGAGAGCTGGTGGGTAAAATAGACATCTCATTATTAGTGGCATTCTCCTTCACCCCGACAGCGTTTCTAAAGCCTCGTTCAGTGTTCGCTAATATGTCCCCTTTTCTGGCCGTTTTTCTTTCCTTCGTGTGGCTTTCCCTTTATGTCTCTTTTTTATTTTGTACTCGGTTGTATCATTTGTACATTATTCACTGTGGTTCTGTTGTACCTCGTTAGTTTGCTTGGAATGTTTCATGCTTTCCCCAAAATGTAGACACCCCTGATATGCAGTCAGGTACGGGGGGGAGAACGGGCCTTTTTATGACTTTCCGTAATGTGAACTGATTTGTTTCTTTCAAACATATGTGTTACTAATGCACTGATCTACTTTGTAGTTTTTTTTTTTTTTTTTTGGGCAGGGTTGCCTAATAAGATTTATTTTCAGAAACTTACAAAAGAGTTTATATTTGCAGGATCCTATATAAAGGAAGCGTTTTTTTAATCAAACAGAAAGTGAAGGTGTCACTAGATTACTTAGTTTTGATCACTACTTGTTTATGCTGAACAAGTAAAATTGGTTGAAGTACTAGGCATTCACTTCCTTTTTATGCACTTTTTTGTGAACTAATTTTTAAAAAAATCTACATTTTTATCTGATGATTAGAATTTAAAGCTGAGCAAAAGATAATTGACTGGATCTAAATCTGGTCGATTGGTTAGTGCATCGGTAGTTTAAATTGGAAGGACAATTTGATTTGCTGCTACTGATCTGACTTCTCATTCCGGTTATGGGTTTCAGTTTTTATTGGCTTCAAACTGAAGAGCAGCTGCAACAAGTTTTCTGCACAGTTTTGCAAACAAAAACATACTCAGCTCAAGAGAATGTAAGTAAACCTCAATGTTGCCTGTACAGGGCCGTGGAGGTCATAGCTTGGACTCTCTCTCTCTCTCTCTTGCAGACACACACATACCAAGAAAAGATTGGGTGTAATCGTCTAAAGTGAGACTTCCCTGATGGCCTCAACACTTGACAGTGATGCCCTCAAGTCTCAGAGAAAACTCTGTAACTGGAGAACAATTGCTTCTGTCTGTCTTGAGTAACCAGATCACTGTGCTGTCCTCCCTGCCCACAGGCACACCCGCTCCCAATCACCGCTTCGCAGACATGCACACACACACACACACACACACACACACACACACACACACACACACACACACACACACACACACACACACACACACACACACACACACACACACACA
>JAVLVB010000557.1:8343215-8371318 GCA_032876305.1 Orestias chungarensis | reverse complement strand
TTTATATATATATATATATATATATATATATATATATATATATATATATATATATATATATATATATATATATATATATATATATATATATATATATATATATATATATATATATATAGTTAACTTAATTTGGACCCAGACCGAATATATGAATGCCAAGGGAGAAGATTCAAACTCTAAACAGTGAGACACACGGGGCCTGGAACCCAGGACAATATTACTGTTTGGCAACAGTGATGCCTGTAAGCAGACCCAACGCATGTTAGTTTAATCATGCATTACCCAATAAGTTTGTACATGACCAGGACTCGATTCTACCGTATGAAGCACAGGATTTGTTTCTTTCCATAAAAATCTGGATAACTGATTAGTCTTACCGCAATAAATATTGCCGCTGTGTGATGGTCTGCTTTTCATAAACAGAAGTTCTGTCTGAAGGATTATAGCTCCTGGGTGTTTGGCTTAGTCTTGTAGCCTGGACTGTTAGTTTCTGAATGTCCTCCAGATTCATTATCGTAGGTTATAATAAATAATAATAAAGAAATTATTATGAAAAACTTATAACAATGCCTACTTTTCATTATGTTTAAAATAACATTGTTTTCTTAAACTTTTAATGATAATGCTGTCGTTTCAAATTGAGTGAAGATCAATTAAAAGATAATTGATTGGCATTTAATGCCTCAAGTCAAATGTCTGTATATTGTGTTTTTTATTATATATTTTCCTTTTGAAAAGCTTTGCTTTTTTCTGATTTTGGTCTTCTCAGTAACCCCCCCCCCCCCTCTCTCTCTGCTGTTCAGATGTTTGGGAAAGTAAATTCACTCATTAGAGATTAGGTTTTTGGTCAGGCATCCTGCTTTCAAGCTTTCTGTTTGAAAGCTTGTATGTGGTGAACTTTTAAACCCGTACATTAGCTCTCTGACACTTAATTGTTACCAGCCCGCAAACCTGCACTGTAAACAGCAGCCATGACACACGGCTACCACACACACAGCGTTCCGAGCCCTCCGTCAAGCCTCTCCCTCTTAAGCTCATGGAGCATTCCTCTCATTCATGAAAGGAAGGCCCTCCTGGTGAAGCGCTTAATTGGCTGCAGATTGCTCTTTAACCTCTAGGTTATACCACACACTCACACACAAGCAAGGCTTTCTCAAATATTGGACAAGTGCACACACATGTGCGCAGACTCCTGCTTGCTTATGTTTGAATGTGTGTTTTTGTGTTGAAGTAGTTAATTAGTTCAAAATTTCTAAGTGGGATCCTGGTGTGGGGTTTAAAGCAGTTAATAGCGATTACATACATTGAATTAGTAGTTTTGAGTGTGTCTTCGTGTTATATACATACAGATTAGTCACTTATAAGAACACTGTTAAACACCAGTAGATATTTGTTTTGATGGTTACTTCAGAACAAATGTATAGTTAGCGGACAGCAGGTTTTCCAGCATTCTGAAATTCACCTACCATATGAAATGTATTCCAAAATAAACCATGTTGTGCTTCTCAGGCAGCAACTAACAGAAAGTTAAGGCAGTTTAAACTTAAAAAAATGTTGTTTATTTATTCGATGATTTTTTGTAACAAACAACTCTGACAAGAAACAATAAACAGTTTTAAAGTAAACTTCCATTTAAATACATAATACTTAATTGAATCTTGCATATACATTTTTTTAGTCTTTTAATAGAGTTTGCGTGAACGGATCTAACAGGCCTGCCCTCAACAGAACGCAACATATCAAAATGACCTATACCTTCAAAAGGTGTAAACATTTGTAGAAAAAAATCCTACATATGTAACTTGTTGATAAGGAACATCTGTGTGGGGTTCTTCTCGTATTGTTATAAGCAGAATGGCTCAACACCCACTTTGCAATTTCATTAAATAGTGGAACAATACAAAAAATATGAATACAGTATTCAGTTAAATCAATTTTGTTAAATGTTCAGTTTTAGGAGGGAGGAGTCCAGCCGTTACAGTGTCATGATCTAAGAAAATTGTCCTTGTAAAATAATGATACTGAATCGGGGATCTCAGCTGTTTTTGTTTTAATTACCGGGACCCTTGACTGCATTTGGTGTACGTTCTTTCAAACAATCTTGAGCATCTTCAGTCTACAGCCCAACAGAAATATCAATGGATGACCTTTAGTATAAACGGCTAAATGACTTCAAAAATCATCGTCTATCCGTGTCTACATCGGGGATTATATTCTGCCTCAACAAGAGGTGAGTTCTGATTATACTTTCAGATAAAGGAAAGAAGGAAAAAAAAGTGCCGCTGCCCAAGCCTGAGTGGGTATTCTTACATCTTCTACTCCTGCATACACGAGAACACGCTCATTCCTCTTACGGTGCTCTCTACCGTTAACAATGCGTACTGGATTTCTCCGTGACTCACTCTCCTCTTCCAAAAGAATTTCAAACTCCGTGCTTCCATCCCAGTTCGGCTTCTGCACATTTGTGTGCATGGAGAGGAAGTAGTGCTAATGTGATGGTGCTCATCGGGAAAAAAGAACAAGTGGCACAATTGAAAAACAGACAGAGGGAAACTAAAAGAACAATTCCAATTTTCTGCATCGGCTCTGTGAGGACGGGGAAAGCTTTACATCTCTAACCTTTAAAAAAAAAAAGAAAGGAAAAACTTTATCTACACAATGCAGCTGAAATAATCACTTAATTGTAAAAAAACAAACAAAAAAAAAACAGCTACACATCAATAATGGGAACTTCTCCTCTCACTGTAAAGCCCCATGAATGATTAAGCTACTGTAGCAATGAGAACAGATCATATTACAGACGCCATTTTGTTTGCTCCCCCTGCTACCTTTCATATCTACAGCAGTTGTTTACCAAATTTACTCTAAACAGGACGAGAGGGGAGTGTGTGCGTGCGTGTGTGTGTGACAGATAAAGACAGAGCGGTGAGAGTTTGCAGGAGGGGTGGCGCGCTCGGAGTTAATGCCACAAATTGTTGTTAGACGCAGGTCTTCCTCTGCCATGCGTTTTGGACAGGAAGAAAACGTGATTGGCTTTGTTCAATCTTCCTGGCAGCCAACACCAGCTGACATCTGTTCCCTCCTAACCACTCAGACTTATCTCCATCAGGGAACACACACACACACACACGGGCACACACGTTACATAAAACAGCCACATTCACAAAGCGATTCGTGCGCTCATGCGAACAACCATTCTTGTGCCTTTTTTTTAGGGGGAAAAAAAAACGCAACATAAAAAAACAAAAAAATCATAACATGTCCGTGATAGATTTTTTCTTAGGTTTTTTTTTTGCAAACATTTGCTCATTTAGCTGGTAATGAAGAGCTCAGTGTGTGACAGTTGTATGGATGCAGAAGGTACATGGACACAAAAGCAAAACACTATATTGAGAAAATTGAGAAACGAAGGCCTTATTAGTTTAAAACAGAAGGAGACGCCCCTGATATGTTTATCTATTTAGGAGTGACAATGGCAATGCTTCACATTTTGTTACAATCGCTAATCGGTGATGCAAGAGCTTGGGTATATATCTTTGAATTTCAGTCCGTTTTGCATTTTTGTTTAAGTAAACAGCCATCAGCAAAAGCAGGCGTGTGGATAAAAAGCTGTTTCACTCTGAAACTAGAAGATTAAACAGAAAAGAAAGAAAGAAAGAAAATCAGAAATAGGGTTGGTTGGTGGGAAATAAAGGACAGAACGCCTGTGCACTGAGAAGCTGTTTGGAATTAGCTCCTCTCCTCTGGGGTCTCGGGAGATGAACGTGACACGTCCAGATTTGGTGTTTTTGTTGCACTTACCAGAAAACACCAGATGAATTCTCACCGCGCCATGTGTACCAGTTTGCGTATGCACGAGCGTGTCAAGCGGCGGGTGTGTGAGCTTGAGTTTATGCTAAAGTGTGTGTCTCTCTGTACGTGTGTGTGTGTGAGCAGGTGGCCAGCATATTTGAAGATGACAGTAGAGGTCTGACCCATGCCAGGCTCAATAAAGCAGCCTTGTGATGGAGCTTATGTGACACACCATCCCAAGTGCTCTGGGGTCCCCCACGTCAACCCCCCGCCCACCCCCCCACACACACACGCACGCACGCACACAACACCTTCTACGCGTATGTGCACCACACACACTAAGGCGCACATGGTCCTTCAGTTCCCAAGTGGTGATCTCCGTCGGATTGCGAGGGCTGCATTCTGATTGCCGTGGATATGTCTTAGGTCTGTGTGTGGTCCAATGACAAAACACTTGACAAACTATTTGGGTGAACCATATTAATACTGGACATGTCTGCATTTTAAGGGAAACCAATTTGCAGCTGTAACCTTTAAATAGTTTGAAGGGAATGCTGTTGAAAGACTGAAGGGCTGCTGCCTTTGTGAAGCTTTGGTTGATTTGGCCCAAAAACAGAAAAGAAGATATGCAGGCCAATGAGAAAAAATTGATGGAAAGAAATAAGACAAAGTAAAAAAAAAAAGAAAAGAAAAAGAAAAAGCCATCTAACACTAAAACAACTGTGGCCTGTAAAACTCAGTTATTCAGCAAAGTTAAAGAAACATGTACTTAGTGACATATTTGAAAGACTAAAAGTCAGATCTATACAGTACCAGAATGAAATGGGCTCTCAGCTGTTAATGAGCATTAAAAAGAGAGAAAGAGGGTAACATTTTAGCAGGTTACCATAGCAATGTTTGCATAGATATAAGTAATTTGAATAAAAAGCCAGTCACAATGAAAATAGTGATGCAATTGGAATATACTGATCGGCCTGAGCTCAGTAGGAATGACATTATTGCAAATGAGAGGATGGTTTATCCCAATTAGTAATCTGAATGATGTATTTTTGAACACTTGTTCATAAAAAGTTGTTTTGATTTTGGCGAACCGACCTGAGCGCGCATGTCTGTCCTCTGTCTTGTGAGGTGCTCATGAGACAGAATCTGCTGCTAGACCGATCCCAGACGCCCTCCACTTTACTCTATCTAAAAATAAATCTAATCTATAAACTTACGCTATTTTGCAAATAACAATAATCAAGGATGTATATATATTTTAGAACGCTGTTCTGTTGCCTAGCCACAGCCTTCTCCCACTGTCCAAAAACACGACTGTGGATGGCTCTTTGTACTGTTTGTCTCTGTGTTTCAACGTGAGGAACCTGTGAACTCTCCAGGGCTTACATGTAACGTGGACAAAAAGATAGTGTGAAGAGACGTAGTCTTGTTTTTTACTGGTGATTTCTTATTTTCTTTTCCTTGCCATATTGCCACTCTTTGGCTGCATTACACTCCACAGGGGTGCAATATAGGCCATAGGCTTTTAAATTTGGTAGTTAACACAATGGCCTTCAGGGTGCAAATGTAAAATCTCACTTCAAAATGTTGTACAAACCTTAGATGTAAAGCCATTTTACACAAGTTACATACATGTGTGCACAGTAAGGCACACCATGATGGTTATTCTCAGTCTTAGTAAATAGTCAAGTGTTGAAACATCTAATAGGTATGGTCTGTTGAAATCCCAATAACTATACATTTGTTTTTATAGCGCCTGATGAAATCACAAAGGTCTTTGGAGAGTAAAAAAGGACATAAACATACAGTCTAAGGTCACATCAATATTGAAAGCAACAAACAAGTTGACAGTTATGTGTTTACCTTTACTAAACTTCAATCTTCCTAAAAACACTCCTTAACAACACGTAAATTGTTAACCCCACACCTAGTATTGAATGTAAGTCAATGAATAGGGTTTTACCAATTTGTATAGCACCTTGTAAACAGGATATACACAACAAAATCATAGAAAAGGACAAAATAAATTACTAGGACAGTGTAACAGTGCTGCATAAAAATAAAGAACAGGGACAAAGGCGAAAAGAGCTGATAGGTTTTAAGAGTCAAGGTCAACGTAGAATCATTTCAATGAGCTAGGCAATATTTAAATGCTTTTCACAAATGTTTTCCTAATTCTTTGCACACATTTCCAAAAGCTATTGTCTGATGTTTGTAGAATTCAATTTACCAGGATGGTAATGTTTCTTTTACCTAAGAAAAAACGACTAGCAGAGGTAAGACACTACTCATGCAGTACGATGTGTGTGTTTTTCTGTTTTCCCTTTTTTTGCCTGGCATTAAGCAACGGTTGGAAATACCAACCCGTGACTGGCCCCGTTTGTCATTAAAAGCAAAAAAATAATAACGTTAACGGCCTAATATGAGAAGCTGCTGCCTGATCATTTGGTACACTAATGTAAAAAGGACAAAAAAAAATATGAAATTCAGCAAGCTAAGCCTATTAACAAATTTAGCCAGCCCAGGTGTCAGAGCAGACTCAATTGCCAATGTGACCAAATCCTTTTTAGATTCATCCACTGTAATTTTCATTCTCTTATTCAGTAAAATGCTTTTTCCCCATCTGTAATTAAGGGGAGCACCCCAGCAACAGCTCAGTAAGCTGTTAGAATAACGGTGCATCTTTTTAAATAATAAATCCTGCCTTTTTTCCATACCCCTCTCTGCTCCCTTTAACCCGAGAACTCATGGAAATCATCCTTGGCTTTAAACTTCAAAATTAATACTGAATTCTTAGCTCAAACTCCTCTAAAGCATTTGTCCCTAGAAGTCAAACGTGGTAAAAAAAATGGGCTCCTAACATATGTTGAGTATACTGACAGTGAATACAGCCATGAGGCCTAATGGGAAGGGAGGTTAAAGTGGTTTAATCATAGATCAGTTGACAGTAATGCTTGGGGCAGGCACAACTGATGCTGAGACAGAGAAGAAAAAAGGATGTTACCTGTCAAACAGACAAAAATCCATCTCACCTCAGAACTTTTACATCATCTGACATGCTTTCTAATGCTCTCTGTGAAGCCCTATTCCCAACCTGCTCTGAGCTGCCAGGCAATGGAAGTGCCTTGCATGTAAAGCAATAAGATAAAAAAAGTTTGGGATCCCAAAATTATATGAACATACAGTTGTTTTAAAAGTAGTTTTAATACAAGGACACCGTCTAGTGATAGCTGGACATTAGACGGACACATAACATTTCTTTGTACTTTCTTTCTTCATTGTTCCAACATGATCCTGTTGATACCCTCTGAAACAAAAGCTGGTACTTTATAACCTATTTTACTCCATGACTAAAATCATTTTCTTTCAAGGAAAACACAGCTCTGGGAATAGAGCAATTTAAAAAAGCTTGGATGTAAATCCAATGTTCTTTATGTGGGCTTTCAGTTTTTTATTTCGAGAGGTTACACATCTCATTTGATAGAACAATAAACTATAGACTAAACAAGGGACCGTGGTGTGTTTGAACACAGTGCTTTTTGAAGCTTTCTGGAAAACAAGACCTGCAAGATAAAAATCAACCAAGTGGCTGTGTGTGGCATGCATGCATGCATTACTGATGCAATCATGCATTGTTCTCAGAAGCATATTCAGTAGCTAAAACACGGTTCATGTAATCGAATATCTGAATCTTAGGTTGGAAGGTAATGTCTAATTTTGTCTTTACATCTTCCATTATTATCTACTGTGTAATGCACTCTGTCATTTGCTATTGTTTTCTCTGATGACTGGGTTTAATGGAGATAGTACGCTATATTCTCTGCTATTAATGTCATTTCAGGTTAAGTTTTGGGTTTCATCCTCTTGCTGCTGGGGAGACTACATCATGATAATATATGTTACATAAAGATGAAGAGAAAATATTTCTGCCGGATGTCAGAAGATTACACATGCATCAAATAAACACTGAAGTACATTCCTGAGCCATCAGCAAACCAATCTAGGTCTAACTAGCAGATTCAAAACTAGATTTACAGTTAAACCACACTGCCTACATGAAACTGACAAATACAAATCTGCTATCTAAGCATCTGAACAGTGATGCAGGTTTAACTTTGAGGCTGCACATAGCCCCATTTTAGATTTAAATCAAGTCAGTCTAATGTGACAACAATGCTGTTTTGGTGTCCTCAGAAATAAAGTTGAGCTCTTGTGAATATTAGTTTCAATGTAGAGTTATCCTGGTTTCATGGGCTTTAGTAAGTGGAATAAATCAAATGAAGTCCAAGCAGGTTTAAATTTTCTTTGGCGTAAAAGAGTTATTTGGTCTTTTTTAGCCTCAAGTCTCTAACTTCAAATAAAACCCACAAGTGTCAGTCTTCTGTCTCACAATGACATTTAGATAAAGAAGGACCTTTTTGTGAATCACAGCTGAAAAAACCACAAAAAATGTCTGGCTTAGAAAAGCTGCTAAATTGTAATGGGCCTTGCTAAATATCCAGTTAATATATTCGGTTCATTCATTAACATTGTATCCATTCATAAACTTTCAAATATTTTAAAATGACTAGATTTTGTTACGCTACTTAAATTTTAATATTCTCTCTGGACGAGCCGATTGAGAACCTTTCACTTCTGTGTGGCATGTGAAAACTGAACTTTTTTTTGCATGGGTTCAGATATCAAGATGCCTCTTGAATACTATGAGGGACGGCTGTTGAATTCCTTTTTTTTTAAATACTTACAGTATACTCCAGCTTATCCATGGTTCAGTATTCACAAATCCTTCTGTGGAATGTTTCTCCAAATTATTGTAAAGAAAATGCAACTTGGGAAGCTAAAAAACCTAGATGCAATGCTGCCTCACACACTGATTAGCTGGGAGCCCAAAAATATACAGGACTGTACATATTAGGTTCTGCTTTGATGCTGTCGATTTCGATTTATTGTGTGTATTAATTTCAATTTTGGTGTATTTGCTGAACTATAAAAATATGTTTAGAGGAGGTCTCATGTAGGATTTTCACTATTTGTGATTTTCGCTATTCGTGGTCAGCTGCGTTCTCTGACAATCCCTTTTGACAATTTGAAGGTTTTTCTAACTCCCACAAACAGTAGTGGTTCATTTTATGGTAGTAATTCAAAATATATGGTATGTAAAATCATAACCACTACACCTATCTGTCCATGAATTTGTATAGCTGTAACACAGACAACCTTATTGAAAGTAACTCACCAAAAGGAGACTGGCAGTCTTACAACAACTGATCTGCAAACTGGATCTCATCAGTTATAAATATTGATTAGTCTTTGTAAAAAGAATAAAGCAAACTCTATTATAAATCGCAATTTCCCCCAGAAGATGTGATATCGTATGGGTGGGTTACCAAAAAACAGTGTTTCTCCAGTTACATAAGAAAAAGAGGGAATTTCATTTTTTTAGCCTATCTGTGTTTCATTTTGCCCTATAATTATTTAAAAGAAGTTTATCATCTTTACCAGGTCATCTGTTCTTAAACAGAATAAAAGGCGAGGCACAGGCTGGACAGGTTGGCAGCCAGTCAATGAACAGAAGCACAGACAGACCTGAATGCAACACACCAATTAAAGGTTTTTGGCTCACATAAAAACTGCTGAAAAGACTTGTGTTATTCAAAACATGTTATTTAAGAAACTGTCTGGGGATGAACAAGAAAACATGACTGTATATACTAAATTAATCCCAATTGAGGTTAAATAAATCTGCAGCAAATGCAAGAGAATCCCAAGCCCCTACTGCCTCATCCCACTCCAACATAAAATCCTGCTTTTCTTTTTTGATCTCTTTTTATGCATAACTAAGTGGGTTTAACGATATATTAAACTCTCTCCTGAGAAATTTCTGTTAACTTTTTTTTTTTTCTCTTTCCTTATTTTTCCTAAAGGATTAATTTTGCTTAATGAATCGGTATTCATTAATTGTTGAATCATGATTGGATTCACCAAGAGTATTAGAGTATCATTTTAAATTTAGACAATAAATAAATAAAAAAAACTCTTACATTTAGACCTTCTGCTTTTATTAAAACTCAGCATGGTAAAAAATGTATATATGTCGCTCATCTACCCCTCATGAGTTTTCTGTGTGAAGAAAGTGTGAACTAACAAGCGATCAGCAGCTTGCAACACACAGGGACATCTATGCTGTTTATTCTGGAAAATCAGTGGAGTCAAGCCAGGTAGCTATTAAAACTGTTAAAATACGAAGAGAGAGAGAGGAAGAGTTATATTATTGGTAGCTGCCCTTTATAAATAGACCCCAGTGGTTGACAAAAAATGGCTATGCAGTTTCTTGATAGAGGGACTAATGGCCAAAATTACATTCCAGTTCGAAAATATTGTTTGAATCAACTGTGGTTTTATTTTTACAATTGCTATAATTTAGGGTAGGAGAAATCCACTTGTTTTGGTGCTGTTTCTATTAACCAGAAACCCCATTCTGAATGGGAAAAATTAAAAGGGACTTTTGGTACTTTCAGACTGATACATAACTTATTAGAATTAACACTTGTTACACATCAGAACAAGCAAGCTCATGTATTACTTAGTGATCCAGTAGTATTGGGCATCGTTGACACTTCACCCTCCTTTCTCTGTGAAATTTTTCCATTGGGTTTTAAAAAACAGCCAAACTGATAACCAGCAGGTTCTGAGCTCCCAGTCACATTTGTTCCCACCAGTGTGCCGTTTAAAATCAAATAGCATTAAGTTCAGATTAATCAATTTATATCAGTCAAATGAAAAAAAATGTAGTTAAAGTTACTAATTTTCTTGATCTTGAGTAGGGAGACTGAAGCAGGTGAAATAAAGCACAGCAGGTCCAGTTTTGTTTTTTGTTTTTCTGATAACTGCATGTAACTCCTCACCTAAATCTATTTCTTTCCACATGCCCCCTCCATAAACAATGAAAAGTTAATGAAGATGTAACCTAATGATGTAATGAATGTGGCGTAGCCCAAGATCAAATGTGGCTACAGTCTGGGGGACCACAAGCCTTGGGCAGCTGATCAGTATTCCTTTATATGGCTTCTGTCTCTCTTTCAAAATCACAGAAACCAACACTCTGAAATAGTTTATACATTGTAAGATTAATTGTCAGCTGTAAAAGCAATCAGACTTGATTAGATTTTAGACAGGCTTTGTACCATATGTGTCTTGTATTATTTTAGAGATTGAGGGAAATGTGTGGTTGTGTAAGTGTGTGCAGAAGCACGGTGGGGTTAAGTGTCCTTCAAGTATAGTTCTGTTGGTGGTAGCATATGCCCTTTCTTTTGTGGGTAATTTTATTTGTGGTGTGTTCATTCTTTTGCCTTTGTATGTGTGTTGGTGTGGTTGTTTGTGTGTAAAAGCCCTTGTTCTTATGATGGAACTGGCGGTTAAAAATTGAAAAGGCTTGACAGAGAGGGGATTTTGGTGGATTCAGGTACAATTGATGGGCCTCTGGTGAGTGGCTACTCCTCCTGCTCGTTGGTTTGGGGAGCATTTGAGAATAGTAGAATCTAAGCATGCATGAGATTTTGCAAGTTAAGTTTCTAATGCTAGTATTATTATTATGAGCTTTGATGGTCCAGGTCAACATAAATATAATTTACTACAAAAGACAGAGATAAAGTTACAAAACATAGAGATCAGATGAGAATATGAAGATGGAAACATGACAGGTTTCAAAAAGACAGGTCAACTCTGTGTTTGATCTCTTTGGCCTCTGCCAGAGCAAATAAGTGTCTACATGGTTTTATAGGCCCTTAACTTCATCAAGGGGCTGAGTGATCAGGACGTACTAAATGGTATGGATGTACAGTCTTACTATGACACATGTAAGGCCACATGTTTGTTATATTTTCTAAATGTAGTACTGCAAAACTATCTTGGATTTTATAGGTATTCACTTATAAAAATAAATAAAATAAAAGTTGTCTGTAAGTATGTATGATTCCAAACAATATCATATTTCGTCGCTATCTGTACCCTGATTACAAGTATCAATTAGTCGGTAAAGCAGTAGTCTTCTTTGGGGTTTGTGAATGATAGAGTTGTCCAAATGTCTAGCATGTATGGGGTTAAGATGTCACAGTGAACCCATATTGGATCTTTTGGCTACTCACACACACCTTAAAGGTTGTGGTCATTTAAGACGCATCACACATTGTTCCTGGCATTACAGAACCGTGTGAGATCCACTCTTGCCTTCTAGCCGGGCTCTTACCCTTTAGTAACCCAGTGTCAATCAGCACCATGTCTCAATGCCAGGGATTGGCTGGGCAAGGTATTTATCACCCATGTGAAAGCTATTATTGATGGAAAGGCTGCTATTGGTGTAAAATATCTTTGCTTCCAATTAATTGCAGTCTCTGAACCATGTACTGATGGGGTCTAGATGTGTTCTGGACACCTTGATATGGAGGCAGTAGCAGAAGCAGGATGCAATTTTATGCCATTTTTGGACACACAGTTTTGGGTTGACTTTTTGGTAAACTTTTGTGAACGCACTCAGCCAAGTTGTAATGGTAAACTTAAGGATACAAACTTCAGTCTGTAAGGCTAAGTTAATTCCAGCTCTTTAAAGAAGGCTTCCATTCTTAGTGGAAAAATAACTTAACCAGTTGTCCCAATCTACCAAACAACTTTAATAAAAGAAAACTCATTGTACTTCAGGACATGTGTTTAGAATTTTGGTTTTGTGAGATGGTGAATCTCCATTTTATTGATAGATTACTTCATTGATTCATGTCCAGTAGGTCGAACATTTAAAAAAAAACCATTGACCTGCGTATAGGCCCTCTGAGCCACTAGCTAATTTGCTGTTCCATTCCCTCGTTTGTTAACATAAAAAATAAAATACATTTACATTTGTAATAAATTATTATAACCTGTGTAGATTTGTTTACAAGGTGACATTGTGAAACTGCGTGTGATCAGATTTGTTTATTATATTTAATAGGCTTGATCAGTCTAATTAACACATTGTTGTAATCTTCGGACTAGCTCTAATAGATGGTGCTGAGGCAGCACAATAGGTACTGAATTAACTCAGGGTCATATAAATGTTAAAACACCATGCATTTCATTTAAAACTCCTAAGAACACAAATATAGACCAAACAAAGGGGCCTCAACCAGTGGCATTAACAAACAAAGTTAATCATAGAGAGTGTAACCTTACTCCCAGAAATCGTACTGAGATCTGGCATTTGGTCAAGTTCACACACACCTCTTCTATAAACATGTTCTCCTTTGGCTTCTTATACTTCTACCATGATTCCACTGTGCTCACATGTGGGTGTGTGCAAGGTTGCTGGGCCTGATCTGTTTTAAAGAGACTCTTGCCATAATCAAAAACAATAAGTGCTCTGAGCGTCAACTCTTAACCCCACCCCCCTCCTCCTGACACCCCCTACCCTTGCCTTGAAGTATGAAATAATATTCTGTGTGTGGGCCCCGGCCGAACACTGGGAATGCAAACATTTCACAATAAAAATTGTTTAAAGAAAGGTCTTGGCATAGATGGCTGGGAGATAGAGGACATGCTGCGTTAATTACAAGACCCCGTTAAAATAAACTGCCGGTATAAAATATGAGTCTCTCTCTCGCCTATTCGTGAGGATTTGAACCTATAAAATATCAGCGAGGTGTGCACCTCAGATTAGCTGTTTGGAGACCAAACACGGCAGCGGCTCTCTAGTTGGAGATCAGGGGAAACAAGCCAGACAGAATAGAGGGAGAATGAGTGGAATCAGGGCACGATCAGCGAAAAACACAACAGAGCCGTACGATCAACAAAGAAAGCAGTGTTTATTCTGCATTTAAAGCCTTAGGAATCCTTTTCCATGCCACTTCATGCCGTTCACTCAAAGGGAAAATAGCCTAGTTAAGAGGCAGGTTTATTATTCTTCAAAGCTGGTCTGAAAAGTAATATGCTTTAAAGGCACAGTAAATGCACTGGTGTGTGCCTCTAGAGGCCTTGTATGTGTTTCAGCCTTTTCCTTATCAAGCCCCATGCTTGTGTGTGTGAAAAAGATCGAGGTTATATTGCAAAGAGAGAAGCCGAGAGTTGGATTATTTTTCCTGAAGTGTGGATTTAAGTTTCTGTTCTCTGTTCTGCTGCTGGGTGGCCCATTTGGCTTTATCCGTGTTAACATAAGAATGGAGGGGTGGCTAGGAGATGGGGGATTTGAAGGAGGGGCCGGGTAGCTGGTTTAAATTATTCTTCGCCTCTGCTGCTGCATAGCAGGAGCTGTTGTTATCCACTTAGAACATCAGACAATTTGTTTCTTCTCCCTCTCTCCTTTCCTACACCCCCCCCCGGTCATCTTTATGCGGGACCCCAAGTACATTATCCGGTAAAGCTTGTCCTGGCCGGGGTGTGCGTCAGCTTTCACCTCACATGTATACAGGAAACAGTTGTTTTGATGTGGAACAAAAAGGTTGATTGACAAGAAGACTGTTTTTTTTTTTTTTGCCTCCAGATAACCTAACCTGTGTTTTTCAGTCCTATTCACTTAAAAAATTGTCCCCTGTGAGGAAAAAAAAAAAAAAATCAAAATCTTAATCGTAAACGCTCCTGGCTGTAATCTAAGCTCAATGACGAGGGCTGTGACGTTCGCAGGCCCAGATGAGGAATGCAGTTATGAGAAGATGTTTGTATACATTCAGCTTTTAGCCTTTGGAGAGCAGCGTTGGTGGTGAAGCACAGCTTAAAGACATCTGGATGCGATGAAATGCCATTTGTCTAAACAATCAAGAATTTAACCAAAGCCACCCAACGTGCGCCGTGCTTATAGGAACTCGCTTCTGGAGAGATGGAACTTGACAAATATCTTATCGTGACATTCTTCAGATTTTTTTTTTCTTCCCATCTTTTAGCAGTAAACCAAGAAGTAAAAAAGGAGAAAAAAACTACTTGATGAAAAGAACAGAAAAAGTAAGCACATTGGTTTTAGTTCAGTCTTTAATAGCATATTTGGAAAAATGCTAAGAATTCCTGATTTAGGGGGGTGGGAGGGGATTGTCATGATGACAACTGTTTGCTTTAAAGATGCTGTGATCAGTACAGATTAATCCAACATGTGTACAGCAGTTTTTATGCTTGCTTAAAAAGTCATAAAAAATCAAACAGTTCTAACCACTGTTTATGTGATTTTTACTTAGTTTTTGTTTTTCCAACAGTGTAATTCTTCTCTTTTGCAGCATGAGTTTTCCGCCCACACGGTAACTGTTGGTTAAAAAAAAACAAAAAAAACATGTTTCTACATTGGGCCACTTCTTGAAATGTTTTCACCCCCCTGTGAATTGGAAAACAGGGACTATGGGTCATTGGCATAAGGTGTCCACTCAAGGTTAAAGGTACATGAAACAAGTCAACTATTATACAGTTCTGCAAAATCACAAACATGTGAGTATTATACATATGAAGCATCAGGGTTTAAAGGTCAGATTAATAAAATTCACTAAATTAGTCGTGGTCGACATTATTACGTGAGGCCAAAGTTTTCACTCTGGAACATTAAAAAATATACACTTTATGTGTGAATGGAGAGCACAAATAGTTATAGTCTTTGTAAAAATACAAATTTTTTGCGGGGCCATGGTTAAAATTGCATTAATTTGGCAATTGTGTAAATTAATTGATGACATCATTCAGTGGCTTCCAGCAAAAGTAGCAACTAATAGCTATTGGCAAAATATGGCAAAGATGTTAGTCCGCAATATTTACTTCCTTTCTTGCTTTAAAATAAGAGTCTCATACAAGCATACACTCTTCAGCCAGTGGAACAAACCTATACTCAGATGCACTTTAAGAGAACAAAGTGGGATTCTAGTTTTGCAAAAGAGTGACACTTGTGTTTTTATTGTTTATCCAACATACTGCTAAAACAACACCTAATTGTAAAATAGCAGAAACCTGTTGGGATGGGATTTCTGTGCACCCTCAAGACGCAAAACCGCTAGATAAACAAGGAGACAGGGGATGAGGCATTATCTGTCAAAATAAATGCCACACCTTTTGATTTATTTTCCAATTAATTTCATTTCAACAAAAGGTCCAAGCAGTTGTGAAAGGCAGAGCTCTGACTTTGCAAGTGGTGTGTGCGTACGGTGGCGGCTGTGAAGGGGGCAGGCAAACATGACTGGGATAATAAGCGTCATGGAATCTAATCAAATTCCTAAGAGGAATTGATTGTTGTGAGGCAGACGGTGCAGGAGTGGGGTTGACAATAAGCTGAAATTTAAGTGTTAATTTTTATGCTAATCCTTTGGCATCTCTGTGTGATGCAATTTGGTCCGGCAGCCCCTCGACTTTGCACCGTAGATATGAAATTGTCCCGCGTACAGAGAAAATGTCAGCGTGCCAGACTGTAATTTAAGCTTGTAATTTATTAGGTATGTGTCTTTTAGCATGTGTCAGAATTGTTAGAGAGCCACATGTGCAAGCGGGCAGTTGCTCCACCTGGTTCTCTGCCTTCCTTTCCCTCTCTTTTCTTGTATCACACCTATTCTTTTCCTCTGTGCCAACTTACCTAAATCCTCTCTTCTTCATTGTGTTATTTCTTCCTCCTAACTGGCATCTTATTCACGCACATGCACACCACACAGCCACCATGACACAAACACCGAGCATGGCCTTAAAAGGGTCTCGGATCAGTGCCTGCTTCTATGGAGTCTTAATGTATTATCATATATCTGGTGGTCCTTGCCCCCTGGACAAAAGGCTATTTAATACAATTTAATGACATTCTCTGGAATTCCTATGTGCACGCATATGTGTGTGTGTGTGTGTGTGTGTGTGTGTGTGTGTGTGTGTGTGTGTGTGTGTGTGTGTGTGTGTGTGTGTGTGTGTGTGTGTGTGTGTGTGTGTGTGAGAGAGAGAGAGCAGGGTGGGCTAAAAGAGTAACAGAAATAGAGAATTAAAAAGACAATTATTCAGGATTCACTCATGCAAATATGCCGATGTAAAACGTGTGACTTTCACTATTCCTTTTTTGTTTTTTGCTCTCCCCTCTGGAGAAGTCCAGTCAAGTCCTATTTATTTATGGACACTTATGGTGTTGATCAATAAAAAAACAAATAATTGAGAAACAAGAACAAGTAAAATAAGACAAAGTCAAAATGTTGAACCCAAAGGATTTCGCAACTGAGTCTGGTTCAAATGCAAAATTAGCATTTGAACCAGACTTTTGTTCTTAGTATAGCTGAGCCATAGGGTACTAGAAAAAAATATTACTTTTACAATCTTTAATTTCAATGCAACAATAAACTCTAACAGAATGATCAAACACATGGTTAGTACATCTCGAAAATAAATGAGCTCAGACTTTTTTTTCTGATATGTAAAATTAAAGACTTGCTGAGACAGAAGTATGCCTCCCTTTACACCTTATGACTCTGCTACTCTTAATGCTGGAAGAGTTCAAACAAGCCTGCCTTATGCTATCCACACGCATTTCACGTAAAGCTGTAAAAAAAGAAAAAAAGAAAAAGAAATTTAACTTGTCAAAAGAGGTTTCAGGTTTTTCTGAATGTTTTTACACAACACAAAACGCAGTTGTTGTTTTATTTCTTTATTTAAAATATTTTATTTACGCTAGAAATATATATTAAATACCAGTGGCATATATTTAAAAGTTAAAGTTTGAAATTTTAATTAATTATTCGATGTTAGCATTCAATTTTGTTAAATGGGATAAGTAAAAACACCAGCACAACACCTGGTTGTTTAAAATCGTACAACTATTCTTTTAATCTTGCTCATCTATGCTCATAATCTGCCTTCACTAGACTGTATACTTGACAGCATTTGCTGGACTACAGGGAAGCCTGTTAAAAGAACACATGCCATCAATTAAGATTAGGATTACATGTTTTTATTTAACTGGGACGCAATGAAGGGTTTTTCATAATAGTTTTCTTTGTTACACATTAATGTGTGTGAAACATGGGTAGTGCAGTTAGATAAACATTTTGAAGTCTAAGTCTTGTACTCTAGATCTGTATTATACTGATAGCTCCTACATCCGGGTTGAGTTTAGTTAAATGGTTAAAATAAGACTTTGAATTTCAAATGTGCCTCAAAACTAAGAACTCACAAGCAAAACGATTTTAATTTTTCTATGTTTTGTTTTTTGTCATTTTATTTTGCAGCCCCTTATAAAGTTCTTTTCTCATTTTTTAATACTGAAATTGCCATGTGCGCTGCACATGGATTGGCTCTAGGAAGACAGTCAAAAACTGTACTCAACGGGCCCAAATAACACATTGAAAGGTTTGGATGCAATTCACATATAGGTCAATTAAATGCAACAACATCTGCTCTCTCCCTACCATTTGCATATAGTATTCATATGTTAATGATGCCCCTTGTTTTTTTTTTTCCCCTGCATGTGTGTATGTGCTTTTATAAGTTTGTGTGTGTTATTTGTTTTTCTCTTTATTTTTGTACTTCCTACCCTCCTCCCAATCTTTTTGTATCGCCAAACTAAAAGCGATGCTGAAAATTTGGATTCATACGTCCGTATTTGGAAGGAAAAAATAAACACATGATACAAAAGAAAATGACGCCCGTCCTATTTTCACTTCCTCTCACTTAACGATTAAAGGGGAGGTTAGATGGTTTCCACAGTTGTTCCACTGCCATGCCCCTGATTTCTACAAGAAGTCCCTTTAACAGCATTGAAGGCAAAGCCCCATCTCTTCCCCAAGCAGCCCTAATGCCTTATAAATCAATGATGACACAGATGGACTAGCGATAATCTATTTAGAATGCCTCACAGCAAATATTGTTGTGCAGATGATTAGACAGCCAGATTTTTTAACTCAAGTTACCAAAACCTAATCTTCTCCCTCTTAAAATACTCCTTAGATTTACAGTAGAAAAATACATTGTCATGTTAAAATCCTTCCGATATTCATTTTACAAAAATATATTTTCATATATATTTCTTTCTTTCTACAAATGTAAGAGTAAGTATGGATGTACGATTTGGTGACATGACCTGCTTTAGAAACAAAAGACCCTGTGTCTTCGGAGAGGGCGGAGGACAACCTTTAGCACAATTGTATCTCCGGGACATTTGTGTGCGAATTAATGTGTGTGTGTGTGTGTTAGACTAGTCCTGTGACACGAGGGGGGTTAATGGCAATCCGTGGTTCCTTGCCCCTTTTTATGGTCGATGGGTCTCACTTTAGACTGCTGGGGGCCAGGAGAAGGAATGGAAGAGGAGGAGCTGGGAGGGAAAAGAAGAACAGAGGAGGAGTGCCGAAATGAAGTGGAGGTTGTCAGACGTGGCAACTGCTCGGAGGCCCTGATAAATATAAGCCCTTATTGATCGGGGGAAAATGAAAGATCCCCGAGTGGCGTGCAGTATTTAGCTTCTTGTCTGCCTCACGTCAGCGGTGGCCTTGCCTTAGAGGGATAGATTTTCAGCTGTGCCTCCGGGCACCGCAGGGCTCTGGCTTTGATTTCATCTTTAACCTTTTTCTGCCGCCTTTCCTTGACCTCTGCAGCAGCGCTTACTGAATTTGTTAGATTTCCATCTTGACATTGATCCCTGCAACCACTTCCACATCATACTTGTCTTCCTTTCAACCTGTCTTCTTCCTCATGCTGCATCCCTGGTCCATTCTTCTCCTCCCCTCTCTCAGGTCTATATTTCATTATCACCTCTTTTTCTAATCCTTCTCCTCCTCTGTGTCTCCCTCTAGGTGGCCATTCCAGTAACCACTAGTCAGTGAAGAGTGACAGCGAGAGGCCTTTTGATCCCAACAGGTTGTGCACCAGTATGCAGGTGGTGTATTAAGGTCAGTTCACACTCTTTTAGCACATAGAAAAAAAAACTTGATTTCACTTTGATATTTTTTTCTAAACCCTGTGTCTTATTTGCATCTCACACTGTAAGTATAAAAGAACATGACACATATACACACACAGTTAAGTGCACACATGCATTCACACATTCCAACTGTTCGTCATTCACCCACCATTTAGTTTTATCCCCAAAGGCACTGTCTTAAACCAAAACACACACACACACAGTCACACAGCTACAGTACACTGCTGTTATGTGCGCAGACAGAACTTGTAACAATCTGGATTGTGATAATCTATGATAATCATCCACCACATGCCACCTAAAAACGCACATGGGTGGCATTCAACACCCACATTGGCACATTGGCTTCAGCGCGTCTTGTGCCGCTCTCCCCAATGTCACTACCTTTCAGGTCAATGTCAATGCTCATTTCCTTTTTTTTTCTTCTTATATATGGAGAAGCCGCTCCGTAACACACAGCTTAAAAGGAAGGAATCTCAAGTAATTTATGTTTAACATTAGTGTAAGTGGATCCCAATCGTACGTCAAAAAAGGATAGTTGTGGGTGATAGTAGTGCAATTTTAGAGATCCAGGACAACATGAAATCCGTCCCTCACTACTGAACAATACCTCCCCCGTCTCTTTCTGTATTTTCTCCCCCTCTCCCCTCCTTTAGATAGATGGATGATAAATTTTCAGCTACAAAGCCAGCAACAGCTGTTGGCAGACAGGCCTGATATGAGAATAGCAGCATAGGATGAGCGGGCATTAAAAATTAATATGCTATTTAGCTTAGGTGTATTTTAGGTATTTGACATTTTCATGTCCGGGACAGACTAAATTTATTCATAGCTGAGGAAAAAAAATAGAAAAATAAAAAAATAATACGAAAAAGAATGGGTGTTAAGAAACCAGACAACGGTGGGGGATGCAGGGGACACTAAGTGAAGGCCATTTTGGTTTTATGGTCACCCTGTTTCACTTTGCTTCCCTCTACAGTGATCAGTGTGTGTCCGTGTGTGTTCCATGTCTCCTGCAGAACACAGTGTCATAAAGTAATAACTCCACACTTGTTCACATGTTTTAGCTTAAATCCTTTTTGAAAAAAAAACATTTAAAGCTGATCTTTTTGAAATTGAATTTCATAATAAAGAAAATACACAAAAATCTAGTAACCATTCACGAAAGAATTAAACACTGCCAAAATAGTACAACATAGCACTTTCAATACAATTACAAAAAAATTGACAAAAAAACAAAAACAAAAACAAGTCATACATGAGACACCTTTCTACCATGTCAAGGCTGAAGGATTACTCAAAACTGAGGGGGTTGAGGTTAAGCAACCTAATCAAATAATCAAATGATACATCATACTTCTGATATGATGAGATCAAATTCAGTTCAGGCTAAAGAAATTAGTCTTTTAGTTCGGTGTTGATTAAAAGCTCAAAAGAAGATGGCAACATTCGCATCGTTAACTGCTAACAATTAGCCAGTCTCAGAATTCCAACTCTGCCTATTTATGTTTTATATTTTTTCTAGCACAATTAGGTTTTTCTACTACACAACCAAAATGCAGTCACAAAAACTATTTATCATTTATAACTGGTTAAGACTTCTTTAATGTATTTAAAACTGAGCGTTTTTAGGCCGACTGGTGAGAAGTGTAGTTACTACCTCCAGCAACATAGAAGAACAACTCAAAACTATTTTTTTTAACCTAAAAAACACCCCTCAAATGTAGATACAACAGCATGTTAAGCTGAAAAAATAAAAAGTTAGCTTTCCTTTGAAAGTTGCTTTCACATTGACCTATACCTTATACCAAACATGAAGGAAGTAACGACAAAAAAAAAGCAAAAAAAGAAGAAGAAAAGAAGAAGAAAACTCCCCTTTAACAGAACGTAACCACCAGCAGAACCAGACACTGACTAAATGTTGATGGGCATCTGCTATAAATGGGAATTTTGGACTACACAGCAGTTACACATAAAAAGAAAAACAAGCACTGATAGAAGTGTTTTCTATCTTAGACAAAAGTAAGAAGCTAATGGCAGTAGAAGCTCCTTTTGTGTCTTTATCTAGAGGAGAAACACATCTTTACAGATAAGTTATGAGACAGCTTAAAGGGCTGTAGGATAAAAGAGAGCACATAAAGTTAGTCAACACAAGCTTAGCCAGTAGCTTTGTCTAGGAGAGCGACGGGATTAAACACTAAAGGCAAGACCAAGCGCATAGTCTACAGAAGGAGAGTGTTAAGTCCTTGGCCAAGTTGGCCAAAATAGACCAATATTACTTTCAACATTTGGAGTAAAAAAATCCAAGAACACAAATCAAGTGTTTGCCTTAGAAGTTTCTTTTTTAGAGGTTCCCAAGGTCCAAAGATGATTACTTCCATCTTATTAGAATATAAAAGAAGAAAATTTACAATGATCCCGTTTTTTTTATCCTCAACACTTGCCTGTAATCTACCTAACTGACATTATCCAAAGACAGAAAAATTGGTACAAAAGGAGATTTATTCTTGAAAACAGATACAGATTCTGCATGTTTATCATCCGTATTGTCAGTGAAAGATTCAATAAATCTAATTTAGTAAAAGGTCTCTGTAATGATCAAACCACATTTGTGCTGTTTGCTAAGGGACAAAGATTAAAAGAATAGTTGGAATTGTGGGGGCACATAGTCTATCATCTGTGTTATTCCGTTGGGTTTTAGATATATGTTTGTAACAAATCTGTTTAATTGGTTTAGTCAGTCTATGGATTGTTTTTTTTTAACACAAACATGTATCTAAAGAAGAAAAGGGATAAATTCTATGAAAGGTATTGTTGCAGCTGGCAAGCAACACCTTACCACCATGAAGAAGGGCTTTAATAGAACTTTGTTATGACAGCTGTTATACATTGTGAAGACTCATTTTCTGGTAATTACAATGGATCGTCTGGCAATCACAAGGTTGTGATTTCGATTCCAGCTTGCGTCCTCTACATGGGGTGCTCGGGAAACCAAAGTTGTCTACAGGTGACATGCATCATCGTATGAATTTGTGAACACTTGTGAGTCCAGATAAGTGGATGTGATTTGAAGTGTAAGTGCAACTTTGCAGCATAGGACTGTCTTCATTAAGTGTACCTTTATTGATTTCGCCCACTATGGCTTATTTGTGTGCTGCCAAAAAAAATGTCTTTGTTTGTTGTTTGTTGCTTTGAGTTTCTATTTTAATTATGTCCTCTAACTACCTGACTAGAAAAGTATTGGTAGAAATCTTAGCATATAAAGAATGCCCTTCACTGGTGCATTGATTTTAATGTGTAAAGTTACAACAGCCGCCAAAAGTTGGATTGTAGCGCTTATTTAACCATTATTTCTACGCAGCTCCGGTGCAACCAGTTGGTTTCTTCAATCATCTCAGAATTAGAATCAGCATCAGACTTTATTGGCCAAGTATGCTCACACATACAAGGAATTTGTTTTTGGTTACAAAGATGCTTGCAGTGCACGAAAAATACAGTAAAGAAATATTTGTAAAATTTAGCATGTGTAATTTATATTGTAAAAAAAAGTGCAGTTTTGTGTCTAGTATAAAAACTGTAGAAGTTATAAAAATATATAAATTAATTGTTCAATTGTTCATGAGAATAATGGAAGTTGGAAAAAAGCTTCTCTGTAGCCTGGTCGTACGGGTCTTCATGTGGCTGAAGCGTCGGCCTGATTGAAGGCACAGAAACAGGTGACGGCCAGGGTGAAACGGGTCGGTGATGATTTTCTCTGCACGCTTCCTGGTTCTGGAGGCATGCAGGTCCAGCAGTGTGGGCAGTTTTAAACCGATGGTCCTCTCTGCAGACTTGATAATGCTCTGCAGTCTCTTGGTGTCGTGTTATGTGATAGCACTGCCCCACACTGTGATGGATGTGGTGATGATGGACTCTATGATGGCTGTGTAGAACTGCACCATCAGCTCTTGGGCTAGGTTGAAATTCCCCAGCTGGTACAGAAAGTACATCCTCTGTTGAGCCCTATTGATGATGGAGATGATGTTGCTGTCCAAATTCAGGTCCTTGGATTTTGTTGTGCCCAGGAACTTGTAGGACTCCACAGTCATCACAGTCCTGTCTAGGATGGTGAGTGCTGGCAGGGTTGGGGGGCTCCTCCTGAAGTCCATGGTCATCTCCACTGTTTTTGCTGTGTTCAGCTCCAGATTGTTCTGACTGCTCCAGAGGACAACCTGATCAACCACCCGTCTGTAAGCAGACTCATCACTATCATTGATGAGACCAATGACTGTTGTGTCATCTGCAAACTTCGGGATTTTAACAGAGGAGTCCATGGAGGTACAGTCATTTGTGTAAAGCGAGAAGAGCAGTGGGGAGGGTACACAACCCTGTGGAGCACCCGTGCTGATGGTTCGGGTCACTCATGTACACTTTCCCAGCCTCACTTGCTGTTTTCTGCCAGTAAGAAAGTCAGTTATCCACTGGCAGGTGGAGGCTGGTACGCTGAGTTCAGTCAGTTTGCTGTGTAATTGTCCTGGAATAATTGTGTTGAAGGCTGAGCTGAAATCCAGAAACAGAATTCTTGCATAAGTTCCTGGGTGTTCCAGGTGTTGGAGGATGAAGTGGAGACCCATGTTCACTGCATCGTCCACCGAACGGTTGGCCCAATAGGCAAATTGCAGGGGGTCTAGCAGGGGGTCCGTGATTTCCTTAATGTGGTTGAGAACCAGTCTTTCAAAGGACTTCATCATGACAGAGGTCAGGGAAACAGGTCTGTAGTCATTTAGTCTTGTGGTAGTTGGCTTTTTAGGAATGGGTATTATTGTGGAGTGTGAATCGGGTTTCCGGTGGGGGTTTCTGGTGGGCTGTTTTCCGTTGTAAATACAGATGTTTTATGAAAGTTTCATACATTTTCTTAAAACCATTGCTAAGCTCTACTGCTTGGTCAATCACAATTTGGATGGTATTAAATTGACCTCAAGTGGATGTTGTAAATCAAAGACTTAATGCAATCTGTTGAGTTTCATTAGATAGAAAATGTTTCTTCTTAATCAAATTTTTATAATAAACTGAACTTGACTGCATATTCTTGTTGGGAAAGAATATGGCTCATTCTGCAACCCTCTAAAGACATGGCTGCTCAGCTTAACTGGCTAAACAAGGTTGTTTAAGTTTCTCTTGGTATCTGAAAGAACTGCAGTAATCTATTGCTGAGGTGTACAAATTTGAGAAGAAAACCATTGGTGAAGAAAGTGACAGAAGGGCACACAATCTTACTACAGGCTCTGGGGAACCAGCAAATATTTGAAAGACATTGCTATGCACAACTGATGCTAAAATTAATTCTTGGGCCCAATCATGATGTGTCTGACATAAAAACTTTGCCACTCACCCTGAACACATCACCATTATGGAAAAAGAAGCTGGTGTGAAAAGTACATTTCATTTTGTTTATCAGACGACTAATGTGGAACAAAAAGGAGCGGGGTTACATTTCAGCAATTTACATACTATTGTTTGCTTATATTTGATCTAGAATTCACGTGAATGCAATAATACTAGTAAATGAAGCCATATGACACATGACAACTGTGGATGAACCTCCAAGTCGTCACAGGTGGCACAATAATGTATTGCTTTGTCTAGATTAATCATCTTCCAACCCTTCCCAGCTGTTCCCCTCATTTCTCACTTTTCAGAACTTTATTTTTCTTTACTTTTTTCACATTTGCCCTTGCCTCATTCTTTCCATTATCATTACTTTCACAGTTGGCAGAAACATTCTTGCTGCAGTATGGCACTGTGTATATGCTGACGGTTATTACCTTGGGGAACGTTTAGCAGCTCTGTGTTTAACACCATAACCTCCTCTATATCAGTAGTGGCAAGCTGGGGGGAAAAAAAAAGAAAGCCCCGGAGGTGGAAACCAGAGATGGCTCGTGTTAGGCGAGCCGCCGACTGATCACCACAATAAAGACAACAGGAGGGAACAAGAGAGAGAGTGCGGGAGGGAGACCAAACAAGTCTACTTTATTTCAACCCACTGGATGATCAGTGCTTCTTAAGGGTTGGGATAATTTCTTACGATATCTCTCACTACAAAGTAAACAGAAATCAAAGCCCTTCATGCTTCAAGACAGAAGCAGTAAATGAAAGCAGCTATCTTAACAACCTCATTCATTTCTACTCTTTTTTTCCTCCTCATGTGCTCCATTGATTTCACATAACTAGTGTTAAGTGAAACTATTTTAGTACAATGGATCCACTTGACTTTGTGTCTGTAAGCTGGGTTGTCTTGAGCTTTAAGTACAGTCAAATAAAACAACAATCATACTTGCTGGATTAAAAATTAAAAGTCAATTTGAAACATCAAGCAAAGCTTTTTTTTCTCTCCCTGTGAGTTGCTGCCAGTTTCACTGGCGGTGTGATTTTCAAAGTGTCAAAGCAGCCTGTGTGCCTTTGAGGCTAAACCCTCTTGGCAGATGTCACTCCCTGTCATTCAGATTCCACTTCCCTAGCCCTGACCAACATATTGTACACATCAACCTTCTCCCGTTCCAGTCAGCACCCGTCACAGAACATCCCCCATTCCCCTCCTGGTTCTAAAGTGACTGGGAGCATCTTGAAATAAATGTGATCTAACAAAGGAAGCAAAGCTGTGGTCTTGCCCTACTGACATTAGTGCTTGAGGAAATGGGGAGGGTAGGACCAGCGCAAAAATGGGGTGTCTGGGTTATGTTAGTTAGCAGCCTCAGGAACCTTTTTCAGGAACTAAAGCTCTTTGCTTTCTTCTTGACCCACTGCATTCAAAGCAGTTTATCTTACATATCAAAGCAGCAACAACCCTTCATGACTGTTAACTGGTTTAAAGTAAGGACATCTTTTTTGAGGGCTTGCTTAATGCTTTATCACACTGATTGTATTTAACCAATGAAAGGGCAAATATTCAAATTCGCCTAAACCATAAAATGATTTTGGTTATGTTTCAAATTGTAATTGCTAAAAAACAAAAATCAGAACCTCTAAAGCATTGTGCTGTAATTCTGACAGCAAGACTCATCTTTCTCCCTCCTTCTTTTAATGTGAGAAAACAGAACCTCTGCACTGGTAAAATCACTTTAAACTTTGTTGCATCTTCCTTTAGATTTCTATTAAATTTCTAGTGAATGTCTTCAGATATTGGGTATCACTGTTACTGGAACAATGCTTTTTTTAACACAGCTTTTTAGTTCAATGAAGAGAGCTCCTCTCCCACACTCAGTGGTTGATCAAAATGTCAGTTAACAGCCGCAGAGTAAAGAAAAATAGACCTCTTAGCAACGTCACCAGCAGTGTTTTAGATCCGAAGATGGAAACACACAAAAGATTTCACCGTACTAAAAAATAATTTTTCTGAAAAAAGTAATTTTCAGTTGGATTGTATAAACATATTGTAATAAATGGATTTTTAATTTCAACATTCCCCTATTTTTTGTGCTTCTATGGTATATCTCTGAGAGACTTAAAAAAAATGGATAACACAAACACTAAAACCTATTGCAAATCTCCGCAAAAGCCTAATGAAAGTAACTTGCAGGATATTAGCAACAAGAAGCACCATCCCCCTTGTGTTCTTTCTCCCCAACCCCCCAGTTGTGGCATTGCTAGCCCTCCTTGGCAAGTTTCCTGAATTAAACTGCTGGCTTCCTGTTCTTTTATATGCACGGCCACATCTGGGGAGCCCGCTCACAGGGCCCCGGCGCTTAATAACAATCACCTTCTCTTTCACTCTGCCCTGATTGTTTCTAATTCGCCCTGACAGATAGTAGCTGACAAGCCGCCCGCGCCTCCCTCCCTCCGTGACCTGAGCTCACTCAGAACACTTATAAGGCCTGTCATTTTTAATATTTGATTTTCACTTTGTAAAAAGTTATGTGTTTAAGAGCTGCCTCAGACAACCCACCCCACAAATCACATGATGAAATCACTATTTAGCTGAACCAACGTCCAATGGCCAGTTTTCCCTTCTCCCCTCCCAATTGGCAGTTTAAATTAATCGCAGTTTTTAAGCTTTATTTCCTCATCTTTTTTTCCTCATATTTCAATATTTGCCTCCCTTTCCAGCTTTTCATTTTCAAACATTATTTTTATTTTTCATTTTTATGTCCTGTTAGCATTCTCCCTTCCCTTAAAACAAGACAAGGGAGGGATGTAAATAACACCACAGCTTTAAGGATAGTTATAGGTATCAAAAAATTACCACTTTTCATCCATCACCGGCTTCCAGCATTATTTGCTTTCCATTGATTCCCATTAAAGAGATATGGAGGCATGTGAAATGCATATCAGGTAGGCTGATCATTAAATGAAAGGATGGATTCATCGACATCTTGACGGATGACATTTTGCTGTGCAATCCATAAACTCCTTCAATAAAAATATAATTTGGAGCTTAAGACAAAGAAGAAATGTGTGTGTGTGTGTGTGT
>JAVLVB010000557.1:8292594-8330697 GCA_032876305.1 Orestias chungarensis | reverse complement strand
GGGGGGGGGGGGGGGGGGTATTAAAAAGTAAACAAAAAAATATTCTGGTTTTAATTTTTAACTCTTTTCTTCATTAGCAATTACCCTATTAAAGTCCCCCATAGCAATATATGCTTTTAGATTATGGGAGGAAATCATAGTAATAGTAGTAAACTATAAAAAAAGTTTACACCATGACAGGATTTGAACCTACGACCTTGTTGTTTTGAGGGAAGCATGCAATCAGCTGATCCACCTGTAAGGGATATTGCCACAACTTTACCGAACTGAGACAGTCTGCTTAACATATGTTTGACTGTCAGTTCTTAGCTGGTTGCAGTTCTTAGTGACCTCTCAGAAGGGGAGAGGTGTTCTCAGATGTAGATACACACAAACCTTCCACACTCACGCGCACACTCAGTCACAGACAGAGACGGAGACATCTGCAGGTCATCATCATCATAGTGGGAATAATAACCAAAATGGTTATCATAAAGGGAAGCTTTGAGCTCTCGTCTGTCTTGGGCAGATGATTTGGCTGGCCCGGAACAATGAGCTGTGGGAATCCGCTTGTCCCGCATTGATCTTCCTCCCTTGGCATCTCCTGCGAGGCTGTCAGAGCGACGGACGGATAAAAAGATCCACAACATTTTTCTTTCTGCCTCTCTCGCTCCCTCCCGGTGTCTTTCTTTTCTTGCTGTCAGGAGGGCTCCGACTGATCAGTGGGGATGAACTGAAAGTTGAACTACCTGTTGACAGGACCTCTTAAGCATCTCTCAATGATACATTGTTCAGGAGAAAGAATGAAAAGCAGAGGCTCCTGTTTATTCAGACTCGTCACAGGTCTATTGAGTCTGTGCTCTTGTCAAAACCCTTCTGTTTGGTTCTCTATGTTCAAGATGATATGGTATTCCCATATCCACTTCCATCCACTTTTGCATTGACTTTATAGTTGAATATTCTTTGTTTGTGGTTTGTCAGGCTTTGAAATTGCATTGTTGATGGCGAGGTTAGAATTATACCTCTTGTGCACAAAAGGCTGTTGAAGCTGCAATGGAAATAGTTTTTTATTCCATGCAAATTATCCCCAGTATAGAGTATTTATGCAAGGATTCAAACTTATTCTCTAAAGTTCTTCACCCATTTTTTACAGGTTACTCTTGTAGGTATTGTTTTGTCTTTTACATGATATAGAATAATGAAACCAATTTATTTTAAAGTTTTTCGTAGGAGACAGCATTTCCCCAAGAGCTGTTGCTGGCCAGGTCTCAATGCTAGCTATTCCCTAGGAGTAACTTTGACCTGAGTGATGACATTACGCTGTCATGGAAGGTGATCCGGGGTTTTACTGAACAGCACGATGAATGCAACTTTTGAGTTATTACTGAGGTCAACTCAAAAGATAATACAAGGCAAAACATTTCCCTATCAGTCAGTCCAGCCTTTAAAAATACATCCATAAAGAACTGTATACATAAAACCTTTTGATCAGGTAACTATGTAGTTTACATATAGAATACGTAAAATCAGTTTGTATCGGGGATAATCCTTGATTCCTGAATTCTGGAAAAGTCCTTAATGTCATGGTGTTGAGTCAGGCAGAGTAAAGCGGATGCTTCTGTCAGGTTGAACTGTGCTTTGGTATGAGTAAACATGTGATTGTATTATTGACACTTTGCATGCAACATCTAAAAGAATTCACAGAGGCAAACACAACATAAGTACGATAATTACAGATTTCTTAATTCGCTTATTCACTGATTGTGTTGCTGTTCTCAGTGCATAAAATCAATCTGATAGTTGATATGAGGAGGCTCTTGGCCAAAGATTGGCGTATTAGGTGTAAGAAAGGGCTGCTTTATTCACTTCATTGTAAACAGCAGAATGTTTCTGCTAAAATAAAAAAAAAAGTGTATTAAGTTAGTTTTGGATAATCTGTCTGATTTTGTCATCAAATTATTCAGTACTGCACATTTTTTATATATATCACGTAGTCCTAGTTTTCTCCTTTGCTAAATAAATTTGTTGTTGCACATTTGTTTTAAGAGCGAACGGATGCTCCATCTGTGCATCTTTTGATCATGGGTTTGTCTTTGGGTTCACCTTTGTTTAAAAAGAGAACAGTCCAGTTTTTAAACATCCCATCTTGTTGAAATACAGTGTTATTGGTTTTGATCAAGTGGCTCAGGGCACACGATGGAGTTTAGATTGAATGTGATGTTGTGTGACTGTTTTCCAAGTGCAGTTCAGAGCAGAGTGTTTTCACCTCATTACAGAAAGTAATAATGCAGTGAAGTCAAAGTGCGAGAGAGAGGAAGGAAAACAAGGCAGCTTTTTTATTGGAATAATTAGACGTCTTGCAAAGACCACCTGCAATAGAACAAAACACAAGCTGGGAAAGAAGCTCATATTTTGTGTGTTCTGCCTAACAAAGAGCCAACTCTAACTAAACCGTCTTTTGCTGAGATGTAATGGATCTTTGAAACGATGTGGAAGTTCTGTTTGTACTTTGAAGCAACATATTTTTAATTAATCTGAATATTTCTGATGTTTGTCTTATCAGTAAATATTTAGCATTCTAATCTCTGCACATGTAACATATGGTAAATCCCCGCATTGTCCCTTGCATATCGGAATGCTGTCGCTCCAACCCCCTTGTGTCATTAATGATTTGGTGCAAAAATGATTGAATTCAGCATATTGTGAATAATGACTGATTTGTTTAAAGCAATGAATTTGTTCATGAAGACTTAATGAGGTACTGCATTGTGGTAGGCTGATGAGAATCATGTCGATACATGCCAAAATAAAGTAAAGTCTGAGTAATGGCTTTTCGATCCTTTCTGAGCCCCACCCTCACACATCTTTGTCTTAAATGTCAGACAAAGGTTTAATGGCAAAACTTGCAATGAATTTGAAAAGCAAGTTTGGAAATGTCCTTATTTTTTAATTAATTTAAAAGAAACTATGTTGTGGTCCAAATCCGACCCTCAATTCTCATCATCAACAAAATGCATAAAAGCTGAAATATATTTTTGAAATCTCACTATTATCGCACAAAAGCTTCATGAGTCCAAGGTTATATGTATACTTAATCAGCTTTAGTCAATCCTAAACCAGATTTGGGCTTTTACTTTTTAGGGATATGATCATTTTTGGAAAATTCAAGTGCATTAAGTTTTAACTGTATAGTTGCTGAAATGAGGTGAGGTTGAAAAGTCTGAAGGTAGTTCCCAGTCTCATTGTATGATGCCATCATTTTGACATACTTTTCAAGTAGTTCATTTTTTTGCCTCACCAAAAACATTCCCTCCAGAAAACATTTAGCTTGTGGGTGACTGGAAATTTCAGTTGATCTTAAGGTTTTTTTTTTTTTTTAAGCCTTCTTTTTGGGATGAAACCCTGTCAGTAAATTAAAACATTCCTTACAGGAGACAGCAAAGCTGGTTTTAAATTAGTTTCAAGTTCACACCATTCTTGAGCCTTTGTAACTCCACGGGTAATTCCAACAAAGTGTCAAACTGCTAATGTTTTCCCCATGGTTTGTATATATATATATATATATATATATATATATATATATATATATATATATATACACACACATACATTCATACATACATGATAACAGAAATATACTGAGAATATATACATGGCGGCTGAAATATGCCTTTATTGTGTTCAAGATACCACTCACAATTATACTGAGGACTGAAAAAGAAACCAAGTGAAATAACTTTTTTTTTTTTGCACGTTCAAATGTGCAGAGGGTTTGGTTTTTTACAAGTGCACGTGGTGCTCTGCTGAATATTAAACCGCAAACTATAAAGACAACAACGGAACTATCGTGAGAAAATGCTAAAGGAAGTCTTTGTGGTTTTCGAGGTATAAGAGGAGCCAATAGTTTTAATGAGGCAGCACTGCTTCACATGCCAGGAAATGATAAGGTGTATTCAGGTTAGAATAACGGCAGAGAGATACTATGCCACTATAGAAGTACATCTGTTGTTTTAAGACAAAGTCTGCACAGGCTCAACAGAAGAGACAATGGAACATTTTAGGAACAAAGAGGAGCAGGTTTTGACCTAATATGTCTGGTAAGGCAGAACGATTCAAAATGCAACTTTTAAAAACATGAAGCCTTTTAAAATATTGCGCGAGCTTTCTTTCCTCGGGGTATGAAACTGAAGTATTTTGTTGAAGATTTTTAAAAAACTGAACTCACGATTTAGTCTGAACAGTAAAAAAAAGAGTTGTAGCTGAGTTGTGACCTGCTAACTGTGTCTTTACAGTGTATTCACATACTGAATTGTTTTTGGGTGTCAGGGTGTTGTGTTGAGTCGTTGCCTTCCCCATGTGTCTATGCATTTGTTCTCACCACCTTCATATTTCCTGATGTGTGTGTGTGTTGATGTGAGCAGAGGGGGGATGTCACATAAGAAATGTCCATTTTAATCAGGGGAAAATATAAAATGACTCGAGAGCAAGGCAAGCATATAAATGTGCTTCATTTGCATATGCTCGTCAGCCAGGATACGTTTATTAAAAAAAAAGAAAGGAAAAAAAAAAACACAAACTGGATTTGTCAGTTCATTTCACAATATTCCATTGTCTATCTGCCTTTGTTATATGTTAAGATAAAGGCAGAAATCAAATTGAAGAAAAGGGCAAGCTGCTATCTCCCCAAATGAACAGCAGCTCATCAACCTAGTTTTTGCAGATTTTGATTCCAAAAGGCAGCCGCTTCTGAAAAAAAAGGCCCATTCAAATAAGGTTTTCAACAATTCATGCATGGACGATGATAGTAAACTATATATACACAGAATATAACTTATGTTTAATATAATGTTGATACTATTCCAGTTAAATAAGAGGATTTGTTTAAAATTTAAGCAGACGTCCACAGAACATAACATACCCAATTCATTGGAACTGCTTTATAAAAGTAGCGGGGAGAAACAAGAATTCAAAGGGCATCCCACAAGTGTCAAATTCCTCTACACACAAGTAGAAACTGGTCACATTGTCTGATTCTTGTCCTCAAGATAAGAATCCACCATCAGTAGTGGGCTGTAGAGTGCAGTGACATCAAGAACAGACACAGCTTATGTCTACTAACCTCCTACAGGGGTGAGAGAGTACAAGAGAACAATTTTTCGAGTTAAAAAGAACACAATTGAAGAAAGTAAAATGTAGTCTGCCCTCTTAAATACTAATAAAAAATTTTAAAAAATTCATATGTCAAACTTTTTGTTGGCCTTTGCTTCTCTAACATGTGCACCAAACTGTCCTTTTTTATTTTAGTGTGCCTAATTCATGCTCTCAGCTGTTTTGTCCATGCAGGTTAACTGACCCAAAGCCAGTCCATTAGTTTAGCTTAAATGATCATCCTCTAGCACCTGTTACCAGGACCAGCATACTAATCAGCCTAATGAGATACTACATGATATTTTGTTGACTAAAGCAGAACCATGGTCAATGCTTCTAAGGGTTTGACCCAAGCAAGCAGCTAGGAATGATGGGAAAGCCTCCCTATAACTTTCCATCTGGAGAACAGATGGGTCTGCATTAAACCATTGTTGGTTCCTTTCCTTTATTTATTTATCTACTAATGTTTCAGTTACAGGAGGAAAACAGTGTCCAATTTTAGGAGAAATAGAAATAAAATGTAAATAATTTTTATTGTATTTCTAAATATAAGGCATTACTTTATCTAGTCCATTTTGATTAAAACAACTGTCCTAATGCCAGTGGTTTTATTTGTTACAGCTGAACATTTTTTTTTCTTTTTTTTTCTCATTCTGCATGTTGAACTAAAATGTAGTTATTAACACGAACAGTGATAGAAAAAAAGAATGAACGAAGAAGCAAGGATATATTCTTACGAGTGTTACACCGTAAAAAGTTGAATGAAATTAGGAAGAGATGTTTGCTCACTTGAACAACACTATTTTTTGAAGCACTATTGTAAACATAATCATTTTTATTTATTTAGGTAGCTTCACTTTGTGAAAGGTGTGTAACAGGTGAGGGATTCTATCTAGGATGGTTTAAAAAAACTGCCCTTAAAAACCAAGGTGCTGACATTATTAACAATGATGCTTTTCAAGCCTAGGGTTCCTTAAATTAAGTAAGATTTTACCCATGATCATGTTGTTGGATAACTAGAAATAACCTTAGTACTTATTATAGTGGAGTATTATTTTTAAGTATTATATTATTCTATTCGTCTTACAGTTTTTTTCTTTCTGTATGCTTACACAGGATGGAAGACTCCAGTTTATGTCTTGGTGTATCTTCAGCGGTGCCTGACACTGATACTCATCTCAGTAGTGCAGTTTTAAATGGCCGTTACCCCATCAGTCAAAAGCTTCACCAGCTCACTGCCCAACTAGGACACGCCTTTCCTGACCTACACCGCCCACAGCAGATTCCGGAAGAGAAGGCTGTCACACCTCTTGATGAAAAGACACATCACGCAGCACTGGCCAGTCAACCTATCAGCAGTCAGATGGCCCTGTTAGCCAATCAACTCAACCGAGACATTGACACAGGTGCACTAAGTGGGTTAAATGGCAGGGTTGATCTTCAGCAGTTTCTTAATGGCCAAAACTTGGGCATCATGTCACAGATGAATGATATTGAAGATGATGCACGCAAGAATAGAAAGTATCCCTGTCCACTCTGTGGCAAACGTTTCCGTTTCAACAGCATCCTTTCACTCCATATGCGTACGCACACAGGTGAGAAGCCATTCAAGTGCCCCTACTGTGACCACAGAGCAGCTCAGAAGGGCAACTTGAAGATCCATCTCCGCACCCACAAACTAGGGAATCTGGGTAAGGGCCGTGGCCGTGTCCGAGAGGAAAACCGGCTTCTTCATGAGCTTGAGGAGAGGGCCATCTTGAGAGACAAGCAGATGAGAGGGAGTGGAAGTCTTCTCCAACCAGCTCAAACACCTCATCTTGTCCTCAATAGCAGTTCAAACAACCATCAGCAACAAATACAATCAGCCTGTGGCCCTCCTCCCCTTTCTGGTCTGTCCACTCCAGAGACAGTTTCTCAACCCTCTTCCTCCCCAAAACCAACAAACCAGGACGAACAATCTGTAAATCCAGCTAATGGCTACCGTTGTACATTCTGCAAAGGGAAGTTTAAGAAGCGTGAAGAATTAGACCGTCACATTCGTATTCTCCACAAGCCCTACAAATGTACTTTATGTGAATTTGCTGCCTCCCATGAAGAGGAACTGATAAGTCACGTAGAGAAGGCTCACATCACAGCTGAAAGCACACAAGGACAGGGTGCTGGTGGAGCTGGTGGCATGCAAACGGCCACTGAATTTCGATGTGATGTGTGTGGCCAGGTATTCAGCCAAGCCTGGTTTCTTAAGGGTCACATGCGAAAGCACAAAGACTCCTTTGAACACTGCTGTCAAATCTGTGGCCGTCGCTTTAAGGAACCCTGGTTTCTGAAGAACCATATGAAGGTCCACTTAAACAAGCTAGCCATTAAAAGCAAGCCACAACAGCAAGACATGGCTGCTGTTAATAGCATGAGCAATCTAGCTCAAGAAGCACATGCTAATCTTTATTCTCGCTACATCTCATGTCTTCAAGGAGGTTTTCTTTCACCAGACAAACAAGGCCTCAGTGAGCAACACCAGATGTTGGCTAAAGCTGGAATTGCCATGAAGGAAAAAGAGATGTTCGGAAAACTGCTAGGACCAATGGCAGGAGGAATGGCTCATGGGCTTGGTGAAAATGAAAAGCGCTCGCTCCTTGGTTGTCTTAATCTGGTGCCACCTCTGAAATCAAGTTGCATGGAGCGCCTTCAAGCAGCTGCAAAAGTTGCAGAATTGGACTCTCTTAACAGTTATCAAGCCTGGCAGATAATGGCACGTGGTATGGCCATGGACAGGGCCTTCATGCCTAAGGAGCAGTCTCACCAGCCACATATGAACCCCGGGCAGGATGATGAGTTAAGTGGTGCTGTGGCTCTGGCTTCCTACTCAAAGGAAAAGCAAGAATATTCAATGAATGCTCCTAGTGATAGCTCCAAGCAGAAGCAGCTCTCTGAGGGCATACAAGGCTGTAAGGCCTCTAGTGGAGCCATAATTACTATGAAGGAGGATGGAAGAGGCTTTGAAAGTCGTGATCTTATCTCTCACCATGTTACCACCGATGCTACTGGAGGCCTATCTGCTTTAGGAGCCCCAAACATTGAATACAATATTTCCACCCTAAAAGAAAAGCCTTCAGAGTGCCCCGATTGTGGCCGTGTCTTCAGAACCTACCATCAAATGATTGTTCACTCCCGAATACATGGTAAAGATAGGAGAGGCATTGAAGAAGGTCTTCATCAAAGTGTAGATGAGCGTCGTGGCTCAGCTAGTGATCCAGAGTCCCAGTCCTTAAGCCGTTCCACTACTCCCGGTTCATCCAATGTGACTGAAGAGAGCGGTGCCGGTGGAGGACAGTCCCAGACGGGGAGCATTCAAGATGACAGTCCACATCCATCATCGCCATCCTCAGGTAACAGACCAAAATCCAAAGACTGTAATTTTTTTATAAAATAGGTTCCTTAATTGTTTTATTATGTACATTCCATGAACACTAACTGTACTTTTATGAAAGCATAGATGAGTTCAATTATTTTATTTGAAATTCATCAACTAACTTACACACATCCTAATATTGAAGAGTGATTTAAAAACACAATATACAATATAAATATTTACCTACATATACATATTAAGTGTCAGATGACTCCAGAAAAAAAAGCATTCCAATCAAAGTCTAGGTTCACTGCATTTTCATTGGCAGGTTACTCATCAAGATCCCTGTAGAGCATTGATACGATTTAGGTGTAGGGACGAAGTTGCTTTAACCAAAGTGATTATGCAATGTCTTTAGTAAACACAGTGGAGAACCCTACCTTCTACTCTCTCCTCTACCCAGCAAAGACAGACCGGCCGTGGCTAGATAAATATATGTTTAGTAGGATTAGGGGCAGCTCTTTGCTAATGATTACACCAGTATTTAAAGGTAACTTTGGGTTGCTCCTTAGGGCACAATGCTGGCATTAAGAATTGTGTGCAGTAATTAGGTCACGGATATGCGATAATCAGCCGGTTTAAGCTAAACAAGACACTAATTAAAGATATACATATAAAGCAGGTTAAAAAAATGAACTTCATTTGCAGAAGCGAGGATGTGTTCTTGAGTCTTTTGAGAAAAAAATTTATTTATATATATATAAATCAGAGTGGCTTAGCTTTAGGCTCAAAGGAACTTAATTCTACCAGTGGAGACAAAATTGTTTATTTATTCACAGAGGCATGAAGTCCTTATCATGCCTGTGTTGTGTGATGGGTTTGAACATGGGACAGGCTATGTTTATTTTAATCTAAGAAATAATAAGAGACAACCCCCACCCCAATTAGGAATTAATGAAAATGAGAGTGAGATAAAAACCTATTTTCTTTATAGAGACTATTAAACATAACACTTACTCAACAGGGTGGGGGTGTTGCGGATGTAATTATCTTCTGAATTTTAATGCTGGAAGTTTTTGCCTCTGTATACCCCCCACACCCCCACACACACAGACAGACACACCCCTCCTCCTTCCATCTTGGCATCTTTAGCTCTGTCTTTGTGTATTTTGACTGAAGCCCCTCAATTCTGATGGATATAACTTTTGTAATTTTGACAACTTTAGATGCATAGACAAGCACTTAAAAGCAACAAATTAAAACAAGTGATCATAGTTTAATTGTTTGTAATAAATGTGTAATTTATGGAACCAACTTGATGCGTTGGGATGAACAGGTTCACTCAGCTTCTAAAACTCTCCTTACAGTTGGAGCTCCTGGACTTTTGATTAGTTAGTTGTATCTGTGAGAAACGTGTGTTGACATAGGGGGTTACTTTGTTTGAACATATGTATTGCTGTCTTCTGCTGTGCAAAGGATGTGGTCACTATACCATTGTCTTTACTTTTATAACTTAGCTCTAGAAAGGGTCGGAAAAAGAAAAATAGTGTGAGTATGCTTTTGCCTGTGAAAGCGTTTGTACACAACAGCCAATCTCTCACACCTACCCACAGCAATTTTGAGTCAAACTTAAATTATAGTAATCAACAATAACTTGTCAACTGTGAACGAAGGTGAACTTTGCCACTTTTCTCTTTGAAGTGGAACTTATTTAAGAGCGCTATGGCAAAACAAAGAGGGGGAGAAGAAAACAAGAAGGACAAATAATATTAGGATCTTATCACTGAAAATTAACAGTCAAACTACCATTGAAAACATGTACACAAAAAACACCCTTAAGTTGCATAAAGTAAATTTTGGCCATTGATTACTGACTCTTAAAGGATTTTCAATATTGCAAAATGTCAAGTATAACGGCTCAATATTTTATTGTTAAACTGAAGTACGTTTTATGTTTCTTTCTTGTCTTTTGAGGGATACCTGGCTCATTTCTTTAAAAGGAACACATTTTTCGGTTTAATACACAATACTATGCAATATTGTATATATAAATGAAATATCTTTATGGGAAAAAAATATATCTTTGTACCAATTTTAAACAAAGTTCACCTTTACTGGTGCTTCATTCTAGGCATTAACCACCAGAAATCCGTATATGCAGTTATACTAGCTTCCCACTACTCCTAAAGTCAATTTAGTCCATTTGCTTCTAGCCGCAAAAGACTCCGTACACTCCCTTCCGTCTATGTCTGTCTGTGGAGAATTCCCCATGTCTACAATTTCCTTAACATTTTAACATGGGAGGGATTAGCCTGCATATCCCTGGTCTTACGATGGCTCAAACAAGCAGGCAAAATGCTTGCTCCATACAAATTGAAATTGGATTTGCCAACTTGACGCCTTAGGTTATAAAGCATGGATATTCATCGAATTGCAACAGTACAATAAGGGTGTAATTACAAATGCAGACAAACTGTTACAGTGTAATTACTGTGTCATTGAAAAAGGAATAAAATGCCTTTCAACAAGATCCAGGCGACTATAAGGGAGGTCGGTGATGAATGGTCCTGAGCCACTCATCATCAGTGCAAACCTACAAGAAATAGTCAAGACTAAAAGGAGTTAGAAGGATATCTTCTTACTGTTTAAGCTTGAACATTTGTTTGATTAATTACAGCCAACCAAATACAAAACAATAGAAAAAAACACCACAAAAACAACACTTTCAGACTTCCCTCATTAGAAAAACTGTAGCATTAATTCCCCTTAATAACACAACCTTTAATCTCACCTCACTGCCGATTTCCGACAAAGCTGAACCAGATTTAGCAGTTACAGAAAAGTCATGAATGGCTAGATTGTCAATACACAGCACCGCAGAAATGCTGTGTCGCCACATGGGCTAAATAAGACATACATATACCTAGGAAATGGCTTCTATGCCATCTACACTTCTCTCTTTTGTTATATGGCTTAACTTCCATAGGTTTCAAACTGAGGATTCTAACACACATACAAGAATATCACAAAATAATGAGTATTAGTACACTATGCAGAAACTCACATTTTGAGAATGAAATGTAACTGTAACTGTAACAGTAACTGTACAACATCACATATCATAGTGACGTTGTACAGTCCTCATTCTTTTTGATCAGTGACTTTTACAGTCCAAACCTTTTTGGTTTGGACTGTAAAAGCCCTGGTTTTGACAAAATTTTTGGCTAAACAAAATTAATGTTCAGATGTTATTTTAGTTAGTAAAAGTTTCTAATCCAAGATCCAAGCACCAACATTCATTAAAAAAAAGCAAAAAGCTAATAAACAACAATTCAGGGTTTTTTTTAGGTAAAACTACAATTTATTTTGTCTGCACCTGTAAATGAAACGCTTCACTGATGAGAAATTGTGAAGAATATTTTCAAAAATATGTAATCACTGTTGAGTAATGGAGTTTATGCTTGACCAATCTAGGCATTTTGTTTTTGATGTGAACAGCCCATGGGAAAGAGGGCAGTCTTTTGTGCTGCAATACGTGTGTGTCTATAAAACACCAGGCCTACCAAATAATGACTAACATCTCTGTTTTTTTCCCCTTCATTTCTTTAGTCTACGGAAATTACTCTGTCTTTGTAACTGACATCTGTTTCTCTCCTGCTTTCCCTCTCGTGCTATTCTTCCTTTCTCTATAATCAGAGAACTCAGTGGTTACAAAACCTAAGCTTTCTACCCCCCACTCATTTGAAGAAGTCTGGCCTGTCATATCTGTATTTTTTATGTGTCACCAAACTTAAATAGACAGTCATTGTGTTACAGGCACATTCATTCCCTGAGCTGTATTTTTGTACAGTAGGTCAGGACTCTGGTGTCTGGTAAATGATAAAAGTTCTATTCAAACGCACTAATTGTCAGTGTGCTGCTCTGATTGACATGTCTTAGATAAATGCAGACTTAGTATTTTTGTACACGCTTGCACAATATAAAGGGCCAATTTATTCCTCTGTTCTCTTTTCTCTTTTACTTGCACAGTTCATTTGATTTTGCTCTTTTTTTCTTTTCTATTTTTTTGCTCTCTGCCTTTCTCCACTACCCTGTCTCTCGGTCTCTCAGAGTCAATTTGTAAATATTACCCATGTTGGGAATTAGCCCAGGCTTTTTAGATATTTAAAATCTTCAATTGTATTCCAAAGGGTGTGTGTTTGATCGAGGGGAAGTCTGTGAGACTCAGTCGGCTCCTCGGTATTCCTGGGTGGCTATCAGTGGCCTGCCTTGTCCTTATGAAACATTTATCAGTACGTTTTTATGTCTTAATGATCACGTTAGGATTCCCTCGCTTGGTTATAAATTCAGTACAGAAAAAAAATGGACTCTTCAGACAGTGAAAGAGAGACAATGACATTAAAGGAACAGAAAATTAGACAATCCAGAAAATAAGAGGGTAAGGGATGACAGGGCATCACATTCCTTGAAAAAAAAGCATTATCCACTTGCTTTAACCCGAACTCTTGGAAGAACTCACGTTTTTTTCCCCTCGGAATAAGCACAAACATGCACGCCTCCGCCTTCATCATCTGTCTTTCCCATTTCTGTTTTATGTTTTTATAATTAAAACATAATATTTATCTTTCCACAACAGAAGGCTGCCTTACACTGTCAGGTAGACTGTTTGCATATTAATATTCCTAATACATCAGCTCTTCTCAGGTGTCATGCTTAAACTGAGCTGCAAGAACAGAAGAGAAGCAGACTCACAAACACAACTCTTCACTAGAGTTTAGAAGCAGCTCTAGGTCAATTTGCCACACCAGGTTTGTGCAGCAATTTGCTATGTTAAAATGTTAGATTTCTTTTTTCAGATGTATTTATTTTAGTTATGGTCATGATTATGGACCATAGCAGAGGCTTGAGATAATCAGGAGGGTTCGTCAGGAAGTACATCCGGCATTAAACACTTTCCAAGTCTGTGTGCACGCATCTGTGGAGTTGGGGAGGCTGCTGTGCCATGGCAGCCTTCTGGAGAAAGGTGCCGAAAGAACAGTATCTGTGCTAATCTTCATTAGGGCCTGCAGACCCTTTAGAAAATATGACAGATAATGGTCTGTTATAAAGTAATTAAAACAATACCATGTTTAATAGAGTCTTAAAAGAATGTGCAATTTATCTGTTGTCAATCTGGTACTGTATGAAGAATAAAACTGCCCCCCCATAGAAGGCACCAGTTTCTTCCTGGAAATATATAATTCAAAATGACAAAAACTGCAGGTCAAATTTATATAACAGACAATACAAAACAAACAACAGCAATAAACAAACAGAGTCACAGCTTGTGCTATTTATTGAGCCTGTATACCCATTCTAAACATTGAGATTCACACACAAATCCGGAGATCCAGACTAAATAAGTGTTATGCCGCTCTTTCTGTCCAAAATCCCCGCAAAGCTCTGCAGTTGTTGAAAACGTTTCTGTTCTTTGATTGTTTATGTGTGTGCTTAAAAGAGGGTCAAAGGGAATGAAGGGAGGTCAGAGCTGCATAAGCACGAGTGCCAAGTTCCTTTTCTCTCTGTCTGGTGACAGCTGTCTGACTCCATCAATGTGGGATTCCTGTGAAATGAGGCAGGGCCCTCAGTCATGGAATGCAAATGATGGCAGTGGTTGGCGGAATGGGCAATGGGATGGAGGCACAGATTTGGGTGGGTGGGCGCAGGGCGAAGGGACCTTTGTTTGAACAAGTCAACTTGGGGCATGACTGGGTTTCCTCCTGTGTGTAAAAGAGCAGCACAATACGTTGACCTTTGCCTTTGGAAAAATGGAGGGTCGAGCGCATGGTATAATGAGCGAGGGAGCGCCCGCTTTCGTCTCTTCTCACTGTCTGGTTAACTTTTTCTCTTCTTCTCTTTCTTACTCCTCCACTATATCATTCTTTTACTCCCCTCATACCCCACCAAAACCCTTCAACCCTCCTTCCCCTCTTACCCATTGACAGGTCACATAATAAGCCTTTTGTGTCAACATCAGGGGGCTGACATGACAGCAAAAACCTACATGAAAAATTAGCTGTTTCCTTAGCTGTAGCTATCTCCTCATCACAGCTGAATAGACACAGAGTGAGTAAAAACTGGGGGGAGAAAGAGGGAGAACGGGAAACGGAGAAGGAGAGGGGGAGGCGAAAGGAAAAAAATAGGAGAGGAATTAAGTCCAGGGATTAAGATCTCTGAGCTTTCTTTTTTTTTTTTTTTCTCTCTCCCCCTGCCACATTCCAATTGTTCTTAAAATATTTGGCAATGTCAATTAGTAAGTGAGCAGAGCTAGCTGATGAACACAATTTTCCAGGCGACTGAGCACCCTATTGTTGTGGAGCGAACAGCAGATTTCTGAGGTCATTATCATTCCCTGTTAGCTGTGCCCAGCTGCTCCCCTCTTGGCTCCAGCCAAACTCTGGTCTTCTCTGTCTTTTCTACCCCCTCACTTTTTATTATTTTCATCTCTAACCTCCGATCTTATCCTATTCTACCTTGTCCCTATCACCTCCTCTCCTTCCTCTTAGACCCCGATCTTTCCCGGACTATGTTAAGTGGGCTTAAAGCTGGTCCGGCAGCTAAAGGGGTCTTCAATTCAGAACAATGTCTGGTCACTGTCACATCGGCTGGCCCTTTGACTTAAAGGCATTATTATTTTAAAATTGTAACTTTTTAAAACCTCACTACATCATAGTGTTAACTAGTTCAAATCTAATTAGAGTTAACTGTAGCTACATTTTACCAAATCTATGCATCTTAAGTAGCGTCTTACCTTCCGGAGTGTATTGAATTTAACTCGAAGATTTAGTAATTACTATTACTTTAACTGCTGGAACTCTAGAACAACAAGATTGTGCTTAAATATTTTCTTAGCTCTGGCCTTAATTGAAACAGAAACATCACTTGCCAAGGGAATATTAATTGACACACATGTTACAGTTCTTAGTTTATGACATTAAAAACAAATCTCATCCTTACACATTGCTGAATGGTAGAGTTCAATAAACACTTTTCAGTTGAGATCTAGGATTAAAAAGAAGAAACACCTGCCTGCTGTTACCTTTTTATTCAAAGGAATCTGGCTCTCTTTCATACTGCACAAAGCATCCAGATAGCTGCATCTAAACATGCAAAGGCGTCTTTTTTGTTTTGTTTTGTTTTTGTTTAAGAAATGATGAAAGAGCTTTTTTCGCAGAAGAAGAAAAAAACAAGACAAGAAAAGAAAAGGAAAATCTCTGATATTTCCCTATTGTACTTTCCAGCTGCACATCCTAATGTTTTCCCAAAAGACTATTTCTCCTCATCCTCATAATCCCTCTGTTTTCTCTGTCCCACTGTTGTCATACCCTTACCTTAACCAACTTACTCATGTGACACCTTTCAAAGAACACATATAGGAATCGTGGAGGCCATTGTATACTGTGTTTTATTCACAATTATTTTATATATATATATATATATATATATATATATATATATATATATATATATATATATATATATATATATATATATATATATATATATACAGTGTATGAAAATGCTATAATGTTTCTTGTTCAACCTGTGGAAAGTTTGTCCATGTTGATATCGGTTGGCAGTAGGTGTGTCTGGCTTCTCTTTAAAGAGTAGAAAGTGGAAAAGTAGAAGAAGAAGAGGGGTGAAGGAAGGAAAACAAGCGAGTGAAAAAGGGGTGAGCGGCATCAAAGCGTTGCTCTCAGCTGCAGCTGCCAAGCTTCCATGTCCCCAGTTAGCAGCCATCCAGCTGTCAGCCTGCGCGAAGAGGAAGAGAGGGGGGAAATCTCTCACCAGCCATATGGTCCCCAGTTCTGTCAGAGACACTCCACGCTCAGTGGGCAAATGGCAAACTCGTATATCTAATCAACACTCTTAATATCCAGACCTGAGACCAGCAACATTTCAGCCTTGCCTCTCAACAACACGGCCAAAACGAACTATATGGGAAATGACAAGACACATAGGAAATGTTCTCATTGGATCACAAGAGTCTTACTAAGCACTCCGCACAGGTTTTAAGGAGGTAATGTCTGCACAGTGTTGGAGCTCAGTTGAAATTGAAAAACAAGTAGCACCTTCTTTAATATATCTTCTTTGTAACCACCATCATCAACAACCTAATACAGTGCAAATGATCATTAAGGGTTACACGAACATAGTTCAAACCCAATTCCACCCGATTTAGTATATTTTTATACAATGGAATACCATACCATTCTGTTTGTTGAATAAGATCCAGTAAATTAGAGTAAAGTAAGAGACTAATTATCAGCAACTGACCATTATTACCTAACATGTTGATGCGATAGAAACTTGGTTGCACATATTATAATTCCATTTGTGCAAAAAAAAAAAAAAGTAATAGGGTTTGTGGACAAAGGGAAATTTGAATTTTTTTTACCTTTCTTCGATGTAAAAAATTGTTGGATTATTAAAATATAATCTCCCTTACAGAAAAGCATAGTATTTACAGCACTGCACACTGATTGTCTGTTTATACAACTCGCATCCCAATCAATAAGTAGATACTTACAGAATACTTGTTAGCCCATGATCAAAGTGAAAAAAAAAATCAAGTTCGACTGATGACGTCCAAAAAAAAAGCTAGTTGTTTTCTTTTAATTTAGTTTCAGAAGATTCTTCACTGACAAATTTTACAGACGTTTATTTAGAAACAGCTTTTATCTGTGATCAGAACTGATGAAATTTTACCAGACAAAAGAAAGCAGTATCTTATCGTGAATGCTTCATTAATAGGCTTCTGGGTAAAAAAAAGAAGGTAATCTTAACGAGGATTTTGATTTTCTGTGCTCTTTTAAAATTGTACTCTGCCATTGTGGTTCCAGTTTGTCAATGGCAGTAGCCCTTCAGACCATGTTGGCCATGCCTCTAATTATTAAACAGTTAAAGTAAAGTATTGTTTAAGACCTTTATTGCTGGAGAAGATGCCTGCAGCTCTCATTAACAGCCATCTTATTCTGGGAGGCTTTACTACTTGCAACAAGTAGGTACACATGCTAAAGATAAAAGACATTCTCCATTTCTCTGTCCAAAACTAAAAACTGGGATGAAAAATTAAATGTTCCTTTAGAGTTGTACATTTCCCAGCCATATTCATAGCGTTGGTTTGTGAAAGTATTGCATTTTCAAAGGACTCCATGGATGCAATATTTGGTAGGCTACAATATTTTAAGTGCCATGCATTCACACTATCCATGCCAGTTGCCTATCTGGCCAGTTGGATGGACTCTCACAGCCCTTGACTGACTGATTGCAGACGCTTTTACTTAACGTGAAACATCAATGAAATTGAATGAACAATTTACACACAAGTTTATTTGCCATCAAAATATAGTTTCACTACTCACTCTAACTTTACAAAGATCTTAGTGTTTAGCCGTAGACAGAGTGGGACAAATTGTAATTATGGGAAATAACAAAAGAAGTGAGAAACATGTGTTTTAATTCCCAGATATATTATTTTTACAATGTATAAAAACAGTATCGCTGTTGCAAACTTTCCTAAAACTGTGCTACTTTATCTTTTTTCAACCCATTTTAATGTTTTTTTCTCTTGCCTTGTACTTTATACTTAAAAAAACTGTTTAATTTTAGATAAGAGGGAAAAAACAAGATTTTGTTTTTGTTTGTTGTGTTATAAGTATTTATAAATATAAGTCTTATTCTGTATACTAGGTGAACACCGGGGTCAGTGTTGCAGACTTCATAAGATTCTTCTATGTCCTGATTTTGAAATGCATTGTAAAAGTATGATATGTTTTATTTTTACTGGATTAACATGTCTTCCTACACCATTAAAATGTAAAGCAGAAATAGTGTGACTATGGTACGAGGACAATATACAATCAGGTAAAAATATATCTATAAATAAAAAAAAATAATGTTTTTCACTGAACATAGTATAATACAATTTAGCTGACCATGCAGAGAACACTCTTCTGTAACCAAGCAAATGTGGTAAACATTTTTCTGCTCTTTCCCAGTTGAGACAGTAATATGTGCAGTGGATTGACTTGAACCTCTCCTCTAAGAGGAGTAGAATCTGCTAGCTTTAAAATTTTTGCCCCAGAGAGAATGGTTTTCAATGTGGCTTTGTGTTGTATCTGTTAGCTGGATGCTACACCTGCTCATCTAATCCTGGCAGCCCTCTCCCTCTTGTCTCCCCGGCTGCAGAGTAACATGTGCCTTATGGCACTGCCTGCCGCACTGAATCATGAGGAGGTTTTGGGGTATTATAGTAACACTAGTGGGTAAAGCTTGGAAACAACAGTCACTCCCCCTTTTTGGGTAAAATGTGAAACCCTCCCTGGTTTGTTTTTCTTTTTTCATTGTTCTTTGCTTCATTACAAGGAGACAGCTAATGGAACATACACATGAGTTAGTGGATGTTGGGGGGTTGGACATACCAGGAAAGATGAAGCTAGAGACAATGAGGCTAAGGAACAGGAATGCAAGGATAAAAATGAGAGAGCTTTAAATAAAATTGATGAGAGAGTTTGGGGGATAACTGCAGTGAAAGGGGGAAGAATGGGGATGATCCAAGCTTCACAAATCTTTGCTCAACCCAACAACCTGAAGCATAGGCCATTAAAAGCAGTGAGATATCAGCTGAGATGGATACGGTGGCAGCAGTGGATTGGAGGGATGGTAACTTTAATGGCCCCACTGGTTTTTTAATGAGTGTTGTGCCCCAAACAAAATGAGCTAATTAGTGTTATCATCCATATATCAGACCCAACACTCACCCATGCGTTCCCAGGCGAACACGTACACTCTCTGTTGTACAGAGCACCAACAGTTCCCTAACTGCGTCTTTTACTTCTTAGTTTTCAGTACATACACTCGATAATGTGCAGGTCTTCTTCAATGACATCTATTCAACGCTGATTTACTCAGATCACTTTTAAATGCCGACCTGTGCAGTCGTAGGGATATTCTGAATAAACCAGACAGCTCTATCTAGCCACGTAAGGGCTTGCTTGTATTGTGCGTTAGGGAGGAGTGATAACTTCTGCAACATTTTCAAATCAGATTAATAATAGAATAAATGTGTAGTTGATGGAAAAATATCAAATGACACAAGCCAATATTTCAGCATTTTGACTCAAGCTTCTGTTACCTGTGCGTAAGCCTCGTGTTTGTCACGCCATCGCTTCTAGTTGACCACGCTGCCCTATCAGCCCCCACTTTATTTCTGTGGCACTAAGCCTATTATAAAATCAATAAACAATTGAGCTTTTTTCCCCAGTCCTTTTAAATCTTTTTTCTCCTCTATATATCTTCACAGATGAAGGGGAAGTATGTGTGGAGAACACGAGGGGAAAGAAAGAAAAAGGGAAAAGCAGAACCAGCTCAATAAGCCCCTCTGTTCCATCCAGCATTGTGTCCTTTTCCAGGAATGAGCTTCTTAAACCTGTTTTTGACTCACGTATTTAGCGTGCACTTAAACACAGTCATGGGAAATTGTACTTTAATTATGAGGGAGTGTGAATTGGCTTTACACAATCTGGCTTTTTGAAAAACCTGCTTGGTCTGTGTTTTGACCCCATGCTGGGTTTTCATCTGTTTTTGCCACTTTATACCACTGCTTTTCTTCCATTGTTCAAATAAAGTTCATGGGAGTGATTTAGGGACTTTTAATTGTTATCTTCTTGAAATGTAATTCCCTTGAGTTGATAAGAATCAACAAACACCAGCTCTGACTGCAGATTTTTAAAAGAGGCATTAAAAAAATTGCCATTCAGGGATTTTAATTCCCTTTGTCAGTTTCTGCTCGTATTTCCGTCTCCGCTAGTGAGCAGGAGGGCTGTTGAGGTGGGGTGTGGGGAGGGGGGACAGTACAAACTTCTTTTTATTCCAGCAGTCACACAGAAGTTGAAAATTAGAGTGTCTGTTGTAAGGCCCACCCGATTTTCAATCTGTGTTTCAACTTCTCACTTTGTTTACTTTTCTTGGAGTGCAGATACAGTAATTATCAGTGATCAAAAAACAGCGCAGGTTCTTGCGCTGATGCTTTTGATGTGTGCATGACAGTGTGTGTCGCCACATCATTAGTCATAGAAAACAAGCAATTTGCCAGAAATGAGCCTTTGCCTAGCACTCAACAGTTAATCCGTTGTAGACAGGATGCAGTATATTCCACAGAGAGTGAGTAAAAGTAATTATCTATATAACAGCTGCAAATGATGACACACTGTCAGACCGGCCGTTAAGATAAAGCTGGGGATCTTTTTTGCATCAGTCATTTAGATTTTTAGAGGCGGGCCCCATGTCTGCTGCAGACTGTCCAGTGGCCGGACTCTGACTGCAACAGATTTTAACAAGCTGTTGCTTGTGTCATCTTGGATTTTCTTTTTCGTGGCTCACCCTCCTTTTAACATGTCTGGTATTGGCTGACCCTTTGATAAAGGGTGATCAACCCCACCCTGCATCTTGAGCCATGCCTCTTTTGGAGGAGTTCTTGAGAGCCCGTGTCAGGATGGTCTGAATTAGAAAAGATGTCATCCATTGTGGTCAACCGTCCACGCTTTCCCATTTGGTCTTTTGAGATGGAGCCCGCAATGTGCTTAGTGTGTTGAGCATTTGGCTGGCTTGCTGATATTCCCAGGGTTTTTACCCCACAGAGACCCTGTGTGGGCCGCTGATGGTGACTGTGCTTCAGGCACATGTGTGTGGCCATGTGTGTCACATCCCCCCTTGTCATTCCAACAGACGGGAAGGCTGTATCATGCTATCGTCCTGTCACACTTGGATGATGCTTCTTCGCCTCTGAATTTGACAGTGACTTGCCTTAGTGACGGTTGCCACCAGAACCAGCCTTTTTATCCACCTGGTTCAAAAGGTCCGTGTACTAGAGATTGGCAGGCGTTTCATTTTCTCTCTCCCGCCGCTGTTGTGCACTACCATCTATTTCACCGGCCAGCTCATGTTTCTATCTGTTGTGACATGCAAACCATCCCTTTCACATGGTGATATCTCTGTGCATGTAGCCATCCTTTTGCGGACAGCAGGCGAGCCCTGGCTCTGTTTGCAGGGCCTCTTGTCACTGGATCAGAACAATTTTCAGCAGACGAACAAGAAACAAACTGAGAAAGAAAGCCTGACTGTGAACATCCATAGTCCCTGTGTTTTCCTCCATATTTCGCTTATTTCCATTGGGACGAACACTGACCTCATTTGTGAGGACAATAACCCCCTTGACTTTGGGGATTAAGACATGAAACCTTTGTGGATTAATTAGGTTCAGAGCTGAATTCATTTTGTCGCCATGGAAAGCAAAGACAGAAAGAAGAAAAAGGAGCATATAGGCTTTAAATATGAATGTGCTATTTGTTCAGATAGATGTATTAAACACACACATTTAAATGTTTTAAAAGAATGGCACTGTGTTGTTTCTGAGCCAGCCATTAGTGTGGCAAGTAAATAACAGTAAGAAGGGATACCAAAGCACTGCAAGCATTAGAGTGTTATATGTCAGGGCTGACTTCATTCTAGGGTTTTTGAGAGTCGAAGCAACATTAGCCGATTCGGCTTAACTCCTTGGCATGGTTGCTCATGCAAATATGGTTTGCCGGACTATCTGCAATCCACAATGGGCTGGAGCCTGAATCTACACATTCATGCCCCTAGATCTACTCTTAAGCTTGTCACACATAATGTAGCAAGTAGCAGTCCTGACAATGCTGCAGGAATCACATTATCTCAGTTGTCTTGGTAACAAAGGAAAGTGTTTGTTTTCCGAGATACACTGCAATTGCAATTTAGGCGGTTTACACCTATTGTGTGTGCGTGTGTTTTTCCACTCAAGAGCATATGTTTGGATGTATCTTTAGCGCGTGAAAGGGGCTGTTTGTTAGATGTTTTGTTTAGTAAATAACAAAGGTGTTTGTTTCACCCAAGCCTTAACAGAAAATGTGTTAAAGTATTTTTCATGTCTTCTCGTGGTTGTTATAAATAAGAGCGACTGTTTTCTTATTAGAGTAACACATTTTAAATGTGACAGCCCCAGGTATGGAACCCGTATGGACTGAGCCTGGAACATGTGGTTAGCAAAACACTTCCCTCACTTTTTTTAAAGCTCCTCTAAAGAAGCTTGTCGTGTCACCCCAAACTAACCACTGTATATCCCCAAGATATAATAATAATAATAATAATAATAACAACAATAATAATAATAATAACAATAATAATAATAATAAGTATATATATTACAGGTTTGCTTGTTTGTTTTATGAAAATTGAGTGCATTACTAAGAATTTTTCCCTCAACCAGTTAGCCATTTCAGGTGGGAAAATTTGTTGGTTGTGTGAATTAGTTATATACACGCCTATATGTATTGTGTGTGTGTATGTGTGTAGGTAGCCCGTAGTTATCCATTATTTGAACATCTACAACTTATAGGGAGCAACTTTGGGATTAAGATTAGCTTTCTTGATACTGTACACACTTGGAGGTCTACATCTACTACATCCCTTAATCGGAGACCACATTTTGCTAGAGCACAAACAATATTCCAGAAGCTATCCGCAGACTTTAAACTAAGTTAACATTTCAGAGAAATAAACAGAGCAAAAGGATCAATCCTTCTAAAGCCAAGTTGCTCTGCAGGCTCCACTGTAGTAATGTTTAACCACTTGGGCCTCAATTCACCTGCCAGCACTCTGTCTCTCCCTCTCTTGAGAACACAGTTTATCCTAGGGTTTCACATACTCACCTTTTTCCCCATGGTCTTCCCAATTCAGCCCATCCTCTATCTTAAGACAGTGAGCTAAGTCGGGGCTAAGCCCAAAGCCCCCCTCATGGGAGGACGGATCGACCAAATGCCACCTCTCCTGGCAGAGCTCACAGGTAAGGTGTGATTTTGCCCGTGCAGTACTCTCAGAGCCAGGGTTTCCTATTAGACACAGAGATGAGCAGTGGATTTTCAGGACCTGGATGGGAAATCTGTTATGGTCAATCCTCCTCAATACCAGAGTTTTTTGTTTTTTTTATCCTTGCGCTGCCTCTTTCCTCTAAACACCCCTATCCACCTCCTTCTTTTGTCAGTCTTTTGTGATCCTTGAGCCCATCGAATACTTCCAATCCTACCTGTTTCGCCGGTGCTTGACACTTAGGATTTTGTCTTTTGTCTTTCCTGGCAGTGATTCCGCTCATCTTTTGGAGAGAAGGGCAAAATAGGATAAGGGATTGAAAGTTTGTAGAGAAAAGTTTTTGGAGGACGTTTCTGGATTATGTTCACAAGGCACAAGCTGCTCACAGTGTGAACATGGCACGTTGTCAATGAGATCTATTTCCATGACGACTATTTTTATACTCCAACAATCAGGGAGCCGACAACACAGTTGCACAGGAGAAAAAAAAGTCCTTCTTGTCCAATTCTATACACATTCTGTAACATATTAGCAGTAAATATAAGAAAGCCATGAGGGAGAATGTAATGACAAGATATCAACCTTTTTCTGGCGTCAACAATTCCCACTCCGGCTCAACCAAGTGTCCTGTTGAGTTGTCAAGTGGAAGTGCACCAAACCTCAGGATGCGTACGTCTCCTGATCGGATGCTCTTCACTGTTCAGCGTTGCGGTAAATGCAACATCTGATGGCTTTCTGAAATCAAGCACATTGGACAGGTGAGATGCTGCAGTGAGCATCACTTTGGAGATGTGAGTTTGCACCATGTCACCCATCCCCATCTGCAAGCTTTCAGAGTTGTATGTTCATGTGTGTACAAGCATGCGTGTATGCGTTAGCGTGTTTCATGACATCCAAAGTCTTTTGGAGAAGTGATATCCTCAGTGTGGGAAAAGACTGAAATGAAAACTCTTGGAGGAAAAAAAGGGAACATTTGGGCACTCTATCAAAAATATGGCAACAAAACAACAGATTTGCAATTCATAGTTATATTCAGTGTCACTATTTGACTTAGTGTTTGGCAAGCTTAAACAGGGTGCAGATTGAGAGACAGTGTCACATGGAGAAGGAAATGTCTTGTCTCTTTTATGGGCATTAAAGCTGCTTCCATATAATGCTCTACTGGGATCTTTGTCCAGATCTAAAAAATACAATTACATCCACCTTCATCTTTTTCACACTCACCATCAAATGTCAGGATCCATCAGGTAGATCTGAGCATTTCAGCAGTGTGGATCACCCTTCTCCCAATATCTTGTGCGCTCAGTGGGCTGCTGGAGGGCTTTCTGCTAGACAGAAGGGCTCGGCCACAGAATGGGTTGAGAGCCAGGCATCTTGATGATTTTTCTTTTTTCAGGGTGCATCACCATCTTTCTAGAAGTGCCAAGCATGCACCAAGGCCATGCCACCCTCTGCATCATCCGTCTCTTCCAGGCATCTTGTAGTTTCTAAAACAAAGCTGAGCGGGCTGCCACATTAGGGGAAAATGCTGCGATTTCTCCGGGCAATAAAAGTGTAATTCGGCGAAGCTGTAATGAATGCAGTGAAATGGTTGTCTAGTGCAACATTTTGTGAACTCGATTAGAGGTGCTAAGCCATTTATTTGCGAAGTCTGTTATTGCAGACATAATTTGCGGTGGCAGCGCAGTATACCTAATTTTATTTATGTATTCCCTTGGTCAATGTATTTTTGAAATGAACGGGAGTTTTTTTTTTTTTTTTCCCTCTGCAGCTTTCATGAAAATGAGTTGCATATTAAAAAAAGCCACAGTAAAAAAGATTCAAAAGGTTCAATTTCCTCTGTTTATAACTTGTCAAGAAATATTAAGAGTCTAGATTTCAAATGTTTTACATTTTGTTCTCCAATGGAAAATAACCTATGAGGTGACTATGTAGTGTGATTCTTTTTCTTCTCCTTCCCCCTTTCCTCTCGTCTAAATTAACACCACGTAACACTGATCGATGGATCCCTGCTAATAGTGTTAGACGTTTTGTTTTAAAATACCAATGCCCAGCTGGTGATTCCCGGCACTCATCTGTTTGCGTCTGATGCACTGATCCCTGCCTCGTTCTTGCTTTATTGTCTCAGTTGCTCATTTGCTACGGCTTTCCATCCTTCTTGTCTTCAGTATTTGTTTTCAGGCCCTATATATTACGTGGCTAATGTATTTTTAAGCTTAAACCTTCCCAACATCTGCAAATACTTTTAGTTGTTGTTTTGTTTGTATTTTTTTGCTTTAAAGGTCACATATTAGTCCTGGTAAAAATTGATCCATGGATTTATGAATGTAGCCTTGCTGTCGATGTTCTTTTGTAATGGAAGATTCAGTTGGGGAGGCTTAAGATTTCATTGTTTTTCTTTGACAACGCCATGAGAGCCCATGCAGCTGTTCCCTGTGCTCACAATGGCAGATTAATTAACACAATCATGTGGCGTTGGCTCAGGCTCAACAGCCAGGTCTGCTAAGGGATAGATAGGTAAATCCTATACATCCTTTTCCAGACTACTACTGAACGTTCTTGTGAGTCTCTGCCATAACTAGATAGATTTGGTTGATGACTGGTCATCTGGACGAACAAAATTAACTTTGTGTGAAAGAGGATCTTTCGCAAATTGCATTTATGCCAACTATTCTTGCATTGGAAATGAGAACGTGCGCAGGTTTTGTGAATTTCAATGAATTTCAAAACCATTTCTTCTGACTTCATTTAAAATTTAAATGAATACACAGAAGTAAAATGTGTCTTTTTCTCTGTTTGCATCCATATCAATATGTTAACGTGTGTGTGTGTGTGTGTGTGTGTGTGTGTGTGTGTGTGTGTGTGTGTGTGTGTGTGTGTGTGTGTGTGTTGAGGTAACGGTATGTCAGCAGGACTGTGTGTATATGTGTGTGTTTATGTATGCATATGTCTACTAGACACCACTGTCATAATAAGCCATGTTGGAAAGCCACTGCCATTAGATGAAGCTGTTCTAATTAAGATTCCACTGCCGACCTGTCTCTCTTACTTACTCTTAGTCTTACTTCACTGACATTTTAAACTGTCTATTATGCTACTTGGCTTTCAGGTGCAATGCAGTGTAAATGGCAAGTCAGGAAATTATGCATCTTTTGCATACGGTTATCCTTCAGGGACAATGTAGAGGTGGGGAAAGTCTGGGAGCCGTTTTTTATGTGTTGATAGATTCTGTGATCTTTTTCCATTGACCAATGTGCCTCAATATATGTCACTATAGTTATTTTCCACAGCCCTCTTTCTTCTTCTTTTTTGTTTATTTCCTTATTTCAGATGGCTCCATTCACCAGCAACCACATACCTCGCGTTAACATTACTCACGGACATGACCGTGGTTTGTCAATAATTTAACCTTGGCCCATCCCCGGTGTTGATATAATGATCACTTAACAGTCAAGAGTATGGCGAGGAGGAAATTAGGGCGTCGGCAGCAGAGGACAACAACACTGAAGCAATTATGTTTCTTTCAGCCCAAGCATTCCCACGTTAATGAAATCCCTTATCGTTAGGGAAAGATGAAGGTGGGGAGGGGAGGACAGGTGTACAAAATGTACGTTGTTCATTTATCTTATTCTCTGAAATGAACGAAAGGAACGGTGAGAATAATGTAGAGATAAACTGCAGGCAACAAGTGTTTGTAGTTTTTCTTTCTTTCCCCATACTGCTTGCCATGCAATTTGCAGTGACAGAGGAAGCAGTGAAAAGAGCAAACAGTTTGTGAGGCAGACGAATGAGAGAGGACGGGAGGGAAGGAGGAAGTGCACGGTGTATCGCTTCGTAGCATCTTCCTAAAGGACAAATCGAAGACACTCCCCATGCTAACATTTAAAGTATTTACCTTTTTCAAAATGTCTGCCCTTTTCCTTTGTAGATGAGATCAGTCAGTCTTAGAAATTCACAGAGATCCAGGTAAAGACCTTTTGTCAAAACGGGAGTTATCAGCATTTGTCTAATTAGCTTTTTTCATTAGGGGCTTTTTATTTATCCTTTTCTTTGCTGTTAACCTTAAAAACACCTGCTTTGTTATGTCAAAATTATTCTAATAAATTGTGGAAGTATAACAAAAGTTTCTCTTTATGGCATGAGCGGATGAGGTGTACAATATAGATCCACAAAAACAGCATAAGGCACGTTTTTAGACCTAATGTGGTCCAATTTCCCCCAAAAAACAGGGAAAGTATTATTTGGTTACGCGTTCAAAAAATAAAAGTTTTAGAAATCATACATATATTTTAAATATATGTTTTCGTTTTGTTTTAGATTTGAAAGAAAGACGATCTAACTAATACCAGTCTGCTTTTAAAAAAAACAACAACAACAACCTCTCTAAAATAGCTATTTATAAAAGCTTAAATTCAAATACTGAATTTCACATATTTAGTGGCTAATTCCTAGCCAGTCGAGGTGTCTGCAGAGTTTACAGATTTGTTCTATCCTGTCTTTTTACAACCCCCCCCAAAGATAATAGATATACTCAAGTTTGAAAGGGTTCCTCAACACTAAAGAAACACAATGTTGTTGTGATCCTGACGAAAAAATCTATACTTTTGGCCTAAACTTTTAACCAAAATCAATGACTTCCTCTGTTACTTTAACTAAAAGCAAACACAATGGGATGTAGGCTAAAGCGTCTTCCATTTAAAGGGAACACTATATTGACCAAAAATTACTTCATCAGACCAAATAACACCCTAACATACTTACTCTGATGCTTTGATATATCAAGATCTGACATGAGATCTGATCATATTTCTAGTAGTTTTTGATCAAATTGAGGTTGCTCTGTTTTTCGCAGCCACCTAATTCCATAATTATTTTCATTGGCCAGAGCTAGTGGACAAAGGAGAGGGGTGAACAAGTCCATTACAGGGCCAACATAAAACCTTGGCTATTAGATTTTGATTAATTAGTGGCCTTTTAACCTAACTTAGCTGATTTTAGATTGCAGTGAAAAAGATTGCAGAGAAAATCAAATATGTGCAGGAAGATCATGCAAACTCCACACAGAAAGGGTAAAATCAACTGATCTACTTTGTATTCTGAATAGAAAAATATCCATCTATCCATCATTTATGCTCACTTATCCTTACAGGGTCTTTTGTGGTCGTGGGGTAAGAGTTGGGGGACACTCTCAACAGGGCTAGTACATTACAGGGCCAATAGAAACATATGTGAATTTATTCAGATTTTCATTCTGTAGTTTGTCAGGTCAACTTTCCACCTTTTTATTAATACACATTTCCATGTCTTTTTATTCCTCTACACAACCTTGCACTCGTGTAATATTTTTAATAAAGATTTGATTTCCATGAACCCTTCAAGGCAAGCCATGAAGTTAAATGAATGTATGAAATAATTTATACTGCGCTTTAGGAAAGACACAGAGCAATATTTTCTACGATCTTCCTACTTTATAGACTTTTTACAACTTTCACAATTTTTTTATATCAAAGCATTATGTTTTCGGTGTATTTGTTCACTAAACAGCATTGTCACAGTTTGTACCTACGCACAACAGGTGGCATGCATAGGTTTTCTTTAATTAGCTGTTTGGCTCGAGAGACACAAGATTCCAACCATCTCTGATCAGCTTATGATACCAACTACTCTTCAAAAAATCCCACTTTCTAAGGCTTATAGCAGTTAGAAAACCATTAGCTTGTCTTAATGACTCCGTAATCAAGTTATTGTAAAATCCAGGGATGACATCAAACTTTTGAATCTGAGAGACTTGGTAAGACAGTAAACTAGGTTGCTTATTGTTCACATTTTCCTGTCCATTTCCTAAATAAAACAATACAAAATGTTTTCCTCATAGGTTTGAAAATTGCAATGTGCAATTTTTCCAACGTGAATTCAGTTATCTTCATCCTTCATTTTGTGTTTTTTATTTTATTTTATTTTTTGTAAATCTACATCTATTTTTCTAATCCAGTACTGCTAAACAATAAAATGACCCCTGGGGATCCTTTGGTATAATTTTCCAAAGAGTAAGCCCTCCCCCACTTTATATTAAGCCCTCAGTTGACAGACAAGTTTTATCATATTTTCTCTAATAAGGTTCAGAACATTAGGAATACAATTACCACTCCCTGTTATATTCGCCCTGACCTTGGCTACAAAACCCCTTCATCTTTGAAACATTTAAATAAATGCAACTTATTTAGCTAATATTATTATAAAGAAATGTTACCTAGTAGCACAAAATGTTTTTTTCTCAAACTGCTTTCCTATTTTTAATTCTTCACTCTTAAGCTATGAGTTCCCTTAGAGACAAGTGTGGCCACTGGTGAGGACTTTACCGGTTCAGTTACTTACTCTTTTGAAGCATCTAAAAATATATTAAAGTATAGTTAAACATATGAATGAAAACAGACCCCTACAGTTGAATTGGCCCCAATAGATAAGGTTCAATAGATAGTTTACATTTTACAATAAATGTTTCAACAGCATGTTAATCAGTTCTAGATGTTTTATTTATTTATTCATTTGTCTTACAGTAGACTTATTACTTCTTTTTATATTTAGCGTGCAACTTACACATCCATTTTCTAAACCCAAATCAGCCATCAGGGCTGTGTGATGGCATTTCTGTATCACTAAGAATCTATAGGCAAGAGGGGGCGTAGGCCCTTAACAGATTAGATGCTCATTAACACCAAATTAGTATTTTTTTTTATAAAACACTTAAACCTTCACTACACAGAAAGTTATTAGTTTGTGGACACATAAATATTGGAACTATTTTGTGCTTCAAATTTTTACTCACTTTAACAATTTAATGATTTATATAATTAACAGAACACATTCCTGCATCCTTACTGATCATGTCTTCCTGCACTCAGTGTTTTTCTTCCCTCAAATATTTTTTTATTTCCATGTGTTGCTCTTGCATTTTTGGATATCCTCTTTTTTACTTTGCCATATGCATTTCTGTATCATTTTGTATGTAAAATGAGCCGGCCTTTTTTTTGGTCAAGCTGTGATTGTGTTACTTTTCGCTAAGACAGCAACGTACCTCAATTCTTCTGCAATTGTGTGGGTTATCTGTGCGGTGATTTCCCTTCTCCCACAACAATCCCGCAATTTCAAGTTCATTGACTAGTAGTGGAAGAATTACAAGCAGTTACAAGCAGCTATCCAAATCATCAAGCACATGAATGTAAGTATTTTATAACTTGGATTTTAGGTGTTGTCCACTAGATACTGCCAGTGTATGTTCCAGTGTAATGACAAATTATTTCTACTCTGAATAGCCTACATTCTTTACAGGTATATTAAGGAGCTGGGCTTGAAACAAGTGAGGAACAAATTACCCATGCCCTCTTGGGACAAAAATGTCCCAGCTGCTGAGATATGTTTAAGTTGAATAAATTCTTTAGCCATTGTTACAGTAACTGCTGATAGAGGCGTGGAACTGCAGCGACCTAATGTGTGCTTCAGGCTGTGTTAGATTCCTTTCAGTCACTCCTGTAAAAGAAGGCTATCTGATTGGTAACAGATCTGGGGCACTGGGGGGTTTTGTCCTGGATTTAATGACCAATTTCCTCAGCTGCTTCATGCCACAAGCAGTTAAACGACAGTCAAGGTGCCCAGAGGTTCCCCACCATAAGACTTGGGGGAGAACAGAGTACACTAGCTGTAGAGACAGAGTGAGTAATTGAGAGCGACATACCCTGGCTACCAGACAGCAAATCAAAGCCCATTTCCTCAGCAGGAACTTAACTACCATCCAGCGTAGTCTCAAGTCAGATTTTCAGTGCATTTCAGAGATCATTTCATGATCAAGTGTTGGAAATCACTTCTGATAGTAGTCATGCTTTCTGCAATTGCAAAAGAAAGAGGTAACACTGGAATCCTGTGTAAACATAGCAGCCTTGCTCAATAAATGAAAAAAGTTGGATTATATAGGCTGCCAAAATGGCTGGAGACATGTTAACTACATTAACAGATTCACCTCTGTCATGTTGTTGCTATACTAAAATCATTAGATTTTTTTTTATTTTTTATAATTTCACCCTGTTTGTTGTATTTAGTACATGACAAATTGATACTTGACCTTCTCCACAAGTACACCAATTGTTCTTAACCTTGAGAAACCTAAAACAGCCATACCAAACTTCCACCAATCAAAACTTTATCGTGGTCTGTGCTATCAAGCTGATGATAAATTATTAATATCCACAATCCTCCAGCCTTGATATGACTGCTTGGATATAGAAAAGCAGGCAATTATGTGCTACTCTGTCTTTTGGGTTTTGGCTTCTTCCATCTCCGGCCTTCCTCCGCTTCTGTATCCACAACGCTCGACTATAAATACATAACAACTAGTTTCTCTAACTTGCCACGGTTTCTTATTGAGCCCCTCTCATTGCAGATATCCCGATCCAGATTAATTTGCAATTAGTCTTGAGTTGTTGAGCCTCCAAAAGATAAAGGATTCCTACTCCAATTTCGTAGCCCCAAACACTGACAAACTCCTAACAAGAACAAACGCTCTTGCACTTGATAAAAATAGCTTAAGCTTGGACTTATTTGTTGGCCGACAAATGCTAGATGCATTTGTCCAAGGGGGGCTTAGGTGAAGGTGGAGCACGGAGTAAATTAGTTGGGTTATAATAAAACTTGTCATTGTGTTTTTTGGACTTGTTTCTGAAGATCGGCAGTGGTGGTGCTTGTCTGTGTTTTACAGTGTTTACAAACATACTTAGTCTGTAAGGACAGGGTGCTTCTTGCCCCCACCAGAGTTGCTGTGTTTTGGTTGCGCGTGTATTGACAATGATTACGTTTATCCCAAAGGTCAGGGTTAGGGTTGCATGTTTTAGGTTCTGTTTCTGGAAAGGTTCACTTAGTAACCTGTGAGTATTTTATAGACTTGGGGGGGAAAAAAACAAAACAATATGTGGAACATACTTAAATGTACTATGTATTGCATGGTATTTGTGTTTTTTTATTGTGAAATATAGTTTGGATATAGCCATTGAACAGAAAGGGGATGTAGGCAGTAGGGTGAAAGTGGGGTGGGGGGGCTTTAGTCTATTAATAGTTGAGTCATCAGTGCCTCAATGTTCCAAAATGGCAAATTGTTAGATCCCCAATGGTGATTATTACTTGCTGTCAATGACCTTCATAACAAATTAAAATTATGCGACTGGGACAAAGCGTGCTCTTTAATAGGCGTTATGCATGGGATTGTGTGTGTGTGTGTGTGCCTGTTAGTTTGTGCAAATGTGTGTGTGTGTGTTTTTTTTGGATGTGGGTAGTCAGTGAATGAGCTAGCAGCATTGAAAAACTCTGATTTGTTTGCTAAAAATGGAAGCTAACATCATGTCATAAAATTATCAACACTATGGAATTATGCTAGATTTGATACATTTTGTAAAGAGGTTATGGCATGATAGTTTATATAGAAAACTAAATTCAAATTCCTTTGCAGAAACGTGACAATACATCCATATCTTGTTTTTGTGCAAGGTAGCATCTATGTCACAATACCAGAAAATTAAGCACTTGCTAGAATAGATCATAGAAGGTGCTTGAACTTTTCAGGATGGTAATTCTTACAGTAACACCTCTGCTATACCTGCTTCACACTTTCAAGTGTGACCAAATAAAAATGTCAATTTTATACAGTGTCATGAAACAAGTCCGTGTTACAGAATTTTTATCATCTAAAAGGAAAACGTGAAAGACATATTTTGTCTTACCACAATGTAAGAAGACCCAGCAAAAACCTGACAATTGTTAATGCTTGGCAAGATATGATAGAATTACTTTAGAGTAACATTTTTAAACTGTGTAGGATTGATTTAAATACATTCAAAAAAAATGCATTAAATTAGTGAATTACCACTGAAGTAAGAGACTGTCTCTCCATGTTTGTAAATATCAATTTTTGGGGTCAGCCACCATCTTCTAGGTTAGTCGGAATTATTTGTAAGTCTTTACATACATTTGTTCAGCTTCACTGATAATTGTCTAATAAACTATATAGCTTAGATTGAACCTTTTGGTCATACGTCCATGAGCTTTTTGCAAAGAACTAGAATGCCTGCCGATAGCTGCAAACAGAGCTGGTATGACTGAGTCAGGTTTGTAGGCTACGTCATTCACGCACACCTTTTTCAGATTGGCCCATAAATTCTCTTTGTCATTGAGACCAGGGTTTTGTGGAAGCCACACAAAAACATCAGTGTTGTTGTTCCTAACTCAAATATGCCAGTTAACCGATCGAAAGTTTCTAAAGCCATGACATCAACAAATATGCCTTTAGTAAATGCTTAAAATTATGCAAATCGTTAAGCATGTAAACTATTAATTTTAAAACCATAAGTTAAGGTTTAAATACCTTTGGCATATTTTTTATCCAAATATTGAGGTGTATAGCAAATAGAAATAATTTTAATTATTCTAACTGACCGAAATCAAGAGAAGTTTGGTTAGATTTAACTTCAGACAATGAGAAAAAGTGTATGTAAACGCCTCATTTCATTTGTCCATGCCACGCTTTTCAGATACTTATATTTTTAATAAAACCTAAAAATACTATGCAACCATAATTGGGTACTGTTTCGTAATCTCTAACTTTAAATCACACAAAAGATATCTGCTAGATAGGTGACATAATGTGAAAAGATTTCAGGGGTGTGACAAAGTAAGATTGACAAAGTTGCTTTTGCAACACCTCATAGGAGCTCTTATGTATTTAAACATTAAAAGTCTTGTTTTTTTCACCCTTTGTACACTTGGAACAAGAGTTCCTCAGGATATGTGAGTGTGTAGAGATTGAGCCATATAAACTAGTATGGGACGTGTTCAGCTACAACATAAATCGTCTCACTTCATTTTCTAAGACACTGGGCAAGCTCATAGCAGAGGAAACAGGACACGTCCTAGGTCTGTGGATTTACAGCCGCACTGGACTACAGCCTGTCTGTCTGACTCACACACAAACAATCTTGCAGTGTGCCTCAGTGACACGGATTTACCCACCGTGGAATTCCCTTTCCAAAAGAGACCTTGTAAAAAAGTGTTCATCTCCTGTAGTAATATATGTCTTTAAGAGTGCACTTATGCACCCAAGCTATCGATTACTGTAGCTACATCCCTCACCAGATAATTACTCCACCTTAATATGCATCCTTAATGAGGCTTAATTGATTCATTTTTATTGACCCAGAGTAACACCACTAATGGCTGCGGTGTACAGAGCATTGATGCCCTGTACAGTATAGACTCTGACCAGTGCCAGATGGATTAAGGGTGGGATAGAAATGGTGGGACTGTAGCTGAGTACGATGATTGGCCTATTGTGCTTGCTGTTGAGTTAGCACGCTCGGGAATGAATAGGAAATCAATGGCTGCTAAGGGAGGAGTTCTGTTTTATTCAGCGTCAAAGAGACAGGGTGCTCGTCAATTTTAGGTGTACTATTTAGGGTTTGGGTTCCCATTAAACTTTTTATCTCACATTCAAATATATTTACTATGCTTCTAATTCTTCCTTTCAATACTGTTTTCATAGCCCCATACATCTCTCAAAGGTCCTGTTACCTTCCATTTATGCATCTTTTTAAACTTTTAACTTTTCTCATCCCTAATGTTTTCCTTTCCTTTGCCGGCTCTCCTTTACAAAGTGCAATCCAGCTGTACCCTGGTAAGCGAGGCAGCAACCTAGTCATCCTTCACTAATGGTAACCACACCACTTCCTGCCAACACAGACTGAGAGGGGACATGATGAATATATACCCTGATTATTATAGCATTACACACACAAGTGCGCACATCACCAACTGTGTGTGTGTGTGTGTTTTAGTGTTTCTCACAACAAATACTACCTTATGAGGACCCACTGCTTATTATAGGGCCCAAAGCATGGACCCCAATAGAAGAGACAGAGTTTTTGTTTTAGGGGTAAGATTTAGGACTATGGTGTGAATCAAGTTTAGGTTATGTTGCTGGGTTAGACGTGTACTGATAAGGATTAAGTGTAGGGTAAAGGTCAGGGTAAGACAACGGGAATTAACAAAAAATTACTGGAAGTCAGTGCTAAGTCCTTGTTAAGATAGAAAAGCATACTGTGTGTGTGTGCAACCACACTAACACATTAGTAATCGCTTTTGTGTTCATCTCCTAAAAGACACCTACCACTGTCCCCATCTGCCTCCATTTGGTTACATGCATACATGCAAGCAGTGGTGGACAATGTACATACATACAAACAAGTAAATACCTCACCAGCACTCAAACCTTCATAGACCGTCAAGAATCATCCATAGCCTCTCAACGGGGCTATGATCACCCTGCTAGAATGATAAAGTTAGTGAGACATCAGTGCCCCCTCAGACATTTCTATGTGCGTGGATGTGTGACTGTGTGTGTGTTTCTTTTTCTAATGCTCTTTGAAGCCTGAAACAGACTTGAGTAGGGCTGGAAAACAAAGGTGGGCCAGTGCCAGGGAGAAACTTATGGCACCATTCCTCTTCTCCTAGCTGGGCAGAGGCCTAGCCCTTTAACTGAAGGAGAGAGCCACCTTCTGTCGGCCAGGGGGTGGTGGTGGGTACAGAGAGGAGAGGAGCAAAGAAAGCATATCTAAATAGCAAAAACATACAAAAACTAAAAAAAGAAGGCTTGCTTCACAATTTTGCCAGGTTCCAGGCTGGGAATAATCCTCACCCACAACCTAAATAAAAAAAAAATCGAAAAAGCAGTTAAAGTTCACCCTTCTTTTTTTTAATCATCCATTTAAACCTACAAAGAGAACTTGATATTCTCTGTTTCTTTCTTCGATATCCATTCTCTCTTTTCTCTTTCCCCCCCTTCACCACTGCAGCCTTTAGCGCGGGTGTTCACTAATAAATATAAATGTTTGTGATTAGCATCTCTGCAGCACAGGTGCATTTTTGTTGCGAGGGGAGGCTTGTTCATTAATTTTCAGCCATGAAAAGTGCAGTGCGCCATGAACGAAGAGTCCAAATCACACACACTGATAAATGAATGCACAGATTGTTAATGTACCATTGTAAGGCTGCTGCCTCCACCAGCTCAAAAAAAAAAAAAAAGTGGGGCCTGTTGCCAAAAACAGGGCTGAGCGCACACACCGGTGTAAGCACACACAATCTGAGAGGTGTGGCAGGAACCTATTCAGAGGTCTAGATGAAACTGAATGGGGCTTTGGTGTGTTTTTTAGCTGTATAGCCAAGGATTATTTTTGATTGTGATGAAAAGACATCCCCTGGTGTGAGGCCTCTGGCTTGTGTTATCTAATTAGATTTCGTAGAACTGGTATGTACAAGTAGTAATTCTCTTCCTCTTAGCGTAGCTGCACATAAGAAACGAGTAAGAAGTACTGAAAATAATCACTCTTTTAAGGTGAATTTGTTTGGCTTTTCTTTAAGAATCCGTCTTGAAGCTCTTAATCCTTTAGGAATTCTTTTACTTTTATCCGCATTGCTGCTTTACATACGCACTCCTTGCGTGTTCATCATCGGAATCACAAGATATTATATACTTTAATTAGATATTGCATTCTGCATCGAGCTGCAACCTTCAATATGTTGTTTTTGAGATACAGCTGCAAGTGTTGCATTCACGAGAGAAGAGAGAAATGCTGTGAAAGAATAAACAAAGACAAAATAAAATAAAAAATCCTCCTCGGAAATGGGCTGTTTTTTCAGGAGCTGGAAAAATGTTTTATTAGGGGACCGCCGAACACCTGCCTTAAAATGTCGTTTCAACATCTCCCGAATGCCATTTTGCTTAATTGACTTGGAAATGGCCCAAATGTATTGCTGAATGCGGTCTAATTAATATTAATAATAAATGCCATTATTAACATCAAAGAACATCTGGTGCCCCTGTTTACCCCACCGCCTTATATGAAACACATTCTGCTGGTGTTTTAATCTCACAAACATTGCAGGGGTAAACAAAAACTGGCGTTCGCCTTATTTTCCATTTTTTTTTGGCTCTCATGTTTTACTTGGTCTTACGTCTGTTGCCAGGAAGGGTCAGTAAGGAAACAACAAGTGTGAGGTGAGGCGAAGTATAATTTAGAGCACAAATGCTCTTTTCTGGTTGCCTCCCCTCCCGATTTTTATTTTTTATGTTGTTCTTCTTCATTTAGACCTGGTTTCTGTAATACCTCTGAGACCTGTTTTATCCCTGGGGGGAATCCTATAGAGACTAGATAAAAAAAAAAAAATTAAATAATTAAATAAATAAAGTTGCATCTGCACATTACGGGGACCCTCGCATTAGGGCCTCCTCGATACCCATAAATCAAGAAGCGAGTAACTTTAATCTAAAATTTCATTTAGTAGTCGTTGTCAGGTGGTAAAAGGAAGCGGGATAATGCAGCAGTGTTTAATGATAATATGTGTTTAGTTAATAAATACTGCAAGTTCAGATTATGTTCTCGCAGTGGCTGGAATGCTAGCATCAGCAGTGTAACTAAACCTCAAATTGATTAACTCGCATGAACCAGACGCTCACAAAGATGGCACTGGTCCAAATCAAAAAAAAAAAAAAAAAAACAGAATGAAGGGAAGGGGTGCTGGGAGGTGTGTGTGTGTGTGTGTGTGTGTGTGTGTGTGTGTGTGTGTGTGTGTGTGTGTGTGTGTGTGTGTGTGTGTGTGTGTGTGTG
>JAVLVB010000557.1:8256439-8292494 GCA_032876305.1 Orestias chungarensis | reverse complement strand
TTTTTTTTTTTTTTTTTTCACGTGTTCTGTTACGGGGAACTGGGTGTGGCCGCTGGAAAAAGTAGGCAGCGCGCCCTACCCACAGGAACATGGACACACTTGGAAGATCCACGTCGATTTATTTACGTGTCAGTCACTCAGCTGCCGAGGCTGCCTTGTATGGCGGCGATGCCTCTGAGATCCCAGCGACGCGGGGTCAGCAGGGAGCGCGGTGTCCTACATGCACATGAGTGCACGCTCGAATGCGTGCTTTGCACCCTAGCTCTAGCCTGGTTTAGTCAGAGGGGAAGTGTGTGTTCATGAGTGTGAGTGCAGCAGACAGCAGGCAGAGTGACTGATACTCAGCCTGCCTCCCAGATGGCCTGCTCAACTCTGCTCCAATCTGATCTCAGTGCCTTTGTTCTGGCATGTTCCATTACGACGCCGTGACACTGGTAAAGACAGAGGGGAGAGGAGCTGGTCTCAGATCAGATACAGCTAAATTATACATGTATGTATTTTTTTCCTTTTTTTGTCCCCCTCTGTGCTACTCTCATACAAGCACATTCATAGTTTGGCATTTGTCATGTTATTTTTTTTTTTCGTTTTTCTTTTTCCTGGGGTAGAGGCAAGAGAGCGCTTAATGGATAATAAATAAATACAGTGAGTGTCATTTTTTTTGTAAGAAAAGTTGTAGTGGCTTCAATATTACATTTAAAGATACTCTAGTGTTTCTATTTTCTTTTGAGACATGATCTTTTGTCAAAGCAGAGGCTTTGAAAGCCTTGGCTGACATACAGAGGGAGATACCCAGCAGGACCTTGTGACATTTGGAAATTTTAAAGAGATTTGGATTAGTGAGAACTTGGATTGGATTCTGATCTTACAAATACACATAAGTAAAGTTCACATTTGTTTTCTAATTCTTTAGTGGGGTTGCACCAATTTAATATATAATATGTCTCTTGCAATTTTAAGAACTTCACACTGCCACTTATGTCTTTTAACACGAAAGTTCCCCAGTGCAAGTGAAGAAAACCAAAGAGGGAGATGTTTTCTAAAAGTGTAAAATACAATATTAAAAGCACAATGTTAGCCTCCTCTTGACAGTTACTGTAATGTTGTCTCCTGCATAAACAAAAGGGGGAAAAAAAGCTAGAAAAAAAAAAAATCAATAATCAGAGAGTAGTTACAGCTGGGTGTCAACAGATTTGACGCTCTCTCTCCCCGCATCACACACCCCACTGTGAACAATGATGCCTAATATACAGTGTGACCTTCAAAATGTCATAAAAGTGTAGTGCAATAAAGTGTCAATATTTGTGGTTATATGGAGCAGGATGACTTTTACAGTAATTGGAACGGCCACGTTAAAGCTACGGATCAGTCAACTGATTAAAGACGTGCATGCCGGACGGCCAGCTTACTGGCCAGGAATGGTAGGCGTTCAAGTCTGTGAGCACGCTCGTGAAAAGGAAGTGCACCCAAAGTTATGTTGCACAATTTTTTCTTACGCTGTTAGTTTTGAAGTGTGTGTGTGTGTGTGTGTGTGTGTGTGTGTGTGTGTGTGTGTGCATAAGTGCATGTGCATGTATGAGGGTGTGTGGTTATGTGTGAAGCTCATTTATTATTGAAGGGCTGTTATATGCCAGGAGAGCACACTCTCATCCTCTCAGTAGTGTGTCTTCCTCTTACAGGAGCACTATTAACCCTGACACACAAGGACATGCTGGTCTGTGTGTTTGTGACAGACACAGAGAGAGAGAGGCAAGTTTGTGTGTGTGTATTCACGTGTACGGTCCAGTGTGTGCCCTGCTTCTAATCTGTGTTTTGGATTTTTTAATTTTAAACCCCATCTGGGATGGGCAGGTGGGCCAGTGTCTGTGACATGATGCTGGGAACTGTTGCCAAAAAGGGATCTGTACAGTAGACCACTAAAAATATGTTTATGAGAGGCGTCTATGGCTACAGTATGGTGCAGTCCTGGACAGAGTACTGTGGGATTTTCTTTAAATAAATTTTAACCTCATTTATTTAATTAAATTAGTTCTTACTTACCACCACTTTTCTGAACATGTGTAAGTGGAAAGGTCTAATCATTCATAGGGATTTAAGCAATATGGTCATATTTTGAATATCTTATGTGAAAGGCAAATAAGGATTTTTTTTTTAGGCATCCCAGGTTTATTTGCATTACAAATAAAGTAACAGAAGTAAAGAAAAGCACATTGAAAAAAGAATGGTTTGTAAAAAAATGTATTTAAAAGAAGCAAATATTTAAAGGAACAATAGCAATAAACTGACCATTATAAGGAAGCAACATAAAGTTTTTAGACCTGATTAACAATAGGTAAAGATACTTATTTATAGCTCAGGTTTTTGCGGTCATGGTCAAATAAAAAGATATGTTTCTCTAGCATTATTATGATAGGATACATTGTATTAATGCAAACTTTGAGCTAAGGGACCATTTAGATTTAAAATAAAGGTGTTACGAGAATGGTGCTTAGAGTTAATGTTTTTCGAAATGACACAACGTAGTCCTGCTCTGGCAAATTAGATCTGAAACAATTCAGCATGGTTCCCCAAAAATTCTGCCCACAGTTCCAATCAGTCATAAATCAACCAGTCCATCAATACATTACGAATAACTCATTTTACTTATTTCATGAGTTTTTGTGTGTCTGTTTCAAAAGTCAAAATGTTTTTCATCATTAGATTTTAAAATCTCAGACAAGTTACATTTCCCGTTTCCATGGAGCTGGAAATAATTAAGAAATTCGAATGTCCCCTGAATATAAGATATAAATCTAAATGCATGTTTTTACATGTGCTTTTACAGTCTGTTCATTGTACACAAATAAGCCGCACAAGCTAAACAGAGGCAGCTGGTATTTAGTATCTCTGCATTGTCACACATTTATATTTAGGCGGCCTTCACTTTCAGACGTGATAAATGCTGCTCAGGCTGACGGCAGCCTTGGTGGAGGGAGTTCTGTGTTTAGTGGCAGTGTGGAAGACTTGCTGACTTAGGTCTTTCTATTCTGTAAACCTTATTTGACTCTGAGATAGACAAGGGTGAAAAGCGGTTTGGGAGCAGCAGGAAAGAAAAGAGTTGGCATCTGTTAAAAAAAAAACTTCTCATTATGTTCAATTCTGATTCTTTTTTTTTTCCTTCCATTATTTGATTTTCTTGCCTTTTCCTTACATATAACCAAGATCCTATACTGGATTTGGAAATGAATAAAATTTATTTCAGTCCAGAATTGATTTCTACTTTGTTGTATGTCCCATACAGACAGTTTAAAAGCCTCAGCAAAGTATAAAAAGTTTGTCAGAAACATTTTTTCGTGTCAGAAAAGTATCTTGCTTCAAACAAGACACAAATGTGTATATGTTTTTCTTTTTTATTATACTGTCAAAAAAAGTGAACATTTTGTAAAATAAATTTTAAAAAAACACCTAAATAATACTTTAAAGCTGACATGTTTTTTCTACAATTTATTTTCTTTCTCTGTTTGCGGAAATGGTCTCCCATTCTCTTCATGTGATTTCTATCTCTTCATTGTGTGAACTGTGCATCAGGTTCACCTAAAGCCGTGCATCTCATGTTTTTCATTGCCATCTTATGGTAGTCATAAAAAGCTTCAAATCCCAAGAACCATTTGACTAACACTTTTAAATTGAACCTCGCTTATTTCTAAATGACCTCCTGAAGCTACCTATTAGTTATGGAATTTATAAAGGCACCTTCTCACAGTAGATTATAAGCAAAATGTTGAAACCCGCTTTGAAATGAAAACTAAGCAGTCACATCATTTCGTGTTAAAGAAGATCAATGCAAAAGTAAGTTAATGAATAGTAAACATTACATCTAACATAAATATTACATAAATATATATATATTTTTAAATCTAGGCAGTATAATGTGCATTTGACTTTTTTTGTACGTACTTCTTTTGTTAAGTGGAAATACAAAGTCCGTTTTTAACTTCAGAGCGAAAACTCTAATTCTCCACAACAACAAAAACATGTTTACCTTAAGCGATTCCGTGAGAGTAACGGCGTCCAAATCTTTTGTTTGTGCATCGCTTAAGACAAACGTTGTTTGGACGTATTGAAGGGAAAGACAAAAAATTCAAACACAAAAAATACTTTGTTGTTGTCTTCCCAACAAAGCCTGTGTTTTTTAACGACAGTTTAGTGTCAGTTGGGTGGATACATGGTGTCTTCCGTCACATCCAATAGACCTTAAACTGATATTTCTAATTTTACAGCTTCAGGACAATAAACACAATACACCGACAATAAATTTGTATGTTTTCCTGTTTTATTTGTTCTTCCAATCCTTTTAAATTCAGAATATCACAGACTACTTATCAGTACAAGGCCAGTATGTACAATCTGACGGTGACACCCTCACCTCAGATTATGCTGCTGTCAACACATTCCCAGGTTGTCGTCACTCATCTTTTAGATTCCTATTCGGGGGCTGATTGTGTTGATAACAGACTGCCGTTGCACTAAACTGTGCATCATCGTTTTTTGGCATGCGGAGGAAGTGGTGGAGGGCTGGGTCAAAACTGTTATCACCCTATCATATCTCTGACAGCTTCCTGTCAAAATCAGGTCGCAGGAGGAGATGCAAGGAGCTCCTGCGATGCTGACAAAGCCAAATCACTCTCCCCCTCTTTTATTCTATTTTCCTTTCTGTCTGGCTTATTTAGCAGTTTTAATTCTCCTTGCCACTTAGCATATGCTTAATAGAACTGATGATGATAGTGAGGGTTGAAAAAAGAGAAGAACTGGAAGAAAGGGAGGTGGTGTTTGTGGTGGGGGTGGAGGGATGGTAGCTAGTTGAGTTAAGCGAGGTGTATCTCAGAGCCATGGTGTTTATAAGGAGCCTGAAAGGTTTATGAACTGTCAGCGTTCTGTCAAGGAGGAAAGTAGCTCGGCTTGTGAACCTGTTTGATGTGTTTGTGCTCTGTTTGCACGTTCGGTACGGCAAAGGAGGGACAATGACAGACAAACAGCAGACAAAGACAAAAAATGTGTTGTGATGTGAGGATGGCTGGTTTGGAGTGGCACTCAGCACATCATCCATTCATCGCCCTCCTCCTTCTACTCTCTATGTGCTTACACCAGATGTTGGGGAAGACACGGTGAAGCCAGCGGTGAGCCTCCAACAACCTCCATCCCAGGTCAGGGAGAGAAGCATCGCAACATCCTCTAAAGACTGCCCCTACTGTGGGAAGTCCTTCCGCACCTCCCATCATCTCAAAGTCCATCTTCGGATACACACAGGTCAGTACAATTATCATCATGCCTCTTCCATGGGAAAGGATTACTTTCCTTCGGAATGAAACATTTATTATGCTTCATGCAAAATTGACATAACTACTTGTACTAAAGTTTCTTCTGGGGCTACACTGACACATCAGGCTTTGGGTATTTGCCTTATCACATATTGGAATCTCTGTTATATGATTGATATGATGCAGATTAATCAATTGCATATTTTCCAAATGAGAACACAGAAAATGTTGGTAGAAAAAAAGAAAAAGGAAGAAAACATATTTTCCTTGTAACTACCCTAAATTTTGATTTGAGGTTTAAGGGACTTTTTATTTAAGATGATATTAAATTCCAACCCTGCCGGCCCAAGGGGAAACTATGAGTAATAGATGCCATATAAGTACGTTATTACTGGAAATAAATCACCTGATGTCATAGCAAGTGACCTTTGGCATTGTGCTTAAACTGCAAATAAGCTGAAACTTAAGAAATAACAAAAGAAAGGAAGAAAATATATTTGGGAAGTTGGATTATGATATATACATTTTTTTTAATATTGTAGTTTGTAATTAAGTGTAATCTAAAAAACAAACACACTATTCTGCTGGGCCTTTACAAGCTGGCTGACAGGAGAGAACCAAGTAACTACATTGACCTGGTCAAAGCATTATTGAGCAATGCTTTAAGATCCTTACCTACACCTTACCTGGATCACCTAAACAGGATTATTAAGGTTAAGAGTTCAATTGAATACTCCTAATGGAAAAATATGTGGCATCCTAAAAGCGTTCACTCCTATGTTAAAATGCTCAGTTTCTGTAATGTAAACAACAACAAAAAACAAACAACACATCCTTCATATATATTTGAACTTGCACATTTAACACAACAGATGTTGAATGTTGAATATAAAAAAAATTGGTTCAGGAAAAAATTTAAAAACTTAATGGAAGTAATCTTGGTTTATATCTTGTACATCCTTAAATAAACGTTATTTTTGTAAATGGCATGTTTGCTTTGTTCGATAGGATCCCAGATTTAGATTTAACAACTTTTACAAGCTGATTTTCCTATATATGTCAGAGTGTGAGGATATCTCTTGTCTACAGCCCTTTTAATGAGGTTAAATATTTTTCTCTTAAAGGCCATTCCAGCACTTTACATTTGCATGAAACAACTCCGTTGTTAATGTTAATGTTAACGTTTAATTAATAATTTGCATTATTTCACCCACCTTGACCAAAATCCTACATTCAAGTGTCCTAAACATTAAGCAGCCACCTTCACATTCATCTGTGGAGGAATTGTAGCATATTTGATCTACAAACACATCACTAACACCTTTATACTATAGATACTTTTTTATCCCTGTTGACCTGTAGCTAAAATGGCTTTAGCAAAAGCTGCAAGTAGGCAGATCTCAGGAATATCCAACAAAGACAGCTAAACTTTATTTTACCTGCCAGATTCAGCATAAAACCATAAATAATATATACTAAGATTAGAGCAAATATTGATTAAACAAAGATTTGTGTATTTAAACAGACATAAGTGTTTTTTAGGGTAATCTCTGCGAGGTATATGTAACATCAGAGGTCGAGTAATTTATCATTATCTAACTTTACTTGACACAGAAAATCTGGGGGGAAAAAAACGTCGTGACCTTTTTCTTATTAAATGTAGGTGCTGAATTTAAGAAAACAAAGTTAAGCTGAAACCAAACTTTTTTTTATAAATTCTTCGTCATAGTTAATATTACGTCCTCTCTTATTTTTCCCTTATTTCCTGTTCGTCTCTCAGAGTGCTGAAATAGTGAACCCCCCCCCTTTTTTTCTTTCCTCAATGAAAGCACATATTGATCTGAGGCAAGAGGAAAACCTTCAATGTGTAGCATGCGAACACAACCAATAATGCTTACGAAATTAGATTTCTTAAGTTAAATAGCACAACTGGGCTGTGCTATCCCAGCAACACTACAGTAGCTTGTGATGACTTTGGGTGGTATTTGATATCTCTTAGGTTAGAGGGCTGAGTTATGTCTGCTTTGAGTAGTATGCTGCTGTAAGAATACCCCTGAGGGCCATATTTCATCATGAAGGAAGCGAAGACCTCCACCTTGGCCTGGTGTTTTGCAAAATGCACTGCTAGGCCGATCTAATTCCATCCACTGTATATTTTACATGTATTCCTTCGTATTTAGAACTATAGTATAAACTCCTGATCTGGAGCCTCCCTCCGGTACGGATCGTAGAAAGTTTAATGAGGATGTTGTCTTTTCAAAAGGAATGTGGGCCTGTGTAAGCATACATTTACTAGTGTCCTTTCCACACATGCAGAGAAAAAAAAAAAAGAGACGCTTGATGCATCCCAAATATGTAGCTTTTAAATCATTCCTATACACTAATCAGAGCACTTCCATTATCACCAAAAGATGACTTCTGCAGAGGCTAAAGATCTGCTCTGTGCTCCAGCGACAATGCAAGGAAATTCACAGATGACAGCCGAGCTCTCGTTAGCCTAATGCAAAGTGACTGACACAATAGAGTTGCTTACCGAGCTGGCCGACGCGGCATTGTGCGGTGCAATGCGGAGATTAATGAGCGACTAACACCGGCTTGAAAGGAATGAAGTGAATTTAAATTCCTCAAAAAGTTAAAGAGCTAATGTTACAGTATTAATTTCCTCTTGAACATCAAGTGGGAAAATATCCATTAGCAAAATTAACCACAGTTTTCTAGGTAGCTAACATTGTGCGACTGTGGCACTACAGTGTGGGGCCAAAGCTAATGAACACACTGCAGAGGGTGATATTTCATTATACAAATTCATGCTTACATTTTAATGGGAAAGTCACATAATGAATCTAGGCTTCAGTGACAGCAATTAGAGGCCCAGATTGTCCCCTTCTGGACAAGGCACTATTTAGCAGTAAGCAGCTGTGTGTAAAAAAAAAAAAGAAAGAAAAAAAGACCTCGCTCCTGACAATAGCTTCACATAACTTCAGGCCGAATCACATAGCCAATAATATTCGGCTTGCTTTAAATGAGCAGAGGGAGAGAGAAAGAAATGGAGATAGGAGGAGAGAAGAAGCATGACTTGCCCGTGTCATTTAACCTTAACCTAACCTTGTAATCAGGAGGAATCAAGAGGGACCTGTGATCTCAGTCTCCATTCCTCTCACTCCTTTGGGCCCCCTACTTCCTCTCCTGTCCCTTCTTCCTTCGATTATCTCTCTCTGCTGTTTTTTTTGTTTTTTTTCCCCCGTGCATTTACCTTTTTTATCCTTTTTCTAATAGTACAATATTTTATATTGCCCTGTAAAGCACAGTTAGTATCCAAAGTTGCCTCGGTCGTATAGCATCCCCTTATGGTGTGATTTCTCCCCTTTTAAATAATTAAACAGTTAGTCCGAGTAATATTAGAAACACTGCCAGATTACCTCTCTCTACTGAAAGAGAAAGTAAGCTAACATTTTTGGATTTATTATGACAACGATTACTAAACACATTTAACTATAAAAACAATAATCGATACCATGTTAAAAACGGTATTCAGATATCAGCAAGATTTTGGAGAACTACTGAAAAGCGGAAGAAAACAGAATAATCATGAAAGCTGGAATACATGCTCTGTGTCTGTCTGACATAAAAATGGCAGTTCTTTATTGAATGGACTTTCGGTTTTGAGCTATCCAACAAACGGGTTTGGGAGATTATGAGTAGAAAGTAGCTTACCTGACGTACAAAAGCACTTTAAAAACTTATCAAATCCTATTATCAACATTGCTTTTAAAAATGCTGTCCCAATTAAAGTGAACCATTTTGACCAAAACCTTTTAAACTGACAACTTATGTCATATATGTCTACATTTATATGTTAAGTTAACATCACATAGCAGGCTGTGGATTTTGACTCACATTTTTGAACTGCTCTTTGTTCAATCTAGTTATTAACTGTTATAAATATATAAAAAAGTGTTTGTCTTAATCACTGTAACATGTTTTAGATTGAAGCTGTATTAAGACAGTAGAAGGCTTGACCATTGTCAGCTCTAGTCTCTAAAATAAATAGACAAAAAAATCTGTATTTAAACCAAATAAAGATGCTGAGAAAGTTATCTGCATTGTTTTGCGTACTAGCATGTTGTGCTTGGATTTCCTGTTATCCCTATTAAGTAAAACCGTGTTTCTACTTATTTTTGCAATAACATCAACATATATATTTTTTTAAATCACTAAACAAAAACCCTTTGCCATGTCCAACCCTTTCATTTCCAATTTGCAGTAAGATATAGGCAAGAAAGCACCAGTATTCTCATGATACATTTGCTTTCATTAAAGACCATGGTTTTACAGTATTTTGCTATTTTCAACAGAAATATAAAAAAATATATATCCCCTCTGCTGAAAACTATTTATTATAACAGTACAATAATCTGTACCTTATTTTTAGCTAATTTACATTAATTGCTTGGAAAAAACAGTTTTAATCTAGAGTGAAAACTCTCTAGATCTTCATCCAGGAAAGAGGCAAATCATTTGCCATAAAAGTGTTCAACTCAAGCTAAACATGTTGTATATGTATGTATATATCCATGTATTATCGACCATTAGGATTCTAAATATACAAAAACCGTCTAAGAGGTAACAACTGCAAAAAGTTTACCAATTTATTTCTAAGTCGAAAAGCAGCTTCCTGGCTTTGATGCAGCAATGATCTGTCATGTGCCTGGGAAGTTGTGCTGTATGGCTGATATCAATTAAAAGTGGATTAACGGGTACATAATGACCTTTAGCAGTAAATTGTGTGTAATGTTGCAAGGCAGGATACAGTATATTCCCCAGATGTCACACCAGGCCCCTGACGTATGATGGAGCAGATGTCTTAGCCAGTCCAAATGGCTCTCTAAGACACAAACACACATCTACACACACTCACACATGCACAGGCTTGGGCTGACACACATACATAAACATGTGTTCACACACATTCCAAATGGTAAGCACACACATCCATAAACACAAGTAGATGGCGAAATGCACAAGTCATCTGTTTCATTTGCTCCAGATATTTATATGCTTAACTTTAATAGAAAACTGACAAACAGATCACTCTGAGCATTTGTTCTTGCTTTCAGCTCGCCTTGCCCTGTAAACATCATAAGGATTCGGTTGTGTATAAAATCTCAGAGGTTTGGATTTCTCACTTTGGATACACTAAATCTTGCACAAATACTTGTTAAATAGACTGTTAGAGGAAAAAAAGTTTAAAAAAAAGTTTAAAAAAAGGAGAGAAACCTAACCTGCTCCTGTTAAAATATGTTACTTTGATTTTGCCAGTTATTCTCAAGGCTTCTCAAAATTGAGTTGATTATGATTAAATCTCTTATTCAAATTCTCATTGGACTGGACCATTCCAAAACTTGAATTCCCTGCAATAAAACGATTATATTAATTTTCTATATAGAATATATAAAATGAGTCATCATATCAAGCTTTTGTGAATAAAACCTTTAATATGATCCACCATTAAAAGAAAACTAATCCCAGAGGATAATGCTTACACCACAATGTTTCCGTTTGGGTACGGCCTCTTCTTTAGCACTGTACTTGCCGAAACATTTAAGTTTGGTTTTATCAGATCACAGCACATTCTAATTCATGGTTTGGGAAAGATTTCAGTAAACTCTGGGTCTTTTTGTAGAAACAAAAGCCTTCTTTCTTGGAACCTCAATCATTGGCATTGACAGCTTGTGGGTGTACGAGATTTTACGGTGTTCTGCTAAGGTCAAGATACTTTCTTTGCAAGAGAAAGCTTCTGTCTTGTAATGTTCTATATCCAGACATATGCAGAACAAAACAGATAGGTTTAATGTGTCAAACATGACTATTACTAGCCACAAATTCCTGCAACTCTGTCAGTGTTATCACACTCTAGACAACCTCCCTCATAGGTTTGCATCTTGTCTTTTTATTAAGTTTACTTGTTATCTAATTTTCCTTAAAGTATCTATAACTGTCTTTACAGTAATATGATGTAGGTACAGCTTTTCTTTAGTTTGCTTTATTTTTACCCACATTGTGATCCATCTCTACTGTCAGATCATTTTAAACCTTTCAAATGTCACTGCATTCTATGACATTTAGCAAAATGTACAATTGTCAAGGAAATCTGAATAACAGTTGCTGGACTTTGTTTCAGCTAAGTCAATTTTACTATATCTATTTTTAGCTATTTACTTGAAAAGAATACATGTTGAAGCTACCTCAAAAAAATAAATAAAAAAAGCAGAAATATAAGCATAAGTAGAAATATTAGTAGTCCTAGTATATGAGACGTTGGTGAACAGACTATTCCAGCTTTTATTATTATTTTTTTTACTTTAAAATATTTTGTCTTTTTGAGTTACATTTAACAAAGTCCCTGTTTTATTTAGGATCCGCTCCATGTTGTTACATACAAATCTTTATTTTCCCCTTAAACAAAACAGTATCTTATTAGGAAAAAAAAAAAGAAAAACAGAGGATGGGGAAAAAATCTTATCAGTCTAATTTCTGTCTAATTTGGCTCTTAGAATATCATTTTGTCCAGTTAGAGGAATTGAGAATGATCATTTGCATCAGGGACGTTTCCTTATTAAATCAGCACCTTAGCCTCTGTTCGGCAGCTCACAGGAGAAGCACTTATTGGGTTAAAAGCTCATCTCATATGGTTTATTTTAAATATACTCTATGCTTCACAGACACTCTGCTGTAAGAGAAATGATATCAAATCATTGTCTTTTTTCTTTAGTCAGGGTTATCTGTCTCTCTGCATACTCCCCTTCTCTTTTCTTTGCTTTTTTTCTCAGACTTTCTTTTTACACTCCTCAGCAGTTCCACGTTCAATTTTCTTTTGTATAGACCCCTATTCTTTTCTCTCCAGTATCAATATTCTATTGAGTTGGTGTTTGTGGCCCTTTATTTGAGAACTCTGCAGTAGGTCTGCAGATCACAGAGTCTTTTTCTGGAATGGTGCCCTCTAAATAATGATAAATTACTTGAGCAGTATGCCATTTGCTAATTATATCCATGATTTACTACACAGCCCGACTTAAATCATTCAAACCAGCCTTGCGTAACAATGCTTTTTTTCCCCTATGTGAAATGTTTTCCATGCGTACAATCTAAATATTTTATTGGCATATACTATAAATATATATAAAGAATGCACATACAAAATACCACAGTCATCCGATTCTCTCTTTATTCATTTTTCCACAAATCTGCATGCCTTTACAAACAGTTATTGTTATCCCTTTTACAGAAATTCCAGTCTGGCAACTTTTTATATGTATGTGTTTCAAAAAAAAAAAAAAAAAATCAAGCTTAGCATTTTTTACCTCTTTGTTCATTGTTTAATGAATCCAAATCTGGCTCAGACGCCAAGCCTATTATAATTGCTAGCAGGATGTGTTCTATTTCAACATAAGTATCATTCCTATGGAAGATCTACTTCAGGCAGAATAATGGTGGAGTTAAACCATCATCAGGAATAACCATGAATATGGATGTGAAGCATAAATAAACACATGTAGATGTTAGAGAACAGATTCTTCCATCTTTTGCTGTAATATACATCACTTTCATCTGTATCCTCTGAAGTGAATAATACTGTTCTTTATCACTGGGGTGCAAACTGACATGTGGTATGCATGTGTTGCCTGCAATTTCCCTCGTCTTTTTATTACTTTTACATAGCAGTTTAGCCTAGTTTTTTCTATTCTTATTCGATTAACTGCAGTGTGGTCAGGGTTGCATTACTCTAAGGGAACCCCCAAGAGAAGCTGAAAATGGGGAACGTCCGAGAAATTACACTCTCACTGCCAAGGCACACGCTTCACAGCAAACAAAGCCGGAGAACAGAGATAATGACCCCCACTTCAAACACACACACACGCACACGCACACACACACACAAACACACACACACACACACACACACACACACACACATTATCTTTTAAATAAAGGTCTAGGCACACCCTCACAAGCATTGCTAACATAAAGACAGTTGCGTTGTTCGGTTAAAAAATCCATAGTGGAAGACTAAAAGCAGCATATGGCTCACTTGGTAAAGCTGGATCAGTCCATGTTCACTGGCCGATTCTACACCTCTAATTTTGTCCTAACATTAACACACAGATATGGACATCAGGTGGCAATGGGCCTGTGAATGGAAGACAAAGACATGGCATTGTTGATTGTAAACCTTTCCTGGTTCATTAGGTGTAGCTTTATTTTGTTCTATGCTTAATTTATATTTGAATTGTGTTTTGGTTTTTTTTGCTCTATGTTCCATACGTTTTTTTTCTTCTTCCCTAAAACAGACATTTTTAATGTGAAGATATACCCTTTTTTGGTTGTGGGTAATGGAATTCATATCTTTTTGAGCTCATTTGACCTAATTTTCTTTGCTGAGGGAGGTTACATGACCCTAGGGTCCACTTTCCCTGCTCCAATAAATAGATTTTGATACAGAGTTAATGTAATAAGCAGGTTAATTATTCACTGTTTTCCTTTTCTCTTTCTTACACACTCTCTCTCTCTGTCTTGGTTTCTCAGGAGAGAAACCATACCGATGCCCTCATTGTGACTATGCTGGCACCCAGTCTGCCAGTCTAAAATACCACCTCGAGCGGCACCATCGTGAACGTCAAAATGGCTCAAACACATCAGGCATATCCTCCGGCCACAACATATCTTCAGACCATAAAGAAGATCACGGAAAAGCAGGTAGTGGCATCTTCGCACGACCAGATGTGCTCCGTAATGTTTTCAAGGGCATTCCAGCCAACCTGGACTTCAGAGCTGGTCCACTGCTGCCACATCAGTGGGCTTCAGCTGGTATAATATCCCAGCATGACCGAGAACGAGATCGTGGGGATCGGCGTTTTGATTCTGTCCATTCAGGGGAAACTCTGAAAACTGCTGATGGCCAATCCCCCATTGTTTCAGCGACTGATGCTGCTAGTTTCTCCGATCTTAGCAGGGCCTACCAAAGTATGATAGGGAATGGAGTCCATTTCCAAGGTTCTCTACAAGCTTTCATGGACAATTTTGTCCTCAACTCCATGAAGAAAGAATTTCCTGACAACCACAACCCTATCCAGCTCTCAGTTCAGCGCTACCATGATAATGGTGAACCCAAAGCCAAACGAGTAGGCTCAAATGAACAAGAGAAAGATGATAAGCCAGAAGTCAAGAAGCATTCAGAGCCTGGAAAACCTGGGTCCCAATATGAACCCCTTGATTTGTCTTTATCAGTACGTCCTGAGTCTGGACCCGGATCTCTGCCTGGCTCCTCAGTGACTGTTCATGATAATGTGGCTTGGCATGGTTGCCTTTTCTGCTCTTTTTCTACTTCCTCTTTGGAGCTCATGGCTCTACACCTTCAAGCTAACCATCTGGGCAAGACCCAATTGCAGAGATCTGATTCAGGCAAAGAGATGCAGCAAGAAGTTGTTTCTGCCAACTCTACTGTTCATTCTTCCAATATCAAGACTTCGGCTGTAGTTCTGGACAGAGAAGGAGACAGAGATGGTGAGAAAATCCAGGGAGTTTGGAACAGCAACATTGACCAACCATATAACCCCTTCCAGAGTGACTTCTTCAGGAGGTTTGGGGGACTATATGATGGATCTCCAAGAATGAATCCAGGCCTTCAAGGGTTTATCGCAGAGCAGGGACTGGAACTGCATAACCAGCTCATTGGAGGAACATCGTCAGTCGTGGATGACCAGATTGGTGAGAGGGTTTCCTGCGTTGATACTGACTATGACCGTATTAGGTCAGATGAAGAAGTTGTAAAAGCTGGGGAGAACAGCACATGTGAGACACCGCCAGACACCCCCAAAAGACAACAAGTACAGAATAATTCAGAGGAAGAAGAGGATGATGGTAGAGTGGTGGAAGAAGAGGAGGAAAGAGATGATGATGAACAAATGGACTTAGAAAGAGAGGAAGTGGGCAGTCCAGCTTCAGACGACAGCCAGTCTCATACTAAACATCTACAAGATGATTCCTCTCTTACTCTAAGGAGCAGTGTTGGTTTACCAGCGTCCTCCACCACCATGAAGCCACTATCTTTGGTTCACCAAACCCAGAACCAAACCTTGGCACTGGACAAGCAGTGGCAGCAGGGTCTGGGCCTCCTGTCTCCTGAAGATACATCAGGACTTTTAAAGGCTGATCAGCAGACCCACTTAGAGCAGCAAATGACCATGCTGTCTGTTCTCAGAGCTTACAGTAATGACTCCAACCCTTTGTTTAACGGCCTGGGAGGCAGAAGTGGCAGAGCAATCATGGGTGGCATGAAGAGGTCCGATGGAACTGGTGAGCATGTCTAACACCTTATGGCATAGACAACGGGTATAAAGTGCACACACATACACAGGTTTACAAACAACCTCACATGAAAATGCCCAATACTTGTATAAAACACTATTTTCGAGATAGATCAAATTGCATCACCAATGCACACATATAAATCCAAACAGACAAAGCATAAACTCTCTGTTTGTTGCTTGACACCCACAAACGCGTCCCAAACACTCATTAAATATCTCAAGATTGGCTCTGAAGTGATTTTAGCCTTATTTCAAGCAAGTTTAGAAGCTATCAGCCTGGCGACTCGCAACAGATTAATCTTTATTACACGTTTATATTACTGGGAGTGCAGTTCCTCCCCCCTGCTCCTCAGCATGGGGGGAATAACCCTGGATGAGTCAGAGCAGGACCTCAGCTCCCTTTACCATCTCCTCCACATGTCTCTTAACCATCTTAGCCCTCATAAAGCTGGCTCCCGAAAGCCCATTACTTTATAAGATTCCTCGATCCATGACCCTGTGAAAAATGAACTGTCAGCTCATGATTCTGCTAAGGTTATAGCTGATCCTTGAGACTGAAAAAGGTATTTTTATTCCCTCCTTCCTATTTTTCTTACAGTGTTATCTTGTTGCCGAGTGTCTTTATAAAAAGAAAATAAAGATGAGTGCTGTTAATGAGCTTTTAACTTTCTGACTGTGTCATTGGTATCTATTAGCCATCTACCAGTGACTTATAATCACCAGTGGGTTCATTGGTTTTAATAAAATGATGGATATTTTCCTTTATCTTGAAATTAAAAAAATATAAGGCTGCAACCAGAAATAAATTATTGACCGTCAAAAAAACCTAGTCACTATTGTGAATATACTTGAAAGAGAGAAAGCTATTGTATAAGAATGTCCTTAGTGTCACAAATGGAAGATGGGAATAAAGTGGGTTGCTGCATTTGCGATTAGAAAAAGTTGACTTTAAATTTTGGGCTTTTTAAAGACTGCACTATCACATTTTGACATGGAAAACATGAAGCATATCAAAATTATTGTTAGGACGTATTAAATGTAAATTTAAACTAAACGTGTCATTATTTTGCATCTCTAAGCTAAGGCTACAAAAATATTTGCATATCTTTCAGATAAAGCCAAAATATGGCAGAACTGTTACTGGTTGCTTTACTGATTATGTAAAATCATATTACAATATTCAGAGATAAGTTTGAAAAGAAAAAGAGTAAGTTAGATTAGAAGAGTTTTATTTTTGCAGATGTAAACCAGTGGCAATAACTATTCAGTGTGCAACAGTTTACAAAATCCACAGTTTGGTCCATGACAGATTTACATGGACCTATTTCATATAATCCACTTTTGCTAATTGAAGTACTTTTTATTTATACAGCCAAAAGATTTACTTATGTTTGGCCGAAATAGTAAATACTCTTTGTCTGGGTATGTTTCTTTCTTCCAGACTCACTTAGGAAAAATCTACTGCAGCTAATGGCTACATTTGGTCACAATTATCATCGAGTATTATTTCGTCCTTCAAAATGTTTGTAACTCAAAAGAAAAAATAAATTCAAATGGATAATTTAATAATGTTAAATGTGCCTAAGCAGAAGCAAAAAGGAAGAGCTTGTATATTGTGTTTTCAGAGCAAAATTAATTTTTTATTATCCTGGTTGACAACACTGTCAGTGTGCGCTATTATTCCGCCTTTTTCTGCCAGTCGTGGTTCATATTCTACTGTTGCGTGGCTTGCAGGGAAATAATAGGCGCACTTGTCTCAGTAAAATGCACTATTACAGTCTTTCTTTATGTGTCCACTTGTAAACCCCTTGTGTTAGGGGTCACCCGCAGCTGGAACAAAAAGAAGACACACATTCCACTGTTACATGGTGGGTGGAAAAAAAGGTGGGGGTAGCACAGACGTCTGTAAAACTCAATTCAGACCTGGCAAAATGTGATTATCTTGAGAGGTTTTGCATTAGGTTTGTATGCAAATATGGCATAAATCATTAATATCGAAATTTTCCCTAGAATATACGGAAACTGTTGTAGGGCATGCGTTGTAGGTCTGGAGTATCCCCCGGAGGGGGCAAAAAGTGACAGATATAGATGAAGATGTGAGGATTTATACATATATGTATTCCCTTTTCTGTGGTATTACAACACGTTTCAACAAACATGACCTGAAAATTGGGTATTTCAATAAATGTTATTAGCAGCATCATTTGCCCTGAGGTTTTTATCGGACAAAGTATCTGGTTACTGAAGTACAGTACGTAGTAAAGATTGATATATACCCACACCATTTGTTGTACTCTAGGTGTGCTTAACACAATCAATACTTGGCTGCAGTGCAAATCTATCTATAGCCATGCATTATCAAACATGAAGTATTACAGTATTCAAAGAGTGCTGTACACGCCACGTCTACTTGCGAACATTGCTCCTCATGTTGTATTGCTCACGTTACCTCAACCCCCTTGTTCACTTAATATATTAAATGTGGTGCAGGACTTTGGAAGGTTGAGACTGACAAGCAAGAGAGCATATGTGGAGGATTTTAGAGCCGAAAACGGCAGAGCTCATAGCTGAGCACCTCTTAGAATTAGAGGAGTAGGCAAAAGAAAGATGCGTGGAGAAATACGGGATGTGTTCAATTACACCCATCAGTACATCAAGTACACTTAGTGTATACTCTATAGCACTCCTAATAATATCTGTTTTGTTTCTGTTAGTGAAAGAAATGATCTCGTTCAGCTATTCAAAGCTTTATAGATTGTAAAATGTGTTTCATAAGTATTTTTAAATGCTTTGTTACATGCAATGAGCTATGTTTTTAAATATGTTTTCTAGCTCTCTTTAGGTCTTGTAGTTTATGGGAAGTTATAACTGGCAAATCTTGTATAGATTTTAGACAAAAATACTCCATCCCCATATTATTTTTCTATGCGTGATTCTTCTAACCTTCTAAAACCATGCATATTATATTATTGGTGTGATCATTGTAGAAAATGTATTTGTTTTTTTGTTTTTTTCACAGTGGTAGTGTAGGTACAAACTTTTTGCAAGCAAGTTTGCATTTAAATGAGACTAAAGCAAAATTTACATTGAAAAAATTCTGCCACATTGAAATTGTGTTAAGAAGTTGATAACAGAAAATTCTCCCAGTGAACATGGGAATGAGCACAAGGAGGATCACGTAGGAAGAGACAATAACAATTTAGTAGTTGATCGTGACTGGTTATGTCATGTCTTCTTTTAACTAGTTGCACTGTAAAATAATATATAATATTAATATTTTACGCAACTCAGTAAAATTATTTTCTGTGGCATGGATCGTGCATTTAATGCATTGCTGCGTACAAATCTATGTGTTTGTGTTCCGAATAATAAAACATATTGGTGATACTCTTTAATCTAACGCGTCTAGATTAGTCTTGTTTTTTATTTAATTGGTTGAAAAAAAAGATTTTTAATCTCAGTTAATAAATAAATGGTTAAAAAACAAGCACATGATCTAACTGCAGATTTCACCTGTTTCATTATACCAGTAAACTTTCACTACACATTGCACATTCAGACAACTATATTTTACTACTAAACATGAAATGAATTTCAGAATCTGTAACTATACTACAGTTATACGATCCGATGAAAAAAAAAAACTGATTCCTTTATACAGTAGGTGTGTGCTTTGGTTTTATAATTTTATTGTAGAAGCTCATATTTTATCTCATGTTTTCTTCTTTTTTATTTACTGGGTCAAATATTTAAACTGTTTAGTCATGGCTAATTCAGCTGTTTTGCTTTTTTCTGCTAAAATGTATAATTTGATTAAAATTCAAACTACAGTTGTACCAAAATCTAAGTGGCTACATGGAAAAAACTGATGTTTCTCTGTACGGACATATACAAGTTCATTGGCACCCACTTCTTTTTTTTTCCCTTTAAATTCCTGCATTTCACTTTCCCACACTCCAGGATCCACGCTTTTTTCTGGTTTTCTCACTCTCAAGTCTTTCTTTCTTTGCTTATTGCTTGAGGGCATGGACTCCTCCAGTGATTAAGCCATCTGGAGGCCTGTCTGTCTGTGTGTCTGTATTTTACAGAGAGGAAGACTAGTGCTGGTGATGTGCTTCCCCAGGCTCTTATTGTGTGCCTCCGCCGTGCCGGAGTGACAGTTCTGACGGCTGGTGAAGGCGAGGTGCTATTTCCCACGTGCAGTGATATTACCAGTTTAACTTGTGCAGAGGTGCATTATCACCTTGTCACCCAAAAGAGCAAATAGTGTAGTTTTCAAGGAGCAATCATGTTTAATAGCTGCTGTCAAGCTGTAAACCTGTTGCTCAGTGTTCCTATTGGCCTCTAAAAATACCCCCTACCCCCTTTACTAATTCCCATGTATCAGTAGGCTGCTGAAAGCTTCTATCTGAAACGGCATCATATTCTTCTGTTCGTGGCTTTTCTCAGCCTTTCTTACTAATACCACCAATAATATTGGTCACATTGTGTTTCCTGTAAGTACAGCCCAGTGAATGAGAGGCAGGATCGAGTTGCAGTTGATAAGAAAATGGAGACGAATGGTGGATGATTGCAAAGTTGCATGACAATTATTCTATTCAGTGTTTCAGAGACAGGATGGGGAGAAATCAGCGTGAGAACAGTCACAGAGCATACGTATGAATTTATGTATTTGTGCAAATAAATTGCTTTTATGTCTATATATTGTTGCACCTGCGGAGTTGTTTGCAGAGTATTTGATATTGAAAAGCAGTAAACAATGGGTTATAAATTAGCCGTCTAACCCGATATATTTGACATGATCTCTGATTCCCATCTCGTTAGTTTGCTGTTTGTTGCTTTTCTTCCTTGACTTCTGTAGACTTTGTTTAGTTTGAGTTGCTCCTCTTAAGAATGCAACGTTCCCTTCCCCAGGCGCCCTGGAGATGTGAAGAGGATGCCTCAGAGGAGTTGTACTCAGAAAGCTCCTCATCCTCCGAGGCAGAAGCAGAGAGAGACAGCACAGAGAGTGTGTGTGTATGTGTGTGTGTGTGTTTGAGAGAGAGAGAGAGAGAGAGAAAGAGAGAGAGAGCAAGAAAACAGCACTGCCAGGAAAAGACACACAGGCATAATAACTATACTTACAAAGCAAGTCGACACATAATGAGACAATGCCGCAGCAACTTCAAGGAAAAATACAGATATATAAAAAAACAACAGAGAGCAAGGAAGAGCGGGAGGGGAAACAAGGGATTGTGGGGGTACGAAAAAAATTATAAAAAAAGAAGAAACTATGTCAACTTTTATTTCCTCTGCGATTCCACATCAATGGAGGCATGGCGCGATACTAATAAAAACAAAAAATATACACAGGTAGAGACGCGCAGGCAGCAAGTTGCTGTGTTTGAAAAGCTCTGTGGCAATTAGGGACAGATAAGTTCCGTTATTTCCCGCTTGCGAAGAATGATCCCGACCACTTGCAACAAAATAAAAATAAAACTTTGATTTAAACATCAAAAAAGCACAGAGAAGCAAATAAAATAAAAAAGGCAAATAAATAAAGTCGGTGGGAGAGAAACGGGGTGGGGGGGTTAAGACTAGGACAAACGTACATTGAAACAAATCACCGCGCAACATTACTACATTAGCAGTTAGAAAATATACTTAATTCCTCAGCAGAGATGGATATAAACTGCATTGTTGCGTTGGAAATCCCACCGACTGGATTTAAACGGCTGCATTGTTTTATTAGGGAAATACGGGGGTGGAGGAACGCTGCTTATTCTAATTACAGTGATTTAATCAGGATTAGAGAGGTTACCTGGATGAGACGAGGGGGCATCTGTGGCAAGGGCACATGCTTTTAGACAGTCAGGTTACATGCGGCGGGATGTTCCCAAAAAGCCGGCCCTTATCGCAACTCATCTGCGAGCAGTTTCTAACACAATGGCTTTCTTTGCTCTTGGATGTGTAAACACTGGCCTATTTGTTCTGCATCTATGTCCCTCTTTGCGCCGTCCTTATTCCCCCCCCCCACCCACCGCCTCCCTCCCTCTTGCCTAGTTAAACAGCAGGCAGAGGGAATCCATTTTAATCTGATTAATAACTTAGTTGATCACATATAACCCAATTTTCAGTCAGTGCCGTCCTTGTCTGCCCAGCCACGCCCGCACTGACCTTTTCCATTCGCCTCAGTAGTATTAAAGCACAATCAGCTCCATTGTTCTGTCAAAAAAGCTGAGGATATTTGACATCATAACAAAACTTTAATGTGCCTATTTTTTTTAAATGCAGAGATGGGAACAACTTTTCCCATGAATTCACAGTAATATGAATCGTCCTTTTAAAACAGATATGGTTACATATTAGTTTTGAAAGGTACAGTAACTGTCTGAACCATAAGTCGCCTCGCAACACTGGGCCTCTTTGTTCCTGTCCGAGCTAATAACTGGCCCCTGATCCTCATCTCCTGCTGGTTAGGGAAGAACTTTCTTTTTTTTTCTTTCCCCTGCTTATCCTTTTCCTTCTGAATGTAACTTTGATTACACCGTTATATGAGCTTCATTTTGTCATTTCAGTTTCACTCGCCATGTTTGGTGCTGAGAGGTTTGTATTCAGGATTGGCAATTATGAATAGAATGCCACAAAGTAAGCCTTGTGAGCTTTTTCTGAAATGACAAGTGAGAAATGGAAAGAAATATCCTTTCTCTTTTCTTTCTTTTCTCCATCTCTCTCTCTCTCTCGCTCTCTCTCTCTCTCTCTCTCTCTCTCTCTCTCTCTCTCTCTCTCTCGCTCTCTCTCTCTCTCTCTCTCCCTCTAATTTTCTTGCCCATACACACAGGAAATATGAATCAAATATTCATGAGGTGGGCCGAGGCTCTTGTGCACCCATATGTTTCCTCATTCAAGCAGCTTGCAGTGGACAGAGGCATCCATCCAGCTCGTGTGACACAGCCGAGTGTGACAGAGTGCATGACAACACCCCTCTGCCACCTATCAGTACCACCGCTGCCATCCAGAACAACAAGCATCAAATAGGTCGCAGCAGTTCAGATACTCCGCACACTTCTCAGTCTCTTGCTTTAAGTTTTGTGTTTCATGTAGTTAGGAGTGGGCAATAGGGACTTTTTAAAATACATCCCAGTCAGGTTGTATATAAATCCATTACTGTAAGAATTCTGAGACCTTACTACCCAAATAGTATCTCTGAAGTTGCCATCATGTACCTCAGGTTTTGTGGGTCACATGTGACGAAATATCACATCTTGGAAATGGGTTTCTTTTGATTATGTATTATTTTAAATATTGTACATACATACTGATCAAGCGTGGGGAATTAACAATGTACTGCTTCATGACCCATTGCTTTTCTGCGTGAGAATAAAACTTAACTTGAGTAATTCAGGAAAATGCATGCCCCAAGTTGTCATGTAATTATTAATTATGAATCAGAAAATTGGTTATGTCAGTTTTGTATGTAGTGTTACCTGCGTGCATTACATAGATGAGATTAAGTGTCCTTACTAAATCATTATTGCAGCATGCGAGTCCAATACAAATACGTTTGGTTATGTAGTAATCAAACTTTGTATACCACTGAAGTAAAGGCATTTTGATACTATGCTGCAATTTAATTTTAAAAATAAAACTATTGGGGGAAAAGTCAGATTCTCAATAGTGTAACAGAGCCTGGTATCAGATCCTTGTGTACAAGCGTTAAGCGTTGTGTACTAAAACAATGGGCCCTTTTTAAACCCTTTTTTTTTTAAACAATAGTCTTCTGAGCTGTAAACTGTGCACACATAATGGGGGGGGTGTACTGGCTGCTGGAAAAGCTGAAAGTCTGACCAGTCTGTACCAGCCCAGAAAAGATTCTGTTAAGATCCACCTACAGTGGGATGTTTCATACTGACCATATAGTTTCAACCTGGTGTTCTATTCCCACCTTCACAGCTGGTTTATTGTATGATGAAAGGTAACTGGAAGCAAATAAAAAGAACAGAGAGTATTCCAAGTTTTTAAGCTCATGTTATGGTTTAGTTACATGATATTTGATCGGAAATTGACAGGGGTGAGATGACAATCCTCAAGTATGAAACGACGGGGAAAAACCGATGAGAGTTTGAGTTAACCTGGAGCGAATACAAGATAACTAATCCTATTTAAATGTTTTTGTTTCTGTTTCTTTCATAACAACAAGCCATGCGATCATTCCATCCGTTATTCTAATAATCTTTTTTGCAAGACAAGTTCTTCAAACTTTACTTGCCAGGAGTCATTGTATAAAATCAAGACGCGAAGCAGAAACAGCTTCTGCTTTTCATATGCCTCGGTAGGAATGAAAATAATGTAGTAGTGGATGGTCCAGAGGGTGGGGAGGGGGATTAAAACTGAAGAGGATTAGCACTATACTTTAAGATAAATCTGTTTTAATGTGAAACCTTATCCCCGCTCATTCTAGGGTAACCACTCTTGTTAACTGCTTCTATATTGCTCCTTTTAATGCGGCCTATTTTTTTCTTTTTCTTTTCCTTTTTTTTTTTGCTTAGCAACTTTTAAGAACAAGCGTCTGGATTCCGCAGCGCACCGCTTACTCTGCCAGTTACACAAACAACGTCCCCTTTTAAGCATTTAAACACAGAACAATGGCAGAGCACATAGCTGTGCACATTAATGCTTTCGTATATTGATGAGAGAGTTGGGGGGGGGGGGTTGATGCAGGAAAGCGAAGGAGAAGAAAAGAGATAAGCAGAGCTTGGCTGCACTGGCCCTCCATCCCTCTATCTCTTTATTTCTCACTGTCTCTATGACTGAGGGGGAAAAAAGTCTCTTTCCATCATCAAATCCAGGCTGATCTGTATGCATTGAAGGCTAAACAGACAAACATCATATTCTCCGTCTCCAGACTTTAATTGACTGAACAAGGATTGGTCACACTTTTAAGAAGCGTTCCGTAATGGATTTCCATTTTTGTTTCTCTTTTAACTGGCAGAGCGAAAGGGAAGCCATAAATGCTGTCTTTATTACTGAAAACAACAGCCGCCTCTCTCTCCGTCTATCTGGCTTCTTCCATTATTCCGTATCTATTTTTTTTTTGTGTGTGTGTTTTTTTTTTCTCACCATAAAAGATGATATCAGCGTAACGGTCGGCAGGCGTTACAAGGTCAACTCTGCCCGACAGATGACAAACGATCTCAAGATGGCCACATCATCTGTCCTGTAGCTGTTGGCTGCAACAGGAATGAACACACACACATCTTTTTTTCTATTTCTATTCAAATTTGTTTACATAATATTTTAGAGTAGAACAAAAAGACAAGAGAAAACCACCTGGTTCTCTATAGAACATTGTAGAAATGATTTTAGGCCAAAAAAAAAAATATCAAAGTATTGTAATATGTGTGTGTGTGTGTGTGTGTGTGTTTGTTTGGTGTGATGGAGGTGGGCGTTAAGGGCCCAAATTCATGTGTACCATGAAGCAGGCTTGGCAAAAAGTGCTACCTCAGAATTATGGACAAGCTGCTCATCAGATGCGAACTGGGTTTATTTTGCGGCCCACCCCCTTGGTCACCTCTAATCATCAATCAATACTCCCCTCACACTCTGCCACCTTTCTGGTTCGCTAAAATTCATCTAATTTCCTGTGACTGGACATTCAGTTATGTGGAATGGCAAAAAGTAACTTTTTCTTCCGTTGTAGGATATAACCTTTCACATATATTGATTTTAAGTTGTGGTTGCTCAGTTAAAGCAACTTTTGACCAAACAAAAAAAGTTGCTAGTTGTCAGTCTTTCTTCTAAAACATGTAGTTTTCTCACTAACATTTCCTCTTCTTGATCACTGGCTGTCAAAGTATATATATATATGTACAACAATGTTTTGTCTACATTTCTACAAATGCATATGTACTTCTGATCAAACTCAATTTTCCCTCTAGCAGATTAACCAGGTTAAACACTAGCGTTCGTTGCATACCCTGATCAAACTGTATCAAAAATCATAACTCCGTCTTCATTCATACCCTAAACAAATTTACAAAAACTAAATTAAAAATAAAATCCTCGGATATCCATGGATACTCTTTTATGGAGTTAAAGAAACACACACTAAAGGTTGTGTACTTAAAACTGTGCATAATCTAGGAATAATTTCATTAGTTGGATTCAAAATCGATACTTATGTGACAAGCGTCCTGAAGCAAATTTGTCCTCCAAACTCATTACATTTTGGTAGAGTATAGTTTCTACACCTGATTTGGTCTTACAACATTTGAAAACATTCGGAAAATCAATTGTGAGGTATGTTTTACACTGGGTGAGTTGCAATTCAGGGGCTGTATCCTTTTAAGGCCATATTTAAAGACCCATTATACCACAGCCATACCAAATCTTTTCCGAATGTGACACAAAAATGTGTCCCTTGCAACCCAACCTATCCTGGGAGCGGTAGAATGTAGATTCAATCTAAATACAACAAAATCTGCTGGTGCAAAAATTAAAAGCTTAAACCAATTATTTTAAAGCTTTTCATTTCAGCTTGCGTTCAGCATCATCACCGTCGCTAGGAGACAGAATATGCTAAGGTAATGGCAGGAATAGTTCTGAAATCTACAACGTCTGATTTCACAACCGCTCATTTGCCGGGTCAAATGATGCCGCCATGAATTTGGAGAGACCTACAGAAGTATACACAGCAGACAGGAAACAGAAGGAGAGACAAATGAGAAACTTTAAAAAGACAATTGCTGATTTCACAAATACTTAATACATTTGAAGTCAGGTGCCACCTTCGGGTCAATAATAACTGAAAAACTAAATAGTCACTTGCAAAAAATACTTTTTTCGTTTTTTCTAGTTTTGTCCTCATTTTTTCCTCTAATACGGGTTTCACTCTGAAATCATCAACCCTTCAACATGCCAAAAAACGTGTGATTTTAAGGACCTAAGACTCTTTCCTAATGGCTTTCTCAAACAGCAATGTCTCTAATATTAGATGTAAATTGTAAAGGCAAAACCTGGTTGGGTCTAAAGGGCCACTGACAGCTTCTAACAAGCAATCTTGATATGCCCTTTAAGCCTTGAATGAAATACGACAAAACAAAACATATTCAGGGGATAAATGTATTACTTAATTGTGAAATGATTAAAAACTTTGGGCCTAAAATAGGCCTTTGGTTTTATTAGGTAGTATATTGACATAATGTTTTATTTTATTAATTATGTTTTTGTACAATGTTTCAGAAGTTTCGGGTACAAAAAATATAATCTGAAAAAAATCTTGAAACACAATTTGGCTAAAAACTTTTTTTGTTTGGCAACAAAGTAAAGAAACACTTTCTTAAACATCTTGGCAATTTTACTAAACCAGATCTATTGGGTCTGGAAAGCAAATGTAATTAACATTGCTAACATGACCTTTTTAGGGTAAAGATTGTCAATAAACATCTGCACACATACCCTTTATAAGAGCCACAGCCAAAATATCATCAATCTCTGATTCAAAATTGCTGAGGGCCCAAAAAAAGGAAGAACATTGGAAAGCAAAATACTGACGGTTAAAAACTAAAAGCTGTGATTTTGCCAAATTGTTTTCTGTTTTATATATCTGTCCAAAGATAGAAACGGGAGACACGTACATTCCAAGCTTCCCAATCTGGAATCTTTGGAACCTGACAGGCGACATAATAAATTTCTCTAACTGTTTCTTAAAGAAACATGAATTTGTCTAACAAGGAATTTGTTGTGAGATCTACATGCAAGGTAAACTATCCTCTTTTGCTGATAAAGCTCCTGAAACTGCTTTAATTGTACAATTCAGCAACTTCTCTGTAGTGTCATCAGTTTAGCTAACTTTTATTTTCTCTGTTTACTCTAACACAATAAGATTGTTTTCCTTCTACGTTATGAGGAGGTTTTATTTTTTTCTATTCCCATGAAGTATTGAATGTCAAAAAAATGTTTTAATAAAAGATGAAGGAAGTTAGTTGAATTCCATTAAATTTCCTCCCAGTTTTCAGATTTTCTGAGTTATTCATATTTAGTCTATGTGCAGTGGCCTTACATTAGATTCCCCTTATACAATGAAGGCTGCTTTATCGGCTTTTTGGGGGGAATGCAGAGATTGCAGTATTGGATCTCACACCTATTGAAGCTGACACGGTATAACAAAGCTTGTGGGGCCAAAAAGTAATGATCATGTACAAATATCAATATGAGAAAGAGTGTGTGCTAAAGAAGACACATGGCTATTGATGTTTAAATAACTGTAGCGTCAGAGAGATGGAGAGAGGCGGGAAAAAAATGTGAATCATATTTTCTCCGTGTGTCTGCGGGGAAAAGGAGGAACCTAATCGAACACATCCCTTGAGGCACAAACAGGGGAGACAAGGGCGAGATGAAAAAAATAAAAAAGTGCCTTTACTTTTTACCTTCTTTCTGCATAAAGCTACTGATAGCACACCTGCAACAATGTGTACCAACAGTACACTTTCATGTCCTTAAAAGTGTCCCTTTCACTCATGTGTCTTGATTTTGCAGGGCACATGTCGCTGCATTTGCATTTCAAAAATGTTCTTTTTGAAAAGGCTGGTTTAAATGCCAGAATGCGAATTGATGACAATCACCCCAACTCAAAAGCACAAAGCCCTCCATCCTTCTTCCCTCGCCGCTGACATTAAAGCCAAACCAGCGGCCACAACAGAGCAAAAGACAAATATATATTTATCTTTTGCCGTCTCTTCATCTCTCTGCGTCAACCTCTCTCCCGGTGTTGCGTTATTTTTGGTATCTCTTTACATTCGGATATCAGTGACTGTATGTGAGCCAGCTCTAGCAAACTAAAATAAGAGAATAATCAGCGGGGTTCAGACTGAGCAGGAATTGATTCTGTGACAAACAGTTGGGGTGCACAAGCTGCCTCCCTCCCCTTTCACTGCCTTTTCATCACTTCTGCATATTCATTTCTGTAATTTACAGTAAATCCAATTGCTGTCAGTCACACAAGCTTGCAAACTCACACACACACGCGCAAAGAAGGATAAAAAAAAATAAATTGCTTTAAATTTACTGTGTTGGGAAACAGCTGCTGCAACATTTACAGCAAAAACCACTCTAAAATATTAAAGATATGTCATCACAGGCTCTCGGCCTCTGCATCTGTAACCATCTGCTTTCTATTAAATCATTACGCCCAACAAAAAAAGGAACACATGCAGCCCGCTCGCTTGCCGATGCTATTTCCAGTCGTCTCTCTTTTTTTTTTTTTTTCCAGCTTTTCTGCCAGACCTTTTTATTTAGAAGGTAAAACTTCATCAATACAGACACACAACCAACTGCAATGCTCCGCAAAACGAATCGCCTCCCTTGAACTTTAAAATTACAAGCTTTGTCTTATCGGGAATATATATGTGACGGATTATCAAAAAGGAGCATTCGTCGTGGAAGTGGAATTCATTTTATACATAGTTTTAAAAGTGTCTCCCTGATTTGACACCAGAGGAACCTTTTTGCTGAAGTTCAAGCAGAGAATATTTAGGCTCTATCTCCACCAAAACTTTTTTATTTTGTTGCTGTTTTGTTCTTCATTTCAAAATAGTTAAAGCTCAGCTCGGTTAGATGGGAAGCATCCGGGAAAGCTGATTTTAAATCCTGCCAGAGATTGTTCAGATCTGGATTTTTCTGGAACCGGTCCTTGTAACTTGTTAATTGGCAAAACGAAGAATTTTAGCAGGTTTGACTGTATGTTTAGGGTTATAGACCTCCTGCAGGGGAAACTTCTGCCTCAAGTCTTTAACATGTTTTGTAGGACTGATTGTAAAGCATCCCCGTAGCCTGATCGCCATGTTTCGCATACTGAATAGGATTTTCAGGATGATACAGTGCTACTGGACACTTCTCACATGCTTTCTTTGTCAATTTAAATCCTACATGGCCTGTTGGAATCTTTATATAGTACCTCTTGCAGTTGTCTTTCTTCAGAAAAGGACTTTTCAACTTTACTATATGTCCTAAGATCAAATTATTAACACATTACTAACTAACCGTTGAGATTCTCTCACCTGAGCTATGGCCCTTATGTTTTTAACGGCTTCTTGGTTACTGCTCATTTCTGTGAAATGCTTTTTTTACTAGCCTTTTTGATGTCGCCCCTTAACTATTAAACCGTGTGTAATTTATTAGTGTCAGGGGTTAAACAGGATAAATACAAATGCAATGTGCGCTTATTACGTGTTCAGCTGTCAATCATGTATAATTCCAATAAAACAAGTTTAATTGAGGAAGTATTATTACATGTGAAAAACTGGATTTAGTGCCTAAGTTGAGAGAATACATGAAGAACAAAAACAGACCATAAATAATTGCCTGAAATTAGATTTAGAGGATCAATAATGCATGATGTTACATGTTGATTCAGGCCTTGATGAAATCAGAGTCTATTTACACTGAGATAAATCTGTCAAAAGTCATCAATGTACAATAGAGCTGTCTGTTTGTGTGGCCTAAGGCATGGTTTTAAAATATGAAAAGTATTTTTTGTACCTTTTTTGTATTTTAATGTTTTAATATTATTCTCTAACACCTCCTGTCTTTAAATTTATCCTGTACATTATCGGATCTGTCCTCATGTCCTTGGGACACCGAACCCTCAAATTGTGATGATTAACAGCATCAGTTAAATGTCTGAAATACAAAAATTACAGTTCTAGCTTCCCTCTGTCCTTGGGTTACTCAGGGGTATGGAGGCGTTCATTGACTCAGACTGTTTGGGGCGATGACATCTGTCCTGTTAGAATGGTTAGTAAGAGAGGGAGAGAGAGAAAGAGAGAGGGAGGGAGGATAAAAAAGGAGAGTGAGAGCTTCTGAAAGCCGTGGAGCAAAATATTGTGTTACAAGTGAACAGAGAGATGGGAGCAGAGACTTATGGGTTGAGTCAAAGGTAAACAATTACAACATCGTGAGTCACTTTCTTGGAGCGCGGCTAAAGGCAGATCATCTCTCCCTCCTAATAGGTAATTTCCTTTGTCTTCGGAGGATCGTATCGCATGTCGCTGCCTCCAACGAGGTGGTCCGCTAAGGGGACTGGTAAACGGGAAGGAGAAGGAAGAAATGTAACGGCTTGGAACTTGCCTGAAAAAACTTTGACAATGTCTCTTCTCCAGAAATATTCGGTTTAAATTAAACTGACGCTTGTTTGTAGGGAATTCAGTGGCAGACACTCGGACGGACGTTTACGTCTTTTTTTTTTTCTTCTTCTCCTACCTCCCACCCCCCCCCCGTTTTTTCATGCTTTCTGTCATCTTGTCTGTGCAAAACTACTTGTCCTTTTTCGAGGCCTGTCATCTCCCCCTTTTCCTCCGTTTGCAACCTCCTTCTTGTTTTGTTTCTCCGTCACTCTCCCTTGTGATGTCACTATCTCGCCGTGAATCATTAGGATATCAGTGTACAGCCACTGACAGAAAGTGCCTGATTAACAAGCTCTCTTGTTTTTCCTCTCCTCTTTATCCTCCTCCCTTTTTCCTGAAACGAGGCCTCCCGCTGCTCCCAACGACATTTCTCCTCATTCCAACTCCCCTCCCCCCCCTTATCATCCCACCTTCCCTCCTCTTCCTCCCTGTCGTAGATGGCAGGGAGTCACAGGTGTGTGACAATAATTACACATACACTTGAAAAAAATAATAATAATGTCGCTTCCTCCATTTAATAAGTTTGCAGTAAAATACGCAGTGAGATAGAGAGAGAGAGAAGCAGAGAGCCTGAATCTTATCGGATACCCCAACCTCTAACTTAATCATATGGCTCTTAAGAGCAGCCTGCCACCAGCTGGGGCTCCGTAATATGCATGCAATATGTGTGTAAAACGATACGGTTTAATTTTGAGCCCACTTTAAGCAGCAACAAAATCTGTTTATATGGGAGACATTTAAAAAAAGAAGGGAGGGATGGAGGGGAGGTTGAAGGAAGGATTGGGTTAACTTTCTGCTCTCCGGGCCTGACAAAAGCCATCTGTCGGGTGTCACTGCCTGTTCACACTGCAGAACTTGGAGGGCAGGGAAGAAATGGATTTCCTTACTTTTAGGAAAATAATGGCGTATAAGGAGAGTCACAGGTGATTCTAAGTCTATATGTTTAAATCTGGTGGGTTTTATTTTATTTTATATCCTTGATTGTTTTTTTTTTTTTAAACTACATTTCACAACCCTGACCAAGATTTTCAACGTCTACTTCACAATAGATACTGACACATTTAATTCTATCTTTTCTGTAATTTTGTCTAGCTTTTAAAACAGCCTTACCGGCACGGTATCTAAGGGTTCCTTGTCTTTTGATTGAGTTTTAAATGTAAATATATTTTGCAAACGTGTATTTTTTTCTAAGGTTCCAAAGAGAACACATATGACCACTATCTTTTTCAAAATATTTATATTTGATAGATTTTGTCTAGCCAACCAATTCAGAAATATTTCACAAGATAGTCATATTCCCACCTCTAACATAACCTTTCCATCAAGTGGTCCAGACATAACAGGAAGCTATTAGATGTAGGTCCCATGCTTTCTTCTTTGCCTTTGTTGTATTTTAGTGACTGCATAACCCAGACCTCATATTTAAAATAACAAAAACATTCAAGTCATATTCTAGCAGAAGGGAAGGCCTTTGTTGATATGTTTGTAGGAAATGTTTAAGAGTAGGCGAATATAAACCTAATTTTGGTACAAACTTTTGTCATCAAGGCTTACAAAAAACCTTACTTTGACATTTGTTGAATTATTAAGGCATTGTTTTGTTGCATGTGCAAAAGCAATCCATATGGCTAAGGCACCAAAGGTGCGCCCGGGGCCCACATCCTCCTTCTTCCTGCACTGGGTGTAACCATAGTTTCAATCAATCAATCAAACTTTATTTATAGAACGATTCTTTACATACAAATGTAGCATAAAATGAATTACAGAGGGTAAAAATTAAAAGAGAGGGTAAAACCACTACAAACCTACCAGAAACGTATATAAAACTATTGGATTTGACCAAACAAATAACGATACTTTTTTGTACTTAAATTACGAATGAAACCATAGAGACAAATATACAAAATACTGGCAACAAGAAACACATGGTGTTGGCTAAGAAACCCTGAAAAAATATTTAGAGATATTAAGAAAATAATAAATAAGATTGACAACATTGATCAAAATAATAACATAGATATAAATAGTAAACGTTAAAATGTAAATAATAGGTAGGAATCACATCTAAAAAAAAATGCATTTGTTTACATCCTAAATAAAACTAAATTGTAAATCATAAATATATAATATAACTACAGTAAACTAAAATGTAAATAAAGCACATTATAGGAGATAAAAACCTAAACTATATGGATATTTAAAACTAAAACTCTAACTTGTGGAAAAAGTCTCCTATAGTACTGAAGCGTCACATATGAAATAGATGTCTCACTACTGTCTCACTGCATTTTTAAAAATGACTTAGTTTTACTGTTTCTAATTATCTAATAATATTAGTGCCTTTGGTAAATGTCCCTGATTTGATGCTTTTAGTCTAATGTGCTTTTTTAATCAGCTACATTTTAGTCACTTATAAAAACAGCATGTGGAAGTGGTTTTTAAAAAAAGTGGACTCTCTTTTTCTTCGTAACACTCACTGGCTGCCTGAACAAGACAAACCCTTTTATGGCTTTACCTTACAGTATAGAGGCAAATCTGTTCTAACCAGCCCTATTATATTGTTTCCATATGCTGCCAATATAGCAGAAGTAAAGAAGGCATAGGTTAATCGTTATATAAATTAACAGAACAAAAACTGGCAATTCATTAAAAAATATATATATACTTTTTCAAATTATTGAAAAAAAAACACACACCCAAAACAGTTTTTAATAGTTTTGCCAAGTGGACAATATTTATCAAACATATGGAATGGCTTTTATTATAAATTGTTGAAATCAGTTTTTCAAGCGGTAACAATGTAAGCCGTGTTCTTGTGATAGCTAATTGTGTTTTTCTATGCATATACTTCCTGTTTGTTCATGCACAAACATGAGGAAATAAAAAAAAAAAAGGTGAGAAATCTTAGTGTCTTTTCTTTCACAAAAATTGGCCTGCATCCTAAGGAAAGGCCTCAGCCTCTTTTGTTTAATATATATCAAGGTGTCTCTGTAAACTTAAATGTTACAACTATGTAAACATGTCAACACAATTACAATTATTCTTTTTTTTTGCCCCTTTTTGTCATTTTAAACTAAACTAATGCTACTGAGTGACCTTGGCATTTTCAAGCTCAAACAGATAACTTAGAGAGTTTTTGTGTTGATTATAATACAGACATAACACAACATATAGAGAAAGGAAAACAGGAAAAATGAAGATTTCTATGAAGGAAGCACAGAAAGGAAGGAAAAAAATGTGAACGTGAGTGGAGACTAGAGTAGTGTGTAAACTTCAAAAAGCCTTGACAGTGGCCCTAGTGGCTGCCGCCGCCAGGCCTGTCGACTCTACAGATGCTTTTGTTTCCCAATCATGCTCACTTGCACCCTCCTCTTCTTAACCTCACCCCTCCCTCCCTTCCTATCTTCCCTCCTCTCTTTTCGCCCGGGCTCTTTGGTGATCGTGCGCGAAAGGAGTGGGGGGGCTATCAAAGCCACCGCTGTCTGTTTCAGACTTCAAAACCCAGGGCCCCCGTCCATCCGTCAGCCCCAATCATCATATCTGCCCGGCCCCAGCGGAAAGCCTCATACACTGGAGGAGAAATATTTGATCTGTCCTCTTTGCAAGGATCAACAGTCACACAAACGACAGGGGTGCCCCGGCACTGCAAAAGGAGGAGGAAGGAGGAGGGAGGTGAAGGAAGTGGGTGCTGGGAGAGAAGAATGATGACTGATTTAATGAAAGCAAAGAGATCAAATTAAAATAAAGAAAAAAATAACAAAATGTTAAACCAACCTCCGCGTTGCTTCCCTCTCCGTCTTTGCCCTGTTGTGTTTTATCTCATTTTATCGTCTAAACGCTTTCGCGTGTCGTCAAACATTCTGCGCAACCGAGGTGAACTTTATTTTAAAGAAGATTATAACTTTTTTAATATGAAGTCAGCTTTCTGTTTCATTACCATTTTCCTGAGTTCACATTCACTGAATTACCTATGCAAGCTCTCACTATTAAACTACAAAACGTCATAAGCAAATCAAATTGCTGTTTTTGTCTGGAAAAAACATTTTTCTGCCTTTAAACTTGATTTCTTTTCAAATTCCATGACTTCTTTTTTTGTCACGTCTAGGATGATATACGGCAGAACAGGAACAAGAAAACAAGAACAGGAAAGATCTTAAAGACTTAAGTAGGCTCACAATGCGAAGGATTCCCCTTGTCAGGGCATTCACCCCAATTTACTCACAGTTTACAGAAAACATAAACTGATAATTTAAAACGTGATCAGTTCATGTGAGCAAGAGACACAATGAAAAATAAAAAAATAATAATAATAGGACTGCACTTTGTGCACATGGGAAAAGATCTGACAAATGGTTGTTTTGGAATACTTTCTTGAATTAAAGTTAAGAAACCTCTAGAGAAAAAAACGTCTGTGAATGTAAGAAATTGTGGTCATTTAATAATAACAATAAATAGTAAGAATAACATCAAATAGTCCTAATTATAATAAGAAAAATAACAATAACTGTTTTAATGCACACTTCTTTTCAGTGTGACACCATCATCACTTTTTCTTTATCCCCAAAATATTATTATTAATACATATCACTTACTGCCCTATAGCTGGAATCTGGCATAAATGACAGAAAAAGAAAAGACACGCGTCTGAAATGCTTGTGCACCAGGTTCTAGTTTTACTCAGCGTTTTTATTTGTCGCTCAAACAGCAAATATTGGTTGCTGAGAACAGGACTGTCTCGGTGCATCTATCTATCAATCTATTTAGCCATCCATCTGTCTGTCTTCCTCTCACATGGCACTTATTTATTGACATCACTGTGTGTGCCTCTGACAGACGGGTGGTATAGTTAGCTCTTAAATCCTGGATGTGAGATCAGACTGCATAATTACCTTTCACATTAAGCCCTTTATGTCCAACAGACTAAGGCCTCTGTCTGCCTCCCTCTGTGTGTGTCTACCTGTCTTTCTGTGTGTCTTACACACTCATTGGAGCAGCAGTGGAGCAGCTGGTAGCATTATTGACACACAGTGTTTCGAGGCAGCGGGTGCGCGGGGAGATACGCAGGAGCTGGCGGCGGGTGGGTGGGGGGACACAATGGATCGGGGGAAAGATGAATATGATTTGATGGAGAGTCTATGTTACTGTGCAAGATGACTAACTTCAAAGCAGTTTTATCTTATAAATGCCCCCCCCCCCCCTCTTCAAAACATACAAACACATGGAGCATGCCACA
>JAVLVB010000557.1:8239670-8256339 GCA_032876305.1 Orestias chungarensis | reverse complement strand
TACATGTGCCAGGCTACAAGTCCTGGGGTTCACGAGGTTGAAAGGCAAAGCTAATCAGTGTGTGTCTTATGTTTTAGTATAAAACAGTCTTTTAAGAGGCCAGAGTATATTGGAAACTGATAAAATTGTGTGTGTGTATTCTAAAGAAAAGACTAGATGTGAAGGTTCTCACACACAAATAAACGGAATCTCTGCCTACTCTCCTAGGAGATTTTTTTCATGATTGTTTTTCCATTCTCTGTGTTCATTATGTACTTTAGATCCGATTGATTTTGGTCAGTTTTTATGAATATTCACTATTTAATGTTAGTTCACAGTGTAATTAAATTGCTAAGTTGTTTTCTGTCATTTAGTCTTAAGACTCCTTACTTAAAAATCCAATTTCTTGACGTGAACGGGAGCTGAGAGGTTTTCGTGAACTCTTTTGATAATTTATTGGTCGTCATGTCGGGTTTTTAATCAGAGCTGGATGCGTAGATCCTAATGTTAAAGAGAGTTGAAAAAGTGGAACTTTTGTAAGCCCTGCCGAGGTGCAGCCATATAAAGAAAACGACACACATACACACACACACATGTTCACACAAGTACATTTTGATCCAACTTCTACAGTTGCAGTCCTAAGGGAATTGGATAAAGATGGCAGGTGATATGCACTGTGTAAAAAGTGTGACGTGTGTGCGCCACTGTCAAAGCTTTTCAAAGCAATAAAACAAATTCATTATTTTCTTCTCTGAACAGAGATGTTCGAGGTGCCACTCTTGCATGATTGTGGAGTGAAACCGTGTGTGTGTGTGTGTGTGTGTGTGTGTGTGTGTGTGGTAACAGATGTCCACCCTGTGGCTGCTGGGAAGACACTTCACATTCTACATGTGTTAAGTGACAGTGATGGACAGCAGGTAGTCCCTTTTAATAATTCAATATATCTGAATCCCCGCTCTGTGTATCTGTCCCTCAGTCAGAAGCCAAACATTGTTGACGGGATATGATCACACACACGGATCAAAACACAAAATTGAATGCAAAATAATATAAAAAAATTGAAAAAATTTTTATTTTCTGTTCGTCTTGGATCTTAAAACAGAACCGTATGCTGAAATTAGGCTGTTCACATTTCCCCACCCTGCCCACCTCACACGTTTTCCAAGCATGGCTCTGTTTCAGCAAAGACCAATGAAAACAGTTAAGATTGCAGCGGCAGGGACAATGAGCCAGATCGAGCCAGCCACTCAGTCAGCCAGCCAGAGACAGACATTTCCCCAACACCAGGATGCGGCTAAGTGAGCCTCAACTGACCAGAAATGATTTGCCTCTGTCTGTTAGACACGTAATGGAGTCATTTAACTAGTCAAATTAGGAGCCGGCGAGATGCCGCATGCTTCATTACTGAGTTCCAATGGGCCCGCTATACATTTACATCATGAATGACTTCAAGGCAAATTACTGTTTTTATTGTCCTGTAGGGGGGGAAATAAATAAATAGAATTAAAAAAAAGGTATGCACACATACACACAACACACGGTGACTCTAATGTTGACATCCTTGTGCACACAGTGCCCTAAGCTCTAAACACAATACAGCAACACATGCGGGTTGTTTGCACACACCACCCTATCTGTCACACAAGTGCTTCTATCAAGAATCAGGAGAACTTTAATAATCCCCACAGGGAAAAACACATCCACATGCATCTGAGAGTCCCACTGCTAAAAGATCAGCACCATCTAGAGGTCGAAGTCAGATACTGTCGGCACGTTTAGCAACAAACGAAAACCCCCTCTCTGGAAAGGCTTAGAGAAATGTTTCCCACTACTTGATTTGCTGTACACCTAATAATTGTTTCCATTTATCGTGAAAGGAGGCCTTCGTTTAATGCTAAGAGAGCGTGTCACACTGAAAAGCCGAAGAAAGCTAAACATGTGCGGCCGACACAAAAATTCATTGAAAGTGGGGAATCAAGCAGCAGCTGAGACCACAGAGGCAACTCCACACATGATGAGACTGACAGCTATTTACCCTGGCTTGATCCAGCACTCCCTCTCTGGACCTGTAAATTAGAACCAGGTGATGACGGAAATAGGAAATAGAATATATCCACTGGGGAGAGATCAGAGGCCAAATGTTTGTGTGAGAGCACGTGTGGGAGCAGGAGGGTGGCAAAGGAAAGGGGGGGTTGCATGTTGCTCTGCTCCTTGTCGACAGGGAGGTCTGACAACAGGGATAATTGATAAGAAGCAGAACCCTGTTAGAGCGCGGACCTCTGGGATTTGGAGTCCCGCTGTGTTTACACATCTTAACAGCCTCTCGGGCCGCAGACTCAGCACACAGCAAACAAACAAGGAACAGGGCTAGCTGGAATTCAACCGACAACCTTCTCCCTTTACCGGGTTTTTAGCTCACGGGACCTTTTAACGGTCGAAGTGAGTGCAGGTTCTTCTTAGCCTAACCCCATGCTTGCGTTTGTGTTATCGTAGATTACAGCCACTTTGTTTGCAGATGACTGACAGCCAGTGATATTTTTGCTCATGTATCAGTGTGCATTCAGATCCCTTTGTTTTTGATGAAGCAAACGCACATGCACTGGAACACACACAAAGTCGCTCCAGTGCAATCGTGCTGTACAATGCGTCATGCTCCCCCTGCAGTCGGCGCGGTTCTTGAGATACTGTCGATATCATGCTGTGGAAAAGCACCGGTGTGTTTGATGGGGCACTTAACTGACAGTGGACGCTACTCTTTGATACACATACACAGAGACACTTTGTTCCAACAACAGTGCTGCCATCTCTCTGTCGCTATAAATCCTTTTCCCCTGTTTTTCTGGCTTCCCTAACTTGTCAGACTCTCAGACGTCGTTGCTGACTCCCTGAGATAACTTCGAATTCAAGCTGATGGATTTCAGCCAGATGAGAAACACGTCAAACACATCCCTGTTAGCCTAAAATACAAGCATTTATTGAGTGTGAGGGGTCGATAATAGAACTGAGGCCTGTTATATACATTTGAGAAGGAAGTTGATGCTTGTTGATGTCTTCGTCTCATCTTGGAAATTCTCTTCGTACTGGTCACAGAAAAATGTTTCATTTTGTCACTTTGCAACATTTACCTATCAGTGATATTTTTGTCATCTGTCAGCAGGCATACCTTGATAACATTTAAGCTGTAATAAACAGTCCCATGATCTTGATAAAATTAGGATTTATTAGCAAAGATGCATGCATGATGTGCCTTTGTGAATGTCTGCAGATTAACAAAGGCCCTTCTGTCTCTTTATATTTCTCATTTGTTGGAAGCGAGATGCACGCAAATTGATTTCTTCATCCGTCTCTGGTCAACCGAGCCCAGTCTGTCTTTCCCCTCTTTATTGAATAAACGCAGGCATTTTATAGACATTGGCCCTGAAGTCGCAATATTGTTTTTGACTCTCTCTCTGTTATGTATTGATCACCAACTCACCCATTTGTCTGCATTGGGGGGAGGAATGGATACCTGAAGAAAAAAAAAATGTGCATGCATCTGTGATTTCAACTTCTGTTGAATATAAAAAGTGGCGAAAATCCCATTTTGGTCTGATTTGGATATACATTTTAATTTAAGTAAGACAGTACCTTTGCTGCTGCATTGCCTGTTCACATAAATGCGTGCCTGTGTTTACAGGGTTGGAGCATTCAAACACTGATGTCTGACTTTTGATTTCTTGTCATTTTATTACACGTCGACTCTACACAGGCGCACCATGTTGTTTGCTGTTGCTGTTGTATGTGTTTGTGCGTAGTTAAACTACTCAAGCAACAACTCCATCGCTAATTATAGCTTTCCACTTGAGCAGTGACACAGAGACACAAGCCCTTGTGTTAACTTCTTAGAAACTCAACACGGTTGTGGTTTCATGCACATTTCTGCTTTGTTTTCAACCTTGAAATTTATTGCCTCTCTAAGTAGGAAGTGGAGTCTGGATTCATTGTGCCACTTGTCTGTCTGACAGTGAACAATGATCAAACCAGTGCAAAATGCATCAGGTTTAGTGCATTGATACAACATGCAGAGTTTAAAATTTCCATTCATGCAGAATTTATCACATTGATTAGCTTGTCTTCAACACCTTTCCAACCTGCAGTTTAATCCAATGTAGTTCAGTGTCATCTCAAAAGACAAAACAATCTATTTCAAATCCACAGAGTCGACAATCAGAAACAATAATGTAGTCACATAGGTGGATGCAAATGTAGTTAAATACATTCCAATTGTATAATGGTTACATTGCAATCCATTTCAATTTCAGTTTATAATGTTAGTTGACAATAGGTTATACAGTATGTCTGAAAAAGCCTTGCTAATATTATTGGTTCTTTCACTTTGCAACAATCTGTCATTTTCAGCAAGAATGTGGTGACAGTGGAAACCATTGGGTCATTTGAAGATGATTTAAACCTCCAGCAGAACCCAACTTTCTAAGGGAAATAAAACCAGAGTTTCGTGTATACGTCTATTAGGGGCAAGTTGATGATTATTTTGAGGCTGCTTAGTTTTAAATTAAGACAGAAACTACAATTTTCACAAGTGTAGCAGGGTACAATAACCTTTCTTAAGGGCACAGCAAGGTATTAAGGTACTATCCAACAGTGTTACATTACCATGTGTCTTCTCACTTTTTTTTTGGTTTCTTCTCTATTTGTTTCTCTGCATTAGTTCTGTTGGAGTCTGTACTTAAATAGGAAGTCTTTATTCATATGCACTGTCCTACAGAAATGTTGGCACATTATGGAAAACCGCTTTTAGGTGCCAGTAAAGCTGGCAATCTTTTTCATTATTTGCTGGTTCTTCACTAAAGCATTAAGACTGCATTATTTAGGATTTATTTGATTTGCTATAGTTGTTTTAGATCAATTGAGAATTACCCCCCTAATAGAGGAACTTTTGAAATTTTTTATTTTTACGCTATAACAGAGTCTGAGCGCGAAGTTGACTCAAAGCTTTGATCAACTCCTGGCTCAGTTGCCTGCTCTGTCCAGAAGGCAGCTCTGCAGGACACTAGCCGGCTCAGCATTCTGGGATGGCTGCCCAGGGGTCCCGGATGACCTCAAGAGTTAAAAGCAAGCAGCGGGAGATGTAGACGAAGGCATGGAGGAAGCATGGAAGCTGACAGAGAGACAGAAGATGGAGGGGATGGAGGTATGTAGCAGAAACAGGGTTGGGGTGGAGGGAATCAGGAAGACACGGAGACTGGGGAGAAGGGAAGTCAAATATCGGTAATACAATCATAGATGACATACAGCAACAGTGTGTAAAGATTTATGAGAGGGCAGTGGATATAAGCTGGATAAAGACAACTATAACAATTTGTCTTTTCTGGTTTAACGTCTTTACTCCAGCAATGACAGCTTAGTGGGCCTAACTCTGAGATGTCACTTTCAGTTTATTCCATTTTTAAAGACAGTAGCCTCCTTCATGGTAGACTGAAGCATGTTAAGGCAAAATATCCTCAGTTTAGCATTAGTTAAAGGCTGCAGAACCCCAACATCAAGTCTCTACATTACATTTTAACTGAAATGTTTTCACACCTTTGATTTAGATCTACGCTACGGTTGGTAATTAGTTTGGCCGACGACCTCAAGTGGGAAAACCCTATTTAAAGAGGTTATTCAGCATTATTACGTTCTAACGGTTATCTTACCATAATGAGACGAGGACAGATTTTTGTAGAGCATGATAGGATCGAGAGCCACCTGTGAACTGTGAAAAGAGCCTCAGTGACTGAAAATACTTGTGAATTAGGTCAGGTAATGGCTTGGAAAGTGTTTGTCACCCAAACTAATAGTTGCTTATGAATAAGGATTATGGAGGACAGGAATGAAAAAAAAATTAAGTATACCTCAAGAGCATGCAGGTGTTTTCAACCTGCTGGTGTCTCTGGGGTAGAAATAAACACTCTAGAGCCCGGCTGTTGGGGGATGTAAGCTGTATTTAGGCCACTCCTAACCTAACATCAGAATGTTTTGTAGCTACATATTTTTTTTTTTGTGTGTGTGTGCAATAGTGGTCAGCAAGTCGTTGGCAGTGAGATGTGTTCATTGAGCTTTCTGGTGTTCCTGCCTTTGGGGATGAAAAATAAACCATTTCATCTAGTTGTCATCTGTGATGTTGTAAAGCACTATTCAAATTCGAACTAGATTACGATTTCTGGACATGTGTATGGGATACACTGTGCACAGAAGTGGACATCTAATCTGATCTAATCTTAGGAAGGTTGTGGGTCAGTGTGTAGATTACTTATCTGAAAAGGGTAAGGTCAGATTTCTGATTCCAGTGACCCTCTCCTAGGTGTCCAAAGTCCAAAGCAGCCTGTCACCACTGTATATTTATCAAAAAAGTGCAATAGAATGCCTTGAAACCTTGAGCATGTAACAAATGGAGAATGAGGTTGTGTTGTACTGACCAGGGTGTACCCTTCCTCTCACCAATTTAGCGCTGGTGATAGATACCTGGCCCCCAGCAAGGATTAAGAAGGAACAGAAAATTGATGTGTGCATGGAAGTCGAGATATGAAAATATACTATTGGAGGTCAGCGCGGCTCATACAGTTAGCCACAGCAATTATTTGTCACTATTATGATTTCCAGAGTAGCAAAAGATTCTCAGAAATTATAATACATTTTTTTAGGAAAGAGAAATTGATCAAAGGTTTTCAAAGCAGATCCAAAAATTGTCTTTTTGCCAGTTCATGAAAAAGCTCTGGTGGACCCGCTGAGTGACTTTTTGGGATCTTTCAATACCCTCCTTGGCTTCCATGCCCACTTTCCCACAGACCTCCACTCATTGGTTTGAAATGACGCTTAAGAAGGTAATGGTGTAAGTGAAAGCTCTCCAACCCTTTCCACCTTTCTTACCCCTCTCCTTCCCCCTTAATTCTATATGTCTCTCTATCTTTCTCTCTCGGGGGAACAAAAGAGGTCTTATTATATCTCCTTGTCAGCATCACTCTGTGTCTCACAACTGTACAATCACTGTTTTCTGCAGCTCTACCAGCATGGGGTAAATGGGATAGAAAGAGTGAGAGGTGCAAGTACAGAGAGAACTGGAATGTCTCTGGTGTTCTTTTTTTAGGTGTATTTGTCTGAAGCTGTTTTTTTTTCTCCTTCTTCTTCTTTTTCCTCTCTTAAAGCCTCAACAAGCGGTGTAATTTATTTGAGGCACTCGTTCACATCACACACACGCACATGCACTCCTTAAGTCTAGAGATATCTTCTTATTGGGGAATCTTTCAATAAATCAATGTGACTTTAAACACATTTCCCAGGCGACACGGCTGACCTGATAAGAAGTGAACTAATCTCTTTTGAGGCTGCCGGGAGAGCTTTGAACCAAATCTACTGTGCATCTATCACCAAGGTTATTTGTCAATGGCTGCTAATCCCAGGTAAATTTCCCTGGTTTTATATCAGGGTTCTCATGTCTGAAGTTTCTCGGCCTTGGGAAAATAAGAGTGTAGGCTTACAGAAAGAAGGGGAACAAAAGAAATGTTATGGATTTCAACAGCAAAACAATTTGTTCGGGGGAAAGAGAGAGCGCATAGAGAGAAGCTGTATTAATTATTCTTCACACATCACAGTCAGAACTGGGTTGCAATGCATTCATTCTTGTCAGATAGTTTGTTTATGTAAGGTTAATACAAGATCAATCTTCTGTTTTCACCCGACTTGGTTTTCTTATCGTATAAACCGTCTGAATGCAGTAAAGATGCTCCGACACACTCTGCTGTAAGTACTATACCTATTCAAAATTAGATGTTAAAAATGGAATATCATCTGGGTTTTTTCAGTCATTGATTAAGATGTGTGATTGTTGTTGAATTTGAACTCTACACAAGTTTTTCTTGTGCACCTTGAAGGAATTTTTTACTTTTTTTTTTATTGGGTACTGTTGAGTGGGTAAAGTAAGGTTTTGGCATAGGGAATGTGGTTGTTTCTGAAGTAAGTGAATTAGAAGGTGAGAATTCCCCAAGCAATTTAAAACATGAATAAATTAACCTGAGTTTGTTGTTATTTATTTATTTCAATGGTTTCAGTGCACATGACAAAATATGCCAGAGTTTGCCATAAAGGCTTGTTTTTAATTGTAGTCGCTCAGGGTATCATCAGTATAAATTAGATAGTACAACAACATTTCATTTCCTTTTTGGGATAAACAAAGTATTTATGATTTAATTTGATTTGATTGATAAGTGCAACACATAGAGTGCAATATAAGCAAGTTACAAAGCTTTTCCCATAATACTGTTTTCTTATATAATAATAATTAAAAAAAACATATCAATAAACATATCTAAAACAAAAAATAGCCATATGGCTTGATAAGATAGACAGACAGACAGACAGACAGACAGACAGACAGACAGACAGACAGACAGACAGACAGATAGATAGATAGATAGATAGATAGATAGATAGATAGATAGATAGATAGATAGATAGATAGATAGATAGATAGATAGATAGATTTTTTTTCATTTTATTCATCCAGAATTTAAAGAGAAAATGTTTAAGATGCAAGATTTATAAAATTAAAAATTAAAAATTAAACATCAAAATTTGAAAGTAGCTCGCTAGACCAGTAACATTTTTGACATCCCATATTCTTTTAACAGAATCCCACTTCTAAAAATCTAATCTGCCCTTTAAATTGAATTCAACAATTCAAAGATCATTTGAGTACCTTTTATACTTGATCCTATTTTTCAACTCAAAGACTTTCTTTTTTTTTATCTCATTTTATGTTTTTCAGTGTTAGCATTACTTAAGTCATCTTGCCATCTCTTCATTAATATATTTATATTTTTTTTTTTATTGAAGCACCATTGCACTCTGTAAGCTTTTGAGAACCTTACTAAATCTTCTAGCATTTTACATACTTTTATATTTAAATGCAGGGTAAAATAAAGTCAAATAGCGATTGAAACATCTTAAGTTTGCTTCTTGTTCAACTATATCAGTGTGTTCTAACATGTGAAGCCATGAGATGATTCAGTTTCTTTTAGGTACCATGTTTTCACAAAGTTATGTTGTCATCTGTCATGTCTGTTCAGCCGGAAAGCCAGGCTTTCTATTCATCTGTGGAGCCAATTATCCAGGCTTTGAAACAAGTGTTTGGACAATATGACAAATAACATTTTACTTTTGCTTATCACACACTGTTTGTTTCATTACACACACTTTTTTTGTTTTTTTGTTGCAATAAATAATTGATAAAATGTTGGGGGAAAATACTTGCTTTTGCATTTATTGTGCAGCACTGCCTCATGTGGAAAGAAACTTTTTCCTTGAGTTTTTCACATTGGTTTTCAAGTGCATTTTTTGTTCTTTTTTGCCATCCCCTGAGCCCCCCCCACCCTTCATGTGTGCTGAAGATCATGGAAAATCTCTTGCTATATCTGTCATCTGTCACGCTCCCTGATGAACAGTTTTGATCTCTCACTCGGCTGTTTATGGCCGTTGTCAAGCAGGAAGGAGTCGTAGCCGTAAGTGCTTACACCAGCGTGTAAATAGTTTGACGTGTGGCTCCATCACAAAGTTGTAGGAGTAAATAAGGAGCCAAACAACCAAGTAGAATTGCAATTAAGTTGTACGTTTGCATTATGAAATGTTTGGAGCAGCGTGATTTCTGTCCACTCTTTTATATTTATGAGTCTTGATATTGAAAGTGTGTTTCTTTGTTCCAGGGAAACATCTTGACTATGGGGGATCAAGGGTAAATACAGTGTGTTATGGTTAGCACTTCCCTACACACATGCGGGCGCGCTGTACGGTGGGACGGTGGCGAAATACGCCAAGTATACTGTGATTGCTGCTCAATTCTTCCACTGTGAGGTCATAGTGTGAAGGGCAAAGTCAGAAGGAAGCTGTGCTGGAAAGCAAGGCATTCACAGCTGAAGGGAACAGATGTCAAGTGTTAACATTTGTCCTGTGTGCTTGTACATACAGGGACGTGAATGCTCGCCAGCAAAGTTCTAAAATTTTAGCAGTTACTGTAACTGCTCTCCAATTCTCCCGTCAAAAAACAAGAAGACTATTTCCCCCTTTGTGATGGTGACAAGTTCCAGTTTTCTTTGCTCTTAGAGTTAATTACGGTTTGGTTGTTTCTGTTTGTCTGCCTGCCTTATGACCTAATTTCCGTTTGATCAATAAAAGTATTCTTTAATTGAACTGAGGGACTTATCACAGAATTAACACGTGGGCAACATTTGAGTTATTGTTTACAGGTTTCTCATTATGCAGTAAAGCTTACCATAGAGTTTTCTTAAACTTTTCAGAATACAAACGGAGCTTACTCTTAAAAAACATTTAGGTATTTAGGTATTTTAGTTTCAGTACAATTCAGGGAACGGACTCTTTGTGGATTTCATATTTCGAAAAAGCCCGTAAGTTGTTTTAATAAAGCTACAAAAATTGTTCATTTCAAAATGATACAATAGAGGCAAAAGTTATTATGAGTACCTATCGGTTAAACAGAAGTTTAAAGTTATTAAGACGGGTCAGGGACAAATCAGCACTACTGTCCAGAAGAGACAGAGATGATAAAAGAGAGTAAAAATCAGAAAACAGAAGAAATGGAGAGTATGATTCAGAAGGAAGGCTAAGATGATGGGGGAAATGCGCGCACTGTTGTGTGTGTCTGTATTCAGTTAGAAGTAGGGGGGTGGGGGGTTGATCTTGGAAAGGTTTCGTATATCATAATTATCCCGTTAAGTAATGGCAGAGCGGCCTCCCCAGGGGAATTTGTCTTAAATGGAAGATTTGCAAGGAGAACGGGTCAGAAAGAGAGGAAAAGAGAAACGGCTTCCAGTCGGCAGGAAATCTTGTTTACATTTACATAATCATATCAACACTCACTCCTTCTTCATCGTCTCCTTTTTTATGCCTTTTTCAAAAACAGAAGCCGAAAAAAAATAGGAAAGAAACAGACGAGGATAGGAAAGAAACAGACGAGGGAGGGCTGCGAGCTTCTCATTGTCAGTGTTTGTTGTTGATGCCCCCCCCCCCATTTTCTTAAAAGTGCTGCCAGTGTTGGCAAGAATGCCTGTTATTTTAAATCTCATGCCAGCACCTCCAACCTCCTCTCATGTCTTTCTGTCTGCCTCATTATGTCCTCTTTAAGTGGGATTTCTCAGACCTTTTGCCCTTTATCCCTTGTTTGGCATGTTGGAGGGGGGGGGGGGATCATAAATAAGGCACTGTTCGGCTGCCTACGAGAGGCTTAATTGAGATTTGCAAAGAGCACCAAGCAGATGTTTTTTAGCAGCAACTGTTGAATCATCAGAGACCACTGAAAGCTAATGAAACCATGTTAAAGGGAAGCCAGGTGTTCTAATTTTTTTTTTTATTCCTCAAAGTCTTTGCCTTGTTTTTGTCTCTCTTTACATCAAGGAGTACTGAAGTGGTGATATGAATGTGTTTGTTTAGAGAGTCTCTGGTAACAGAGAAAGAGATTCGAGAACCATGGTTTATTAGCAGTGCTAAACGGCTGTAAAGTTGTCCTTTTTTATCTAAAGTATATCTGTGGCTAAGAAAAAAGAAGGCCAAAAACCTTCATGTGAGGTTAATTGGTGTTTCAAACTTATCATAAAGCTGCGATGGACTGGCGACCTGTACAGGGTGTACCCCATCCTCTCTCCCATTGTAAGCTAGAGATAAGCACCAGCAGACCCCGTGACCACACAAGGATAAGCGGGTTAGATAATGGATGGATGGGTGGAACTTATCATAAAGTGCATTATTGACGCTAAATAAAAAGTAATGGATTAGATTTTAAAAAAACTATTTTGCTAAATGCATCATTTATTCAGTACATTCAGAGTCTCATTATTAAAATGTAAATCATGATTCAGTTTAATATTTAATCCTTTACATGTCAGAGAGCAAAGCCCTTAAAATTGGGTTTCTAGGGTTACTGTTAGCTAGTGGTCATGCTTAAAATTAGGTCAAAAGAAAAAAAATGTAAAATAAATGAAGCCTAGGTGCTACGTTAAAACACATCCATGACTTGCACCAGTATAATTACTCCACAATCGGTGAAATTACAATGGCAGCAACTGAATGCATTTGGACATCTAAATGTGGTGAACTACTTGCCAAAGTTAGCGTGAAACTTTCAAAGAAATTGCATTAATTGGAATTTAACCATGGTTGTGAGTGAAAATCCTCAGGGATTTTCAGTCACAACCATGTCTTACGTTTACAGAAAGTGGTCTGAAAAAATACAGATATCTATTTGTTCAGACAGAAATACGTTAGTGATGTCAGAGAGGAACAATCAAACTAGCTGGTGATAACACCGAGGCAATTGTAGCTCAAATACCAACTCACTACATACAAAGTTAAGCATTGCCCAGCCTACACTGGGAGTGAGAGGTAACTGGGAACTCTTTCAGTTATCATGGATCTTGACAGTCATCTCTGCAAGAGCTTTAACATATGCCTAGTGTGGCAAATTGATGCATATGTTGCAGTTGTTCACATGGCCCCTATCTCCTCCTCCTTAGTGCCGACTCAAGAAAACCACCCGGCCCTCAGAGCTCTCCATCGTCACATTCTAAACTGCTTTCATTTATTTATCCGGGACATTTGGGACAATTCCCTCCATGCAACAAAAACTCTGGGAACCAGTGACAGGTTCTCTGGGATCATAAATAACTCTGATAGCTGTGTTGCTGAGTTGCGATTATTTTCCTGTCTCTCCTCCTGAGTGTCATATTAATCCCCCTCTGCAGCGATTTGACTTCTTTACGTCTCACTATCACCATCTGTTTGTCTCTCAGTGGTTCAGTCCGCACATGGTGCTCGTCTGGCTGCTTTACTGGGTTTCAGTAGTTTTGTAAAGTTTAAGATGGTTTACATCTCTGCCGTGACCACAGATCGTTAAGAACTATTTGCAATATTAAGGGAATTCAGCGCCCACGAACCATCTTTATTAAAATAGTCTTGTTTTTTTGGGTTAAAATTATTATTCCACTCTCATTTTTTATCTTCATATCTATATCTGTCTTTAAATAGAAATATTAGCATTTAACAAAGAGGCACACTTACTGTTGCCCTATATTTGCCCTATTTTGCCCTATATAATATCATCCTCTTTGGTACTCTTTCTCCAGTTCATTCTCTCCTCCCCTTGTGATCTACTTAGTTCTTCCATAATGTGTCATCATATTCTCTTTGTCTACCCTCCTCCTCTCCTCTCTAAGAGTCAAATAGAGGGTTTGGGGACACATTCACTGACAGACCCGAAGACTGGTTCTTCCTTTCCATCTCCCATCTGGCTCTGTGCCACATTGTATTAGTAACCAGATATGTCACAGGGAGCCGTGCTGATGCAAAAAAACACTGTCCGCTAGTGGTGGTGCTGTGGCTGGCTGATGAGGGCCTTCAATTTACCCAGTTAATGCGCAGAGAGACCATCTTGTTTGTGATGTTCAGGTTTCCGTTATTACCACCAACCCAAATCTGAAACACCAGAGATGGTTGCAACAAACATTTGCATCATGTCATAAGATTGGCCAGCTAATCAGTGACTGAAACTAAATAGTTTATTATATGGCATTGCCTACTGCCTCTTGAAAATCTTCATTTGAAGCAATATGTTCCTTCTTACCTACAACTTGCTATGCCCAACAGTTTACATTACATAAAACCTTTGAGCAACGAGAATCCATAAGTAAGAACCACTTGTAAGAAGCAAACATTTTAGAAGTGATAATAATACATAGTAATATTACACCATGTGACATATGTAGTTCAAACCCTTTACACGTGCTTTTTACCCTCTGTAGCAATGAAAACCTGAAATGAAAAGATTGTTTTTTTGAAATATCAACAAACATATTTGGGACCAGATTATTGAAAAGACATACACCTTTTTTAGTTTGGTAAATTTAATTGAGATTATTTCCATATGATAAATACACCAATAATGACCAAAAAGGTTTATTTAGTATTGTTGTCAAAACTTGAAGTTTACAAAAATGTGAACTTGATAGCTTGGCATTTGGACTGTATGACGGTACATACATATATATATGTATATATATATATATATATACATATATATATGTATATATATATATATATATATATATATATATATATATATATATATATATATATATATATATATATATATATATATATATATATATATATATATATATATATATATATATATATATATATATATATATATATATATATAACGAAAATCAAATTATATCAGCACGTATGTTTATAGGGCTATGTTTTACTTCTTTCACATTGGTAAATATTCACATGAATATTAGTGCCAAGGACATGATGCACAGCTCCACCACTGTAGCCTTCTGTGTATCATAGAAAACGTGGGAAGGATGTCAGTGTATGTAAACACAAAGCTTCCCAAACAGCAACAGAAAAGGACAAAAACCAGTAGAGATGACCTCACCTATTCATGTCCATCAAACAAAAGCTTCCTTTACAGAGAAAGAATGAAGGGGGTGGGGGTGGGGGTTTATTAAAAAGCTGAAGAGGTTGCCAGTATACATACAGGCACATGCAGAGAAACTAAAATAAAATAAGGAAATACTCATGGAACAATAGCAAGTTATCAGCTTTTTTTCTTCTTTTAGACTTTTTACACTTAACCACAGGCACAATGTGTCAGAAGCATTTAAGATGTGACCTTTTTCCCCCTGCACATTCCAATGCCATTATGTTACATTGTTGCTGAATAAAAGGCTGTATTATGTCCTGCCCCCACCTCCCCAAGTAAAAGGCCAGAAGTGGACCCAGTATTTATCGGCTGAACGAATCAATCAGGATTATGTCAGCTGAAAGGAATCACAGACAGCAGTCGCCAGGCTCTGCGTCTCTCCCTGCTTTTGAGTGTATGTGACTGTGTACAGTTTATTCCATTTCTGTGTGTGCAAGGAAGAGATATTTGCAACACAGGACAGCTCTTGTTGGCTTAGAACATGCCTGACTTGGTGACAGAGATGTCATTTGGGACTCTGAAAAGCCAAAGGATTTTCCTTTAAATGTTTATACATTTACTCCCTCCCATCTTGTCCCTTTCTTTATCCTCTATGGGAGGATTGGAAAAGCACTAATTATCATTTCAGCAGAAATGATTATGAGATCAAACAGGGATCGAATGCCATTTCCTTCCATTAATGCGGGGGGTTTAGAGTGCCTGTCACAGTCTGGCTTGTCCTATGGCCTGTGGAGAACAAGAAAAAAAGAGAAGATGGTATGGGGGGGGGGGAATCAAGGAAGAGGCAGAATGTGACAAAGTTTGGGAGAAGACAGCAAGAAAATGAAGTTTACATGCATGGTTGTTGGCTGTTGCCTTAGATTATTAGGGAGGAATATGGGATGGATGATTTGGACAAGTTTGTAAGTATAATAATAAAATGTTCTAATATATTCCATATCTTTTTATCGTAATGTCCACGTTTGTCAACGAATAGACACCCTAAAAGTAACCAAGAAGGTGCCTCTCAAGATTGTGTGTCATCACAGGATGAACGAGATTTGAGGTAAATATCTGAGAGATTAGAGAAGAAAAAGTAAAGCACAGGAGTAGAAGTGAGAGTGAGGATGGGGTTGTGATTGTCTCTGCGCATCAGATGAGAAATGTCAAAGAGAATGTGAGAGATGACCTCTGTGTTCATCACCCATTAATGACCCTGCAGCTCTCAGCTTCATTTTCCCTCTCATGCAAAACATTAAAAAAAAAACATTTCCTCCTGTCTCCAATAGTCATTTCCCCCCCGCAATGTATTTATGTATTGAAAAAAAAAGGTAATAGATCAAGCACATTCCATTATTCTCTTATAAGATCATTAGCAAATATAATTAGATATGAAAGAAAGTAATTTGGAGAGAAGAGGAGAGAAAAGCGCTATCAGGCAGAGAAGACAGATTGTAGCATCAGAGTGTTTGGGCTTAAATTGCTCAGCAGAGGTATTATCAAGCCGGCAATCTTTTAGCCTCAGAAATAGTTTTGGAGACAGACAGCAAGATAGAAAGAGGGCACTAACATTGACTTCATTGTCTTTCCCCCAACTGCAATCATTCTTTCTCATATTTTGCCTTTTTTTCCTGTTTTTGTCTCTCTGTGTTCTGAATCAAATCATCCTGTCATAGGTATCACCTCGCGCTAGACCCCGAGAGTTTGCAGCAAAACAAAACTGAGTTTATAAAAAGAAAACAAGTTGACACAGAGTCATCACAGACAAACACACACACAAAAAAAAAGCAAATTATCACAGGCACCAGAAAACAGCTAACCTCTTCTGCTCACTTCTCGCACGTATTGATTCAGCTTTTGTATTATTTTGGCAACTTTAAAGAGCAGGCATAACACACAAATTGCGGCATGCCTTGAAGCTGCTTCTTGAGGAACCTTTTCTTTGCGTATCTCGCCGTCTCTCTTTCTGCACATGGCACCTCTTGCCACACACACTCCTCACCCGCGCGCAGGAGTTTTCGTCACTCTTTCTTGCACCTTAACACCGTACTCTGTTTGTCTAATAAGGATCTGAGCTGAAAGCAGACGGAGAGCACAATAATCCCGCTGCGTTTTACCACAAATTTCCTTTTTTATTTTTTTTTCCTCACCTCTTTTGCTTCTTTATTAATGCTTTGAGGG
>JAVLVB010000557.1:8220068-8239570 GCA_032876305.1 Orestias chungarensis | reverse complement strand
GGTTGGTAAAGAGGAGGGGTGGCTGTATGGATGTGGATTTTTCTACTCTTTTGTGCGAATCACAGGGAATGGTAACTATAAACATCCTGTATTCATTAAAACCATCTAAAAATAAAATTTCTGGAGGGGGGTAAGGGGTGCGCTCACTTCCTCGCCGCTCCTCCTCAGTGTATACAAGCAGCCTGTGTTATGCCTAGTGCTGCTCATATTTACATATTTATAAATGCCGGGCTGTACAATGAGCCGAGATTTTGCCAAGAACAACAGTTTTTGCTAGTGTCAAGCCCAGATGCCTGGGAGAGGGAACAAAGAAGTCCAGACTAACGCCATTGGCATGTAAAAAGTTCACACAGGTTCTTTTTTGCTGCTTATTTGAACTTTCTTTATTACTCACTTAAAAGTATTTGTCACAAATATTACATATTTAAAAAAAACATTTTCCAATAAAGTATATATATTTATGTGAATTAGGTATATATGCATAGGTACACATTTTTGTCGGAATATGGGTGGGCAACACAGTTGCTTCCAGCAAGAAGGTCCTGGGTGCATATTGCAGCCAGGCGTGTCTTTGTATGTTCCCCTTGTACATGTGTGGGTGGAGTGGATGGATGGAGATAGGTATCAGCTTGTCTTGGAGATGCACGGGTATGAGCAAAAGGCCAGGTACATATATATGGATAGGGTCTGAGCTGGAACCTCTCTGTCTAGGAACAGAGAGGTTCCAGCTGTTGGGATGCGTTTCTTCAATATGGATCGATTTATTGTATAACATTCGACTCAGAATGTTGTTGGAGCGCATTAAAGAATTAACAGCACACTTGTAGAAGACGTTTTAGCACTGTTAAAAGAAGACAGGATTTGTAGTTTGCCACCAGTATTCTAGGGAACACAGCAAACATGTGGAAGAAGGGACTGGTGTGGATACAGACTCAAACCCCAAATTTGTTATTTCTGTAAAACTGTAAAGAAAAAGTGTGGAACAAGTTCCTTCTGCTTTTAAGCCAAGCTTCATTATTTGTTTTACACATAAAAAACAAACAAAAAAACCCATTAAAATACATTTAAAACTTTAAAGCAATGTGAATATTTATTATTATAAATCGGTTGACTGTTTTCTAATGGTTATTATTCATTGTACTGCCCTCAAGGGTCTTTGAACTTAGAGTTTGTAGCTACATTTTCTTATATATTTTGGAGGCATCTTTAAACTTTGAGTATCATTCGTTCATGTACTGATAACCAAATAAATCAACGTACTAGATGTAATGTATTTATGGTACTAAAATGTTGCTCTGGTAGCATTATCACTGTTTTACTACACCTGCTAAATACCAAAGCCTGTTGTACTTGTACCAGGTGAGAGTTAGTACAGGAAACTTGTGGCTGGAACACAAGTGTAGCATTAACTCAATATGCAATGATCAATTAGAATCAGGATTTTCTATTCCGCATTCAGGCTTACACGTTCAGGTTTATAAAAAATATATAAAATCTACAGTGTGAACCCATATTTAGATGCTGCTGACAAGAATTCTGAGCATTTTCTATTTGCCCTAGCTATTTTTTTTCCGAGTGATTAGGAATTTTGATATAGATAGGTCCAGGCAGGGTCACACTCTCCGTAATGACTCTAGATTTTTATGCTTACACGTAGATTTTTACCACCATATTCCTATGTGGTTTTCCACATGGCTCAGAGTGAATTGGTATGCCATTGTTCCGTCCTCCATCCCATTTACCCATTCTGTTGAGCATGACACGTGCATTAACAGTGGATGAATCCTGGAGCTGGGTGTCCTCACACCATATGCTTTGCTTTCCCAGGTCCTCTCCCACAATTTCCCCACCGCCCTCCTGCCATCTGCCATCTCACGCAATGCCACATGAGGGCGCCCTGCTCTTTTATGTCATTATATAGGAATGTGGTGTGTGCTGTAAATTATTTCTACTGAGAAGTATGTTTATCTGTATCACGCTGTCATCTTATAACCATCATGTATGCACGCTGCATTCACCCCCCAAGGCGCTTTGATGAAAACAAAGAGATAAGCCTTGCATTCATGTGATAAATGGATGCCAGGCAGGTTTTCCGTGTCTGTTAGGTGCATCTGCCGTCTATCCGAATGGGAAATTAAAAACTGTGATGGGGGGGGAGTGAGTTATGCTAAACCTATAAAGTTGGCCAGGAAATCTCTTACCCCTCCTTTCGCAGCGGCAGTTGTTTGGGGAGAAGGAGCACCATGCTTAAATAATAACATTCCAGGTGGCTTAGTTAATGAACAGTGAAAATCAAATATGGGGCCCTAATCTGGAGCTCGTTACAGCAAGTTTCTTTACAGGGAAGTCACAGACAGGAACTGTCCTAAGGGAGAAGCAAAATACTTTTTGAAGCTTCAAAAAAGGGAAACTTTGATTTTTCTTAAGTTATGACAGATTTTGCATACCAACTTTTAAAAAAAATAACTATCTCAGGAACATTTTTGGCAACATAAACGAAATTAGCTTCTCATTGAACATTCAATTTTGAAATGCAGCGATTAAACGGCCATTAAATGAGACGGGTGTGTTATTTGAACAAGGGTTGAGTAATGTGGGTCCTATTTACTGGCTTAGTTTGCCATCTTGTGGCCAAAAATGAATACAGTGTGCAGGACGAATAGGATAAATATTTCCACTCATAGGCTACATTTATACATGTTCTGCTGTAAATATTATTGACATGAAAGAAAGGAGAAAACTTTCAAAATTACCTGAGCAATCTAAAGTGCATACGTTGAGTCATATGAGAGAGTGGAGAGAAGTTGAAGCATGTTGGAGCCATTCCCTCAGACGGCCTCAGAGTTATTACTCAGCATTGAGACGCAGAGATGTTTTATCTTGTTATTAACTCCATTCATTCTGATATCCACATCTGCGCTTGTGTGAGAGAGCATGTCTCAAATAAACCCGTGTTTTTAATTTGATTTTGTCAGATTCATAGCGGCACTTTTAAAAAAGCACATCACGCAAATGTTGTTGGTTGTGTTTTATTGCAAAATAATTTCCAAAGAAGTTGCTGAGGGAATTAAAGTGCAGACATGCATGCATGTGTGTCTGTGTGTGTTTATGTTGGAGGGCTGAGATGAAAGTGCCGCTGCTTCAGGACCTAATTATAGTTATGTATTTCCAGCATTTTTACATTAGTTCATTTTTATTTTTAGTCATTTTGTTACTACAATTACCCTGTTCACTTTTCACACTATGTCACACTCCTTGTCACACTTATTGTACCTTGTATGAAACTGCTACAAGAGGTGTCATATCTATAATGTGTTTTCAGCCTATGTTTTCAAAATGAGACATTTTATTCATCTTCAAATAAAGAATTCACTGTGTAAGCTCCTATGAACAAAACATACCTAAAGCAAGTTGCAATTGGGACTATATTTATACAAGAAAATGCTACAATATAGTTGAAGCTGTGACCTTGCTGATAATCATTGATACAGTAAGCAGAGTGAATCCTGACTGTAGCATATGAAGCAAAAGAATATAGGTGATTTTAGAAATGCTGCCTGACAAATCTGTTAACCACCAGGATAAGCATCTGGAAGAAATGGTCTGGTTTGGATGTATATTGTCTCATACAGAAAGGCACTGGATGTGCAAATCACGGTATTCAAAATGTCAAGGATGGACATCATGGCATAAACATGTGCATCAGCGGAGCAGTTATAGTATAGTCAAGCAGTAAACAGATCACTTATAGGGCTACATGGAGCCCCAGAAGTCCTGGTTGTTGAATCTTTCCAACTCTTGAAATCATACTCCTTTTCAGATTATTCTTTTGTGTCATGATCTAAACATGTTCTCCACACCTTGCAATCAACAAGTCATGGCACAGAACAACAACTTATACACTCAGTCGTAATGTTCTCGTGATCCAACCATAACATTTAGGGAATTTTAAGGGGGGATACAATATTTAAACCGATAATGCAGAGAAAAAAGTGACACTTGATGAACTTTCAGTGTTTCTCTGATCTTACGTATATATGTGGTTAACCCGATCTGATTGATTCTAACATTTTGATGATGACACGTAGCTTTGATTGTTTAGAAATACTAAATGCAATTGAATGGCTTGCAATAGGATTGCACAAACATTTTATATATAGGAATTATGATTATTGTTTTGTAAACCTCCATGCGCTGCCAGTTATGCCTGTAGGTAGGTACACTGGGGCTTCACTAGAGAGCACTTAAGCATGGTGGTGCTCATTGTATGTGTGCTAGCCTCCTGATAATCAACTCATTTATAAATCTACCAATTACTGGTCAGCACGTGTGCCAATCTACATCCAAATCACCTTACCGTCTGTGTGCTAAATTGTTTATTTCAGTTAGAAGATGTGGATAAAACTCTTTTCGTAAAAATACTTATTTTAAAGCAGCCAATCTTTTTAAATATTTTAAACTTCTTTTTTTTTAACTTCTTTTTTTTGTTCAATTTGACATAAAAAAATCTAAGTAAAAGGTTGTTTCCTATGACTAGAACTTTGTTATGACTTTTTATGTGCAGATAAATAAAACGTCAATGTTAATTAGGCCTGCCGTCAAAGGAGATCCTTCTTAAGTGCTGTATTTCAACATTTTTACATTTTTAAGAGTGAATAAAACGTGTCACCACCGGTATATTTAGCCAGACAGACGCCAACACTCAGAGCCCAGAAACAGTGCTGAATGGAAAGTGAAGGGAGGTTTTGTTAAGAATGTTAAGCTATATATAAGCTAACCATTTGATTCAGTGCTAAAGAGAGCTGGTATGAATGTTAATGTTTCCTCCATGGTTTTAATCTGCCTCTTGTTCCCTCTCATTTGCTCTAGCACATCTCTGGCTAGGAGAGGAAGACCAACCCATGATCCATGACACTGCATTGACCCTCGAGCCAAGTCAGCTTAACAACGATCTAGGCCACCCTAACCACCATAACCTTGGTGAGCCCAAGGGGTTGGACGCCCATGCTGTAAACAAAGACTAATGACTCCAACCAGAGCCAGGCTCAGCGACGATCATGTTGAGGATGATGAAGGTGACTATGAGGTGAAGAGGGAGGAAGGTTCAATGAAGGAAAACACTATAACAGAGACTTTATATAAGATGATTAAAAAAACTACTACCGTCAGAGGGAATGGAAATTGAAAACTGTTTAATGGGACGTCTAAGACGGTCTTTGGATTTGCGAGATGGACCTAATGACTTTTGCAAGCATACTCGCACACTTAACAAGACAATTGCAACCTTCCTTTGTGTTTCCTGTGGTCTGAATGCATCTTGTCTTTGTTGTCCAATACGCATTGCTTCTGTTTTCCTTAACGTCTCCTTTCATCTCTTTGGATGAAACTACCTGTCTAAAGATGAATTCCTGTAAACTAGCCCTGATATTATCATGACATTCCTGGAGCAAGAAAAATCTTTTGTAACTAGGACTGAAGTGTAAAACTTAATGGAACCCGTTTCCTTTTTCTGTAAAGTGAAGATTATCCTGTCGTACTTGGTAGAATGTATTCTACTTCTGATTAGAAACGAAACTTTAGCAGACTGTTGACTGAGACCAAGCACATTCCTGTCAAACTAGCGGCTTGCGCTTTAGCTGTCATTAATACCTGTTTATGTCCCAGACCATTCACGCTGAACATGGTTAACAAAGGACAATGCTCTTTTAGACCTGCAGCATTGTTCCCAGAATTATACTGGAGGTATGACTGTTTAACATTTGATGACGGTGGTATTAGCAATGATTGTGAAGTTTAAGCATTCAATATATTGCAATGCACCAACCTCCAAAACCCGGCCTTCAATCCACTACAGAATCTGTTCCTGTCCGTGTCATCCTTTATTTTTCAATGCAGCAATGGTGCTTGATGTAAATAGAAAGATATACAGCAGTTTCACAAAGTTGACATTTAAAATGTTTGTGATGAAGGAAGGGTAGAGGAGAGACAATAAGTTTTTTTGGGCCATAGAATCACATGGCTGCCGTTCTTCTCAAGTTTGAAAAAGAAGAATTAAAAAAGAAAAAAACATCGAACAAAAAGATCGAGAACAGGTTTTGTTTTTTCGTTAAACCCCTATATCTCTTTTGCTTCATCTATCATGTCTAACCTGGAGGACTGTAGTGTTGCAGATGTTTGTATAATACTGCCACTGATCATTGTTGCACAGTGTTACTGACTACTGAAAATGGTTTGATGTATTTACTTTAAGATGAGAAGAAAATAGCATAAAACTGGAAAAAGACAATGTGTATAGCCTTAGATTACAAGTCCTCTGTTAATGCTACTTCAAAGCTATGTAACTGTGCTAGACTGTAGGATGTAGGGTTGATTTTATTTTTAACTTTTATATGTACTGTACATTAATGCCTTGTCCATTTAGTGATAAAAAGAAAGAGAGGAAAAAAAGAGGTAAAAGATGACAATCGTCTCCGGTGCCCCCATATATACAGATCCATAATGCATAGAGGGACTTATCCTTTCTGATTTCTTTAATTTCTTTGGATTCTCAGAAGTATTTTGCACTGTGATAGTATTATAAATCCAACAGTACAAAACTAGCTAATTAACTAAAATGAGCGTGTTCGTGTGTCCCTTGGCATTGTGAAATGTTTGTCATTTTTTTGTGAACCCAGACGAAAAGAAAAAAAAACCAGAGAAAAAAATAGTTTAATGCGGTATGTATAGTCCAAATATAATACTTCTTCCTTCTTTTTTTTTGTTTGATCAACATCTATACTGTATGTGACTTTGAAAAATTGTTCCTTCCTTTTTTTTCTTTTGTATGCTAATCCATTTCTGACCTACAGCATAGACCTCTTGCTGCTTTCTACCGGGTGACTTTCAGAGCTTGGACATCAGCCCTGAGAAGATTTTGCCCTGTCAATGTTTTATTTGCAGATACATTCAAATGATTTCTAAAGACCATTAAAAACAACAAGACAAAAAAAAAAAAAAAATACCGTCTGAATACTACAGAAGAGGAGATTTGAAATCTAAATAACATCAAGAGTGACACAATGAAAAGTGACACGGTATCTTTTTTGGGTTTAGAAATTAGGTCAGGAAAAAAAAAAAAAACTGTTGGATGTATTTCAATGAATTTACTGAACAACAGTTTTTACTTTTAACCTCATCTCTGTTACTAAATAAATATGAGAGATTCATAGTAACAGAGGAGCTTGGGCTCTCTCCTTCTCTGAACCAGCTATAATGATCATTCCACTCCACATATGATGTACAAAACTGTCTTGTGAGCTGAACACTCTATGTTTTGCTGTATCCTTATGGCAGATGCTTTGTTTTGTAACTACTGAACTGTACTTATAATAAAAATAAAATGTATTCAAACTAAAAAAAAAATAATTTCAAGTTTCATTGTGTTCCCCTTTTTTGATATTTTATGGTTTGGTTTTGAAAAAAAAGTTTGAAAGTGAAAGTATAAGTTAACATTAAAGTCATTAACTTATGTCTTAGCACACAAATCCAATAATAAATCCTTTACCCTCATTGTTTTTTTCAATCCATCTTGCAGGGTATAAATTGATGGCTTGCAGAATGGTTCTGTCTAGATTGGTGATGACACAAGTAGCTATTATTACCCAAATCGTATTCTCTGCTTGAGTTTCTCCAAATGTCTCCGTTGTCAAGCTCTGTTTAAATAATGGTGGAAAAGTTGCAACACTGAATGAGTATGAGGTATTTCCAAATCCATCTGGGTGTGATCAGCAAATGTGATTGGTTCCCTTCTTTTGAGGAGCACAATGTTCCCAATTCCATTTCAGGAAATAAAAACAGTAACAGCAGATTAGAAAGCTATGCTGAGTCTAAAAGCCACAAGTGATCAAAAGCTTCCTAGAAACACAACTGCAAGTACAATATTTGTCTTTAAATCTAGGGAAGGGAAAGTAACAGGTTTTACAAAAAAACAAAAAAAAACATAATGTACAGATACTCTGAAAAATAAAAAGAACTGTACTCAATAAAGTGTAAAAAAAAGTATGAATAATTCATCCTTTTATATTTATTGTTCTTATAAACCCATATATGTCATCACTTCCTAACTGCAGCTTCCTAAAGATTCCCACAATACCAGACACTCCACATTCCATAGGTTGCTATGGCATCAGCCTTTGTTTCATGTTAAGTTTCAGAAGAAACTTGGAAACAGAGAATTATGAAGATAGGTGCACACAAATACAAAATAATATAAAACGACACATAACCTTTCTTATTCCTTGTCAGCATGTAATTTAAATGCTGGCCTTCAACTATATATCTTTTTTTTTAACAGCCTTACATTTACATTTATGCATTTAGCAGACGCTTTTATCCAAAGCGACTTACAAAAAGAGTGTTTAACATCAAACTACGACACAATCTACCTGCAATATGCTAGGAAAGGGTCTGACATTAATGATGACACTCATTTACAGCATTTAGGTAAACACAGAAGGCCCACACTGAGTGCTAACTAATATCAGGGGGGGTAATAAGTGCTTTTAGATCTTTCAGGGCAATAGATACTCTCGGAAGAGCTGGGTCTTCAAGGATTTCTTGAAGGTGGAAAGAGAATCTGATGCTCTGATAGTGCAAGTAAGGTCGTTACACCAGCGAGAAACCGCAAATGAGAAGAGTTTAGATTGACCTGCACGGGGCGTTGGTCGCGTTAGTTGGAGCTCCTTGGAAGAACGGAGCTGGCGGGTAGTGACGTAAGGCTTTAAGAGGGTGTTGAGGTAGATGGGCGCTGATCCATCAAACCCTCTGTATGCCAGCATTAGTGATTTGAATTTGATGCGTGCAGCTAAGGGAAGTCAATGGAGTTCAGTGAAAAGGAGTGTGACATGGGATTGCTTTGCCAGGTTGAAAACCAAGCGAGCTGCAGCATTCTGGATCATCTGTAGCGGTCTCACAACACAGGCTGGAAAACCTGTTAGGACGGCGTTGCAGTAGTCAAGGCGAGAAATGACCAAGGTCTGAACTAGGATCTATGTCGCATGTTGAGTTAGATATGGCCTAATTTTCCTAATGTTGAATAGACAGAAGCGACACGGTCGAGCGACAGAGGCAACCTGATCCGCCTAAGTAGGTGCCACAGATAGGGAGTCTAACCTGGTGCTGATGTTGTGGTGGATACTTTCCTTGGCTGGGAAGACAAGCAGTTCAGTTTTGGAGAGGTTCAGTTGTAGGTGTTGATCTTTCATCCATGCAGATATGTCAGAAAGACAGGCTGAGATTTGCGTCGGTACCAAGAGGTCGTCTGGAGGAAAGGACAGATAGAGCTGGGTATCATCTGCATAGCAGTGATAGGAGAAGCCATGCGAATGGATGATTGGGCCCAGCGAAGTAGTGTACATGGAAAAGAGGAGGGGGCCCAACACTGAGCCTTGGGGCACTCCTGTGATGAGGTGGTGTCGCGTCGATGTCTGGCCTTTCCTTGATGTTCCTTATTTTTCAAGCCTTGTACCACCTGAACCTAGTTGGTTTATTGGAATTAATCCACCTATATGGAGCCAAACACAAAATGTATTATCTTTTAACTTTTTTCAATGTATTAACGTTTTAGGATCGGATTAAAATTTCCAATTCAACTCCCATTGCTTTATATTTCAATTTACTGGTAAATCTTGACTCATTTAGGACATGTATTTGTCTTTAAAAAACAAAAAGACTAATAATATGTGACGTAAAGTGCAACGATTCATGTTGAAAACCACAACAGGAAAAAAGTGTTAGGCCATCTTTAAAAAAAGGAATTGTATTTTATTTTTTTAAAGTGAGAAAAACATACTACATTTCAGTTACCTTCTAAATACTTTTGGATACAAGGCAAAAGAAAGGAAATTGATTAAGAAGTACTCAGATATAAAAGCCCTACAGTTTTATGTTAGTTGTCATATATGTCATATGTCTGCAAATATTCTGACACCAATTATTTGTATTTTTTTGTATTTTAAATATAATCAACTTTTTCGTTATAGAAAATAAATGTACTGTAAAGGAAATATTAAACTAAGTATTAAAAAATAATGACAGAATCATAAACTTTTCTTTAAGTAAAATCCTAAACTATGCAAATTAAGTATTGCAAACTGTGGCTCTATCCACCGGTAAATTTGACACTTTTTATTTTCAAATTAAAATGTAATAAATTAATCCATTTTTAAACTATATCTACTGGCCACAGTAGATCTAAATTATTATTATTTTGTCACACACACACACAAAATAAATAAATAATAATTTTAAAAAAGCACTGACCAGGGCACTTTGGGCATCAAGGGCCAAAGGGGCAGATGCACAAGCCCCCTCGGCCCCCTGTGTGTGTGTTATGTCATTTTATTATTTGAAATTTTACAAAATAGGCATTGGACAAAACACATGTGAAAGCTCATATAGCTTTTACGGCTCTAAAGCTAGAGTCGTTGTAAATTCTTCTGACCCCTGCTATAAAATCTATGTTCCTTTAAGGTGTTTGTAGACTTGTGGTGAAATAAACTCGAGAAAGTGTACAAGTTCCTTCCGATGATTCCAGCCATTCAACTCATAATATTTGTCAACTTTCTACATCTACGATATTTGCTGAGAAAACAAAAGGACCTTATCACCACTAACAAGGGTGTTGCTCACTTTAGTGCAGCTGCTACCGTTTCACTGCGGTTGCACTGATTCTTTATGTCCACAAACCTAGAGTGTAATGAGTAGGACATCTAGTGGACATGAATGAAAAAGCAGGTCCTTTACGGGTTCTCACAATCACTTAGTTTTTTAGTTCCATGTTCAAAACTGAGAGAGTGATATTAAGAAGATTGCAGTCTGACCGAAGAACTCTGGATCTGAATGGGCTAACAAAGTGAACCATAGGAGTATACAGCTGGATATAACAGTAATATGAATCAATACACTTTCTATTGTGTTTAAATAAATGTAAGCTGTTGAGAAAGCAAGTTACTTCATCTTACTCTTTTTCCATGCAAATTCAAATTAAAAACAAAAAATGTAATCTAATTAATTTACCTAGTATGAAAAAAGGCTTAAATGTTTATGCTATGTATTTTTCAGGCACAGTGTGCCATTTTGTAGGACAATCAATAACTGTGTTACCTTCAATTGTTATTAATATGGTGCAAATATTAAACCTTAGAAGAAAGTATAACATTTTTAACTAGTGTTAGGGAAAATGTTGCATTGTACCAGACACATGACTGATTTACATGATATAAAGAGTGTAATTAAGGTAACAAATGCTAAACATGGAAGGCACACAGATTGAATAAGAATGTTGCCAAAAAAAACAAATGAGTTTTAATTCAGCTTATCTCCACAGACACCGACTGAGTTGAGTTTCATCACATTTCACTGTCACTCCTCATGTTGGCCCACTATCAAATGTGCATTAGCTTAGCTGTCATCAGAAAACTACCTTACACAAGCATAATTAACGTTTTATGAGTAGGGTTCATTTAAAAAAAATAATTCCAACCATCCTTAGGAATCATAAAAAGAGTCACCAAAAATATATTTAACCAACATATTTTTTTAACCCAAAAAGGAATGGACTGAAAAGTTGTATGATTAGCTCATCAAACACCAACTTCCAAAAGATGTTTGCTAAATGCTGCTGTATGGTGGAAAAGAGGTATAGGGCAAGAGAGTGGAACTGTGAGAAATGGCTGCGCTGTGCGGGAGCAAGTGCTTAGGGAACCCCAAATGCCAAACAATATACATAGATTCAAGAAATGCTCAAATATGCATAGATGAATCAAACCCGCCATTCAGGTATGTTCTTGATGAGAAAACATTATAAAGTCGAAAAAGTCCTTTGAATACTACAACTACTAATAATCACTGCAACATGCTGTTTAGCTAAGGTGGTCCAGACATGTATGCAGTTCAGTAGAAAGAACTAAGTTATTGTGTCCAGGCCCACCTGTGCTGTCTGAATCCGGAGCTGCATCATCCTAAGTAATCCGCAGTCGTCTCCTCTAACATCCTGACCCCAAACACTGCTGGACTCCTGTGAAGCTCTGCAGGTCCGTGCCTAACCAATTATTAAAACAGATCACCTGCAAAGCACCAGCTGTGTATAAGTGAGCATGTGGGATGGTTTCCAAAGAGGCTCACATCTAGCACAGATAGTAACTCTTAGACCAGTTTACAGCCACATTCTCTTGCATGGGGCTGAAAAAAAAATCTCCATGAAGTCTGGGCTCACATTGCATATGCATGTGTGCGAGTTATTGCAAGAATGTAGGTGTGCATGTACAGTATGGTTATGATATGCCAATACATTTTAACAGGCGTGTTTCTATATCTACAACATTGGTGTTATTACAGCACGATTTGATCGTTTCCTTCTCAATGTGGCGTGTTGCATGATTCGGTCCACTTTTGCTCTCATGCCATCGTTGAAGCAATCACTTTGAGTAAGCACAACTGAATTGCCCTTCATTTAAATTCCCATCTGATCAGACATATTTCATATTGAATGTGTACATCTTTCTCTTTCTCTTCTCCCCAAACTTACTTGTGCATGCATGGTGCGTGTTGCACCATTGTCTCTTGGCGTTTGGTTGGTCACCAGCCAGATGGTGACCTGCAGATGAACCCATCTTCCAGCTTTCTGCCTCTAATTTCCTTTTGTATTGCATCAGAATCCCTGAGTGTGCTTTTTACACTAGAACCACTAGAGGGCACAGTAGACCAGATGTTTGTGTCTATAGGCATTGCTGGCATTTAAGCACAAGCTTGTCGCACTGCAGAATCACACTTGAAATATGTGCAGTATAGGTATAAAATACTTTTAAAAATTACACAATGGAACACCATGGCTAATAACATACCTTAAAGGACTTCCCAAAAAACGGAACGACTGTTTCATTTGCAGATATGGCAGACTTTTGGTTGTGTTCAAAGCAAGCAAAATACAAGCGAATTCCATACATTTTTGTTGGTTATGGTTTTATTTTTCCTAAACAATAAGCAGAATGACTTTTTTTTCCAGTTATTTGTTTAATGTTCTGTTTAACTTACATTCTGTTTTACTCTATCCAGTAAGTAAATAATCAGGTCCCTAAATGAGGATGAAAAATAAGCAGTCTTGTTTAGCCTGTTTAGAGATCATTTAGAGATCAATGAGCATCTGCATGTGGATTGCTAAAGTTGAGGTTTTGTGATTCTTGATTTTTGCCTTAACATGCCAACTAGTTATATTCGTGTGAAGGATCAATTGGCAAGAAGCTGACATGTAAAACATGGGCACCAGAGGGCGTAAGAGGTTGAACACAAATTGAAACTATTTTATAGCTTTACAGGCACCTGCAGAATTTAAAGTCTGTCAAAGCTGTGAGTTAAAGTCATTAGACAGAAAATGTAACATATCTTTGAAGCAGCTTCCCCTGACCTTGACAGAGTCAAATTGTCAAAATCAAAATACTTAATTGCTACTGATTCATTGCCCTGGTCACTCATTAACCCTACATATCTATTACCAATATCCTGCTGGACCTTCTTCTGCTTGCATACAGAGGCACCAGTTCTGTGCTTTAACGTCTTACCTCTGCAGGCAGTTAAGTCACTTTGTTTGTGGTCTTTAACTTTACTTGCAACATCATCAGTTCTGCTCTTACAAAATTCAAGCTGTCCTAGCTGAATGGGTCTAAGTTCATATGCAGATGGATCACATACTTTCTGTCTGACGGAAGCTGCGTGTGAAGCTGCAAAACTGGTTACCTTCAGACAGTGTTCAATTTCAGTCATCAGACTGTAAAAAAATACTACCATCTCACAGGAGGGAGAGTCCATCAAAAACATGTGAGAGGGACATCCTGTTAATGTGGTGTAGCAATAAAGTAAAGCGTAACAATGTCAGCACAGGGGAAATGACTAGACATTCCTAAGATATTCTCCACTTAGGCCCTAGTAACTGGAATCCTATCACTTCCTGGGACTCAATATTACTTTGGATCTCAGGTGGGAACTCAACAGAATTTCTCTTAACAAATCTGCAAAATCTAACTATCCATGCGTTGTCTAAAACCCCTTATCCTTGCTGGGGAGCTGGTGGCTGTCTCCAGCAGCCACTGGACAAGAGGCAGGACACCCTGGACAAGTCGCCATTCCATCGCAGAAAAAGACAATACATGATTTATGTTCTGCATCGGATGAAGAACCTAAACCTGCCTTAAGAAATTATGGTGCATTTTTACACAGCCATCATAACCCAGCCTGTCCTCTCCTCATCCATCAGTGTCTAGTGCACAGCTGTCAAAGTCAAGGACAAAGGCAGACACTGGTGTCTCATTTGGTCTGCAGGTAAGGTGACTTGTAGCAATCTACTCTCTCCTCTATAAAAGTCCTGTGGGTCTCCAGGAATTTAAGACGGGCTGCACCCAATCAGGACATGTACCTCATTGGGTGTTCACATTGCTCAGTGGTAGAGAGGCACTCTATATTCAGTCCTTATATAGTCCTTAATACGGTTGTTCCTGGTTTGATTCCCAGACATGGGCCAATTGCTGCATGCTTTCTTCTTTTCTTTCTAGACTTCTTCATTCGAAGCTTCTGTTGAGTCATGGGCACTAGTGTCATAAAAAAACAACAACAAAAATAAAAACAACTGTTTGTCTACATTGATATGTCATATTATATATCTTGTTTGTGTAGGTATACTGTAATATCTATTCAACGGATTAGGTACAACCTTGAAGTACAAATCTTCCACCATATCCCAGAACTTGTGCTAGTAAACTAGGATATGGATACGGTATAAGCCTCTGAAATACAAGGAACTGTTAGGAAGCTATCACTAATAGATAAACCTGATCAATATTCATTAAAAAAATAAAATAAAATACTAATTATTGCCATATTTCTTTTAAATAGTGGCATTAAATAATCTTCCCCAAACCATTACACCAGTCCGATGGACAGAATGAGACAGGGGAGATACATTTATTTAATGCCAACTCTAACTCCACCATCTGAATATTTTAGATGAAACCGAGACTTATGACACCTGGCAAAAATTGTCTTGTCTGTTGTTGTCCAATTATAGATGACTTGTGCTGCTTCTAGTTCTTAGATGAGCAGGGATGTCTCTTGCTGCTGTACCTCATCGGTTTCAAGGTTTTTATTGTTCATTCACAGGCAGCCCTCTTTGTTGTAATTACTGGGTTTGCCCAATGTCCTCTGAAATGTGAAATCTATAAGGTATTTTAACTCATATGATTGCATACAGAAAATGTTCTATTATTTTGGAATGCCATGTACAAAGCCACCAAAATCCACCTTCTTCCTCAGTCTGATGCTTGGTTGAATCATTAGCATCCTGATCATGTCTAAATGGCTAACTCACTTAGTTAAACATATGAATCTGGTAGGATAAAAAATATAAAGACAGGTAAAAAAGGTTAACTAACAATTAAAGTACATGTGGACTTCAGTTTATAATCTATGTTATGTGGTTATGTGGCAGTGTTTAGTTCCATTAATCCGGACAGGTTCCTTGTGAGGCCTAAAAGAATTATGTCTCTTGTAATATTGTGATGAAAAACAGAAGTTGATGATGTTATAATAATTACTTTTTCATCAGATCAGCTGTTTCTATACATTACTTTGTTACCTAAACAAAAGTTATTGCTGCTTGTACACAGGGATATTGTTTTACAATAGAATTTTCTTTCATGCATGTTTCATTTAAAATTTTACAAAAAAAAAGTTAAAATTACACAAATGAAAAAAACAAAGGAAATGTAAGTGCAGACAGGATACAAGTAGAAACTAGTATACATGTATACTGTAAACGTGTATGTGCATGTGTGTGTGTGTGTGTGTGTGTGTGTGTGGGGGGGGGGGGGGGGGGGTGCAATGCTGAGTATGTGTTATATTCAGGGCTGGTGTGCTATGACCTCCCCTCTTCTTCTCCTTCCCCAGCTCTTATGAATCGATGATCATGTGGTGTAAAGGAGATGAATGGCCCCCAGCTCCATCTTGTCTCCTCTAATTGTAAAATATTAGTTGCATTAGACTCTAGGTTGTGACTAATGGAACTTATTTGGAAGGTGGAGTGTCTCACATACACATGAACCCCCCCCCCCCACATACTTCTCTCTCTTTGCTGGTTTACCAGCACCTTCCAAAGTCTCCTCCTGGACGAATTGAGAGATTTCACTAACAACAAACAAATAGGCTTCATTCTCTAGGAAAGGAGGAAACAAAAAGAAAAGAAAACTCAGGAAAGAAGGAAAAGGAGAAAGATAAGCATTTGGAAATGACAGACAGGGATGAAAAAGAGAAGAGCTTATATAAAGGGGTTTTCGGAGGCTATTCGGAGAGCTTTTAGAGAAGTTTTGTTGGTGCTTGGTTGTAAAAGGATTTAAACCTTGCGGTAGATAAGGATGCATGTGGGATCTCAGCTGAAAAAAGGCTGAAGATGATCAAGTTTTAAGCATGTTTGCAAGCTGATCTGCGTGAAAAAAAAGAACCTTTTTGGCCTAAGGTTGTCATAAATAAAAAGCAAATTTCAAAAAAGTTTGACAAGACTCTGTAGAACTTTTTATTTCATCTTTTTTTGTTTGCTATTACTCAACTGTCATCTGCAACAAAGCAGTCAGAGACTCACAACTGCAGCTTTGAAATCAAAACTCTCCTGTGGATAAAAGAATACAAAACAGAGCAAATACATGTAGATCTTTTTATGTTAACTAGAATAAAAGAAACTAAATGATTGCGTTTTTCAAATATGACTTTCCTGAAGTTTCATGGAATTTGTAAGCACAAGATTAGAACAAGATGAAACACATAGCCTGTGTTAAAACGTGAAGTTTAGAGATGGGATTCATAGACATTTGAAAGAAAATGTTTTTTTGTGGATAAGTTAATTTCAAGGAACTCTTCAAAAGATGCACTGTTTTTTATTCATGGATTTTTAAATACTCTGCCCAGGCCAACACATATTACTGTGGAAATAATCATTATGAGGATTAGAACAATACGATTTAGATTAGAATTATGACAATTAAACTCTCTTACTACAATCAACTTAGTTATCAAGATAGTTAAATTGTAGGAAAAAATTTACAATTATCCATTATTGAAGATAAATTTGCTTTTTTTAATTCCTCTAAAACTTGGTGGTAGATTTACGGAGTAGGGTAGGCATTTTGGAACCTAGTAGTAGTAGATCCAGGCTCTTTTTATACCTGATAAACTACATGTTTATGCAAACTTTTTGCAATCCTATTCCAGCCTTTTCCTCATCGTCTTTCATTTATGTCACATGCTGTTAGAAGTGCAAGTCTGCAGCTGGGGGACGAAAAGAATTTCCAAACTTTTTTTCTTTTTTTTACTGAATTAATCTTTAGATTTTAGAGTTTCTTTAAAGGAAACTTAGACCTCTGTGGCCAATGATTTTAATTTACCCACAATGACCCTAATACAAAATGAGGCCATGATTTTTGTCAATCAATCTTGCAGTGACGTAGTAAAAACAGAATTCAGGAAAAGGCTGCTATGTATGAAAATATGGACTGTAAACAAGTCCTGCACTTTAAGTAAAGTCACATATCTTGTTTTCTACTTAAATCAGAAAGTGGACAGGAATGTTTCAGAGCATCTCTGAAGGAGACCTTGATCTGCCCTGAATCCATTTACCCCTGAATGTATCCCTGCATGTGACATGTTGGCACCTTTGAATTTGGTCTCCATCTCCTAAAAACCTAAAAAAGGGAAAACCTTTTGGTACAGTAGGTAGCTATGCATTCAGTCACTAGCAAGAAGCAACAATTTCCTCTCGAATATATTTTTATTTGGTTATATTGAACAAGATGTTTAGAAAGTTGGATTGTGCAAAGAAAAGGAGGTGTTGTGCGTAAATATGAGAAATTATGATCAGAAATTTTAGGTGACTATAAGTTAGTGGGAGTAAACAAGAGAAGGTAGAGGATTAAACATGATCAGCAGTGGGAAAAAGGCATTAAATGTAAAGGCAGAATAAAGACGAATAGCAGAAATAATGGGGCTGCTATTTTGGGTTCATATTAACAGGTCCTGCTGGTGCAGCAATTAATAATCTACTTCTGCATTTAACATGGGACCTGGTCCCTGGTGGAGACATTTTAGCTGGCTTTGATGCCGAAAGAGCTCTTTTCCCTCTGCCCTTCTCCCCCACAGTTGCTCTGCTCTCCTAAGTGCCTCCCATGGTGTTATTTGTGTGTTGGTTTTCTTTAGTTAAGCTAGGAAACCAAGCAAATCACTATTCCCAGAATTTCCAGCCAATTTTCAATCAACAGTTCAGCTTTCTTTGGGGAAAAGTCTTAAATTCATTTGAGGAAATCTTAAAAAAAATCTTATAACCCTCTGGGCTTTAAAAGGGTTTGAATGTGTTTTTTTTATCATTAATATTTAGGTGAGTCTCTGCCGTTGGGAGATCTGCACATGTTTACAATTGTTTTAATGGGTATTACATATTTAAAAGAAAGGCTATGTTTAAAAACAGCCAGTCAGTTACTTTTGTGCTGTGTTGTGATGGAAAACGTATTTTGACAGCTTTGATTGATACCTAGGTCCTAGGATACAACTGGCTTGTACAAACTGGATTCCAAAAAAGTTGGGACACTAAAGAAATTGTGAATAAAAACTGAATGCAATGATGTGGAGATGGCAAATATCAATATTTTATTCATAATAGAACATAGATGACAGATCAAAAGTTTAATCTGAGTAAATGTAACAATTGAAAGGAAAAATATGTTTATTCAACATTTCACAGTGTCAACAAATCCCCAAAAAGTTGGGACAAGTAGCAATAAGTGGCTGGAAAAAGGAAATTGAGCATAAAACGAACAGCTTTGTAAAAATATTGCCGTTTTAGCCTAACCTCTAACCTTACACATGACCCAAGACAAATCAGAGATAGTGCTCCAAGTGGTGGGAAAAAAAACAGCCGCTCGTAATCCCCTAATGTCATATTGATATGGAGCATAAACATTGGTAATAATTAATACAGATATGTATGTTGGACCACAGACAAATAGCTTTATTGTAGAGAAATTAGAAAGAACAAATTCAGTTATAAATCAAATCAACATAGGTCAAAGTTAAGGGATTATGGAGCCTATTTTAGTGACTTTGAACCTTATGTGGATATAAAAGAAATAATGAAATAAAGACAGACATAATATATATTCTGCTTAAAAACACAAGTCCCTTTTAGAAATAAGAATTTCATATATTATTTTTTACTGTTATGGTTGCCTTATGTTAAATATACGTCTTTTCAGTATTAGGCAACAAATAAATTGTCTAATACACAGACCGATGTAACGATCACAGGAATATGATAGAAAACAGTCCCAGTAAATGTAAAGTTAAAAATACTGGTTCTATGTACAGCAGATTTTCTACGTATAAACAATTGTCTTTTTTTGGGGTGAGTTTTTTTTTTTTTTTTTTTTTTTAAAATA
>JAVLVB010000557.1:8207834-8219968 GCA_032876305.1 Orestias chungarensis | reverse complement strand
TTGTCTTGTAGTGTCTTGGTTTTATGATACAAATACATGTAAAAGAAGCTTGACTTTGTTGTGGAGCCAAAAAGAAGAGTTTAGTGTTGCTTTGTCATTCACCATTCTTGGTGAATGAGTGTGAGAAGGCTTAATACTCCTACACTTTAGATCCAGTGCCTGTACAGGTCAGGTGGTGTAACAATTGTGTTTTGGGACATGATCTGTGTTTCTGTGTGGATGAAAAAAATTGACTGGTGTGGAAATGGTTTTTTTTGGTACTGACAACCTGTTTTATTAAAAAAAATCCCATGTGGATGGTAAATGTGATGGGGGGAATGGTCTGACTATGTCCTGGGATGAGCTCAGAGGAGAGGCTCTTAGTTTAAAGTCATCCATCTATCTCACCTTTAATAGGTGTCCATTAAACAGAGACTTAGAACTTGTTAAAGTAATCCCTGAGAAGGACCTAGTAAATAGTTTTTTTTGGCTTTAGGTCTTGTACTGGTTTCCCTTTTCAACGTTTCCACCTCCTTTGATTGATAACTAGGATAAAACTGGGTTGTATATAGTGTCATTTATGCCTATTTGTATATTTGGTCTTTAAATGCCTCGAGTATATATATCAATAGAATTTATTAATTAACTGAATTGAAGTGTGTCGAGTACTGAGACAACATCTCAAGCAAAGGTGCCCAAGTCTCAGTCCTATAGAGCTAATGTACCTGCAAATTTTCAATGCATCACTGTTTCAGCCCACCTGAATAAATTAACTGGAGTCCCTTACCAGTAGTCACTCAGGTCTGATCCCTAGTAACAGGCAATTCATTTTAGGTTTACCATATAGCAGGGATGGATCTGAATAATATTTTTTTTTCTTTTGGTTAACTAATTTGTAGGTACACCAGCTGCCAATGTTTAAACAAGAAAGATTACAACTTAGTTAAAACGTAGTTTTATTTAAGTTAAAAAAAGAGAAGCCTTGGTATTGTTACAATATTGATTAGAAAATCTTGGTATTTTGTTGGTTTTCATTACTAATCGTATTATTTGAAATAAAAGCTCTGCACATTTCATTTAGTAAATATTTCCTAATGCAAAATACAGCATGAACGTTTATTGCGCTATTGCTTGACCCTGAAGAAATAGAGTTTTCACACATGAGTAGATGTAAAATTGTGTGACGCAGGAGCAGAATGTCGTGACAAGTGGTATGTATTTGGTGCAGGTAAATAAAGGGATATTACAGATGAATGAGCAGCCCTTCAACCACTTCCTTACATAGACACACACCTCCACCCCCTAAATCTTCTCACTATGCCCTTCTCTCCACTTCCACATTCTCACTTTCTCTGATCTCAACACAGAGGGCCTTAGGGGGTTCATTAACCGAGTCAGATAATTCTACCCTTAATGAAAACATTACTGCTGTTTCTGCTGTTTCTGCTGTTTCTTCCTTTTTTTTCTTGTTTTGTCTCTAATATCTTTCTTTCATGTTTTATATATATTTTTGTAATTTCTCAGTGTGCAATAGATGCAGCATTGACACATAAACCACAACTTCAGCGGATCTTGACAAAGGCTATTTAAAGCTGAAAATAACAATGAACGATACAATACTTTTGAGGGATAATCTTATGGAAGCTTTATACTGTTTTTAGGGTTATGTATGTATATATTTTTAGCAGTTTTTACACATGGTCCTTACAAAGGGGGAAATACATTGTTTGGTACCCCTTCAGCTTACTGAAACAGTCTTTTCCAGAGGCTTATTTTCATTTTTTTTGTTGATGTTTTCAATATGTTAACTTTATAGCTCAGCTACACAACAAAGTAGTCCCCAGATGAATGGAATGTGTTAGAATAACCTGTATTTCAGACAGTTCGCAATGTTTTTTAATGTTTTGAGTGATAATTATTACCAAAGTGACAACAGCTACTAATGGCTTTTAGCTATGCGATGCTATAGCCTTATTCATTCTTTGAGTCTCGATTGTCCATGCTATTATTTTGTTTCATATAAAATATCAGTGATTTGAAGAAATAGTCTAATTTGTGATATATATATATATATATATATTAACTTATTATTATTAACATATGCTGAAAGCTATTTTATCGTGGATAGATATAAATACATTACAGCATTAGGTTTACAATATTTATACTTTAACAATATCATTTTGACTTTTAGTCAACATCATAGTGAGTACAAACATTTTATTTTTCTATATTGTATTCCATTTAATCTAAAGCGATGCCTTCTAAATTGTGGTACCAGTATTTCCAGTAGCACTTTGGATGCATTTAGTAGCATCATTATTGGCAGAGTGAATAAGATCAAGCACACTGATTGAAACCCTATCATAGACTTCCAAAATAAAAGTGCAGCATTGTGGTATTTTGCATCTGAAGTTTTAATGTTTCAAAAGGAGTAAAAAAAAAGACAAGCAAACATGGAAGAAAGCTGTATGGATAGGTTTGTGAATGTTTGTGAATTAATCCTGTACTAAGGGAGTTGTTGAAAGATTGTGTCCTATTTTTTTTAATCCTCTACATTGTAAATTCGTTGTGCCTTTGCAGTGGTCAATTTCAAACTCAAGTTTATACAGCCATTTAAGACCTTCTCTAAAGGACTGCGATTCAGAACACAATATCCCTGTTTTCCACCAAAACATCTCCCAAGAGATACAGCTCAGCCTGATGCAGATTTCTTTTTAAAATCCATGCAGAATAAAAGGGAAGAAGCTGGAAGCTTTGGCAAAATAAATAAATAATAAATAAATAAATAAATAAAATAAAAATATATAGTTTGAGTTGTTTGGGGGTATTTTTTCCCTCGCAATAAGCATAAAATAGGATGAGATGCTCTGCCTCTCGACTTAACGTAATGTAAGAGAGTGTGAAATTAAACTGCACATGAATAAAAGGGGCCTCCATTGTGTGCCACTGACTAGCTTATCTGGAAATTCAGACAACTGGAACATCCAAAGCCTCCAAACTTGTAGCAATCCCCTTTGTCTGGCTTTACAGCAAACAATGTAATATTAAAGAGCAAGTGAGGCTCCAAAGCCTGTGTCAGATTGCCAAACACAAAGTAGTTGCTTCCACCCACTTCACTTTGCCTTGTTGCGTCCTCACAAAACGCCCTGCAAGTGTGTGTTTGCACACTTTCGTGTACATTTCTATACTTACTATCCTATATCAAATGTCTAAGTTTCAAATGGTTTATTTTAATTTCCACCATTTTACCCATTGATATTCCGCCCACATTTCCAACTCCATATGTTCATTTGATTTAGAGCTTCTCAAATTAAATAATAGATGAAGAAAAAAGAAAACAAGAGCAGCAAAAAAAGGCAGCGGTATTAATATTCTAAATTACTAGAAAGGCCACAAACTCTTTTCTCCTGGAGTCCTCTCCCTACTTCTCCATTTTGTCCCTTCCGTCTGTCTGGGAGTGAGTGAGCTAAGTGAAGTGGGTTATGATGACGGTGTAATCGGCATCCCTCAAACAAATGGCTGCCACTATTAAGGGCCATTGTGTTTGCTGCAGTGATGATCAGAGTCAATCTAGGGAGAACATTTTGTGAGGGAGCTGGTGCGAGGAAGGGAGATGGAGGAAAAATACTTTTTCTGTGTTTTACTCTACTGTTTTGCTCAGACATCAAGATGTATGGTCATTCTTTGCAGAGGCGCATTGACTCTCGGAGACGCAATATAAAAGTTTGAAGAAATCTGTGAAAATTCAATGCTTGCTCAAAGGGAGGCCCAAACTAAGTGTTTGGTAATGTTGAGAGAATCTGTCTGTTTCAATAAGGAGCCAGTGCTGCAAAGTTTGTATGAAGAATGAGTTACTTTTCCTCATTTGTAAGGCCAATACCTTAATTGTCGTTAGGCAATCTCAATTTTTTACCTTAATCTTTTATCGTAGCGCTGCAGTGGCAGTAAGCCCTAAATGACTTAGAAGTTAACTTTGCCGTATAAAGGGAATTTAAACTATGCATGATCGCATAGTGGTTGTTTTGAAGGTAATACTAATAGTGATAAAATCTTTAGTATTCAGACTAAGTCCAACAAAGACAAAGGTAACTATTTTGTGGGATATTTTCACCAATTGCATTCTTTGATTCTATGCTGAACACTGCAGTCTAAATCTACATATTATTATGTTCTTCTGCTATTATTTCTATAATAACAAATATAGTAGGATTTGGACCCACAGCAATAACCACTACTTTTAATTACAATATTCAGGATGTGAAAGCTAGTCAGCTTTGTGGAACAGCTTTTTGGTAAGACTCTGGGAGGGAGATAGGGTGATGAGTGATGGGCAATTGGGAAGTGGAGACTTATCTGGTAGAGATGTTACATCCTCCTTAGACTTTGATCATGTGAATCTGCAAAGATGTAACTGATGAGGAAAGAGAAATGTCCGTTTCACAGCACAAAATCATAACAGATGCAGGATTGTAAGGAGAAGAGAACTATACACTGGAATCAGTATGCAGAAACCCTGGTAGCAGGTAAAAATGGTTCACGAGCAACAATCCCAGGATCAGGGTTACCATTAGGAAGTAAGTGGTTACTCAGAGATCATGTGACCAATCCAGAATAGCAACAATTATGGTTGTTAGGCTTCCTTCAATGGTATCATGTTCAAAACCAGAAAGTGATTTGATCCATTCACAGTATCTTGTGCTTTTTAAGGAGAGGAAAACACTTTTTCCCCAAGAGTGAAACCAGAAGTTGGCAGTCAGCGTTGGGAATAAAAATACTTTTTATGTTGTTGATACCCGATGACTTGTGAAAACATTTACAATCTATGTGTTTGTGACGTAAAGAATAAATGAAGTTTATGCAGACAAAATGCAGCAGTTGTAACCCAACCAGGGATCATATGAAAAAGGGTACAAATGAGTTGTAAAGGCTGACCAGGGTACACATATCTCATGCATTCTTTCTTTTCTACTCTTCTTGTAGGACAATCTGTAAAGTACAGCAGATTTTTTTTCTACTGTTGTCACCAACAAGCTCTTAACCAAAGACAAAGTTTTTAAAGAGCATTTTTGACTTTTTATTTTAACCCTCCTATCATCCTTGGGGTCAATTTGACCCCATTCAAATTTTATCATTCAGAATATAGTACTTGACTTTTTTATTTTTGCTTCATAATTCATGACTTTTCCTAAATTGATTGGGACAACTGATAAAAGCATAACATTTTTGTAATGATTTTTTTCAATTTGCTGAACACATACTGCACGCACTTTTCGTCTTCAGGGGTCAATTTGACCCCAAGCTGTTTTAGCTGTTAAACCTGTCTTTCAGTGTGTGTGACCTAACATGACTACACCTACAAGTGCAGAATAGCCATATGAGTTGATAGATTTTGTTTTATTTCCATGAGAATGTTGATAGTTCTGCATTATGGGCATGAAGGTGTGTATGTGTGTGTTTGTATGTCTGTGTGACCTTCTGAAATCACACCGGCCAAAGTAGGACTCACTTTTCCCGCTCTTTGGAGGGCAGGAAATTCCTGGAGGGACATTGGTAGTTTGTGCAAAATCAGGGAGGAGCAAATATAAAAGCTCGCGCAGTAGTCCTCTATCTGAATCCTTCCTCATTGTACTCTGAGTGTACTGCAATCTTCACGCCCTCTTTGAAAATGTCTTTGAAAAGGTTTACTGTCAAAGATGTTTTGGGACAGCGAAAGTGACTTAGAGGAGATTGTCTTTGAGACAGAGGACTGTGTTGAGGAGGACCCTGATTTTGAGGGATTCTCATCTATTGAGAATGAAAGTAATGACCCTCCTGTTGTCCCTCAACCACCTGCAGACACGGTCTCTTCCAAAAATGTAAAGATACTATGGTCCCTTTCCCAACTGAAACAGCAGGGTAGACATAGTGCCAGTAATATCATCAAAATGGTTCCAGGACCCACCAGATATGCAGTGAGCAATGTTGATGACATCAAGTCGTAATTCAAGCTCTTCATAACGTCATCTTTCAAAAATATTGTGCTTGACAAATTTAGAGGGGAAGCGTGTGTGGGGACAGTTGGAAAGACGTGGATGTAGTTGACTTGGAAGCCTATATCGGCTTGCTAATTTTGCCGGGAGTGTACAAGTCAAAAGGTGAAGCGACAGCAAGCTTTTGGAATGCTGAGACTTGAAGAGCTATATTTCCAGCCACCATGTCTTTGAAGACATTCCAAAATTAGTTCCGATTTTGATGATAAACAAACAAGGCAAACAAGGCAGGGCCAACGAGAACGTGACAAACTTGCGGCAATAAGGGATGTGTGGGACAGGTGGGTGCAGCGTTTACCCCTGCTTTATAATCCAGGCCCTCACGTGACTGTTCATAAGTGTTTGGTTGCATTTCGTGGGCACTGTCCTTTCAGACATGGTCAGCGTGTGATTCACAGTCCAGCTTTGCCTGGAATAGGTGTAGACGGGCAAATCTCCTGGCGAAGCACCAGAAAAAAATCAGGGCACGAGGGTTGTGCTTGATATGGCTATAGGACTGCATGGGCACAACATCACATGTGATAATTCTTTCACACCGTACGCCCTGGGTGAGGAACGTTTCAAAAGAAAAGTAAAAATGCTGGGGACAGTGAGAATAAATGAACCAGAGCTTTGGCCTGACGGGGGCGCTACAGTAAAAGTCCTCTGCATCGTCACCAAAACTAGACTTGTGGTCATTAATGTTAAGAAGTCAATTTGAGAAGATTTGCATGAAAAATTCAAGACAAAAAATCGTTTTAATGAAATAAAGGTTTGGCCTGATGTTGGCGCTAGAGGACTGGTCAACTCACTGATTTTAAAGGGGTTATTTATATAATTTTTTATGTAATAAATAATAAGTGCCTGTGACAACAACGTGGTATACAATATTCTGTAAATCTTTTATCCCTGGGGTCAAATTGACCCCAAGGTTAATAAGTGTTGTTATATTTGAGGGCGATAGGAGGGTTAAGCAAGATTAGGGCTATTATAAAAAAAAAAAATGAGCTAATTGACTAACTGAATGTATTACATAAAAATATAAATAATGAATCTAAACTAAATTGTATTTATTTTATTTTTGGAAAAAAAATAAAGCACACATTTTTCTCTTCAGGACTATATTGATGAAATGTTGTCTTCCTCAAAATCTAGGTGATCACACAACGGCTAAAAAAAGGTGTGGCACCTGCGATATCTTTTGATGTTCAAGCAGTAGGTAGCATGGCTGAATAAGATAAGAGTTTATATAATGCAAGCAGACTTGTAGTGATAAAAAACAAAAACAATAATTTAGTTATTCATGGGAGAAACCTTACCTGAAGAAAAACATTTTTTATATAGTTTTCCCTTCGGATAAACTTTAAAGTATGCCAACTTAGCAGTTAAGTCTTCCTCAACAAGAAGAGCTATCATCATTAAAAAAAAGATAGCGCATGAAACCAAAATCAAGTATCTATTTTCCGTAGCAAATGAAAGTTTCTTTAGTCTGTTCTTATAACAAAAATGGCTATAAAAATTAAATGTATATGGGGAGAGACAGATGAAAAAAGAAAAATGAGTAAGCAACCCAGCACTGTAGTGAATAAGTAGAAGATGTATCAGTATAAAAATACTAATAACTGCATTTAAAATGCCGATTTTAAATTTTGCATTTTTACCTCGTTTAGATTCTACAGAAGGGATTTTTTTATGCAAGTGTTTTCAAGTGCTTTATTAAGACACTAAAACCCTAAAATTCTGATAGAAAACAGGAAACACTAGATTGCAATGCATTTAAATTAGCACATTCTTATAACCGTTGCTTTCGACAATAAAACACAAAAATAATTTTTGTCATCCCCTGTAAAACAATTTTACTTAAAGTACTGTTCACAGTGCTTAAACAAAAAAAAATCGGTATTCAAATCTAGAGGGTTGAAGAAAGCAGGGATACTGTGAACTTTTCAGGATTCTGGTGTGTTTTGCTTGTTAGAGATGCATCACTTTCAGGAAGAACTTTAAATGGAAAGCTTTGGCCAACCTGCTCCTCTACTGGATAAAAATCCATACTGGTGATGTCTACACAGCTTTAGGTCTTGTTAAAATCTCTTGAGTCACTTTTGGTAAAGATTTAAGTTTAACTCTATTGGCCACATCTTTTTTCTGTTTCTACTGAGCCCAGTTCCTATCTTACCCCTTGATTTATCCGTTCAAACTGCTGCACACATTTGTCCCATCTTTTACTGTTAGATTAGGGAAGTTGATTTTTGTGATGCTAAATTCAAAATGTACATTCTTTTTGTGTTTAGGCTCTTAAACTTGAGCTGGAACACTTATAACACAACTGGAACACAATAAATCCTTCAAAAACTAACTTTTACTTTAGCGCCTTTGACATAAGTATAAGATGTTGGCTTTGTCTTGATTTTTAAATCAGTATTTGTTGTAACTTTTTTTTCCTTTTGTTTTACATTAAGTATTTTCTGATCCTGACCGTTAAAATCATGTTATTCTTGACAGCAGAGCAGCTTCAAAATGCAGTCCTTGGTGAAACATATTTCCGTAGAAATTAGATTAAAAAAAGCTGTGTAAATGTGACTTGTGTAAATGTGTAAATATGTGTAAAGCTGTGTAAATGTGACTTTATATCACAAACACCATCAGTCTTTCTTTAGAACAAAAAACGCATCCAGTGTATTGAAAAAAAAAAAACACTCTGTCAAAACATAACTTCTAAATCTCTGAAATCTCAGCTGTCACTCACAACAATTTACATTTTTCCTATCTGTTTATGTTTCCTTTTTTTTTTTTTTTTGCTCATCACTCTCTGATGTGAAGTCTCTATGATTTTCAATCACACTGTCCAAAGCAGCTTGCTTGATCCTGGATCAAAACATGATGATTAAGCTTTAGTTTTACAAGAAATAAAAATATAAAAAGATTGCAACAAAATGTTGATTCAAAGTGAATGCAGTAGAAAAAGAAAATATGTGCAATAAAGCACAGAAAAAAAAAAATGTTGGGTGAGGTGGGGGAACCAAAGCAGCAGTTGAATTTGAAATGTTGTCCCCAGGATGAATGCTTTTTATTGTTAATGGAGAAATAGAGTGCGTGGCATATTTAATGGGTTTCCTTTTTTATTGTACAGCACAGAATAATTAACTGGGAAGCAGCGTGTCACATAGATTTATCTTTTAATTAAAGTAACGTGGTTCACGCATATTTGAGTGGTAGTCCAAATAAATGCAATATCCAAATTTATGTTTTGTTTATCTTCCTGTTAATTATCAGGAGATTGTTCACTGTACAGCCCTTCATATTGCCTCTCTGGATCCATCGTTTCACCCTCTTCCTCATGTTCTTCCCCCAGTAATAACTAGTCAGTTTTTATTAATTTATGGATAATTGTGGCTACATGAATAACGTGCAAGGCATGAAACCAGCTTGTTCTTATAAAGTAAGATGAATGTGTCGTGAACTGAGATACTTCTAAAAGACAACAGTGAAGGGAGCCTGTTTTTCTTAGTTTATTTCTACAACTGCACTAATTTTCAACAATGTATTTTCTTATTATAGCAGACACATGGAAACAACCAGGAAATCCTCGGATCCCGGCTGCTGTCAAAATTGTTTCAACTAAACACAAAGACATCATACACACACATATTAGGTCTTTCTATCTTCACAAGGACTTTACAGTGAGGTACATTCATTTTTCCTTTATGTTTATATCCTAAGCATTACCATGTCTAACACAAGAGTTTGAGAGTTACGGCTAGAGGACTTTCCAGCCTTAACTTTGGATCTTGGATTTGATATCCATAATTTTATTCGAATAAATTATTGATGTAAATAGGAACATCATTTGGCACCTTTTTGCAATTTTATTTTATTTTGTGAAATATCTTGTCTGGTTCCTTATTAAATACATAATAATAAATTAAATTAAAGAAAATAATGACCTAAGAAAAATCTTCCAGTTGATTCCTCTGCATAGAAGCTAAGGTGTAGAACTTTCCAACTTGATGAGTTGGCTGCCATAAATGTTTACAGTGGCTATATAGAGTTAAAATACCTCTGATAACTTTAAACGGGGTTATTTACCAAATATATACATATTTAGTTAGATTTATATCATATTAGAATGCCAGTCTCTCATTAAACCTACCTGAAGTGTTACATTAAATCTCTAGTGACAATCATTTGGTGCCCAGACACTTTTTCCTGCAATGTACTGCCTTTGAGTCTCAAGCCAAACACTCGTTCGATAGAGCAACCCTCCTTCACTCCCCTTCCACACAGCTCCAGCAGACTAGCAGCTGAATCAATTAGCAAACACCTGGTGGAACTTGTTGACAATATCCTGAAATGGCTGACCTAATTCAACAGAGGTCCAGCCAGTAGGTGGTAGTAGTATCTCATTAAGTAGAATGGAGATCACAAAAGTGATTAAAGTGATTCTAGTGTAAAGGCACCTGTGTTTGTTTTTAAAAAAGTCAATGGATGTAAAAATTAATAAAAAAATCAAACATCATCAAATGGAATATGGCACTTGTGTGGATCTGCCTAGATCAAGCTGTCCTCACAAATTGAGCGATAAGAAGGTTACTCGTTAAAAAGGCCATCTAGAAAGTAGTAACAAGATCCAGCAGCTGAGAAGGGAATATTCTGAATTTCAGTATTACCCAGTTTCTTCCCTAGTTAAAGCAATAGGGCAGAGTGGCAATGTGAACGTTTCTGTTGTAGAAAGCATATCAAGCCTTGTCAAGACTTTGCCGAGAGACACGTGACTTTTATAATGAAAAAATTGAGGTTTTTAACCACCATACAAGAGAAACAAAACACTGCATGTTACCACAATTTACAGAACCCACTGTGATGCATGGTGGTGGCAGCAGCCCAGAAGGACTTGCAGAGGCTTAAGGTAAAATTAATTCAGCAAAACATATGGAGAATAATTTGTGTCCATCTAAGTAAACTCTATGACTTCAAAGAACATTTTCTTTTTTTTGCAAGACACCAACCAGAATAATCCTCCTAAAGCTACACGGGAGAAATTTTTGTTCTGGTTTGGCGGAGTCAAAACTCAGACCCTGGTCCATTTAAAAATAACATTGCAGCAGTACAAAAAAGGGATGTTGACAACATATCTCTAAGCAACTTACAAAAGTTTTACATGGTAACATAGAAATAAATAAAAAAACGCAGAATTTCTTAACAAGAATTGCTTGAATACAGTACCTGGAAAAATATTCAGTCAACCTTGATCAATTATTAAATGCCCATAAAAAAATAGAAAAAATAAAAAACGAAAATATTTTTGAGCATGGAAAGCAAGATTTTGCAGCAATCTGACATTCACAGTAAGCATGTAGAGGCAGTGAACAGAAAGTAGACCAGGCTAGCGCAACAAGTCCTCAAAATCAAAATGTTCAATGAATGTCTCTAAAAAGGTGTTTTGTCAGTGTAAACACCGCCTCTATATAAACAGCTGTCCGGAAAACAGGCTCAAAAACCTGACCTGTCCGGACTAAATCTGGTCTGTCCCATGCTCTGTCCTCCGATTCCAGACAAGACCTGTAGAGGCGCTGTTAAGGCAGACAAAAAAACGACCATATATGTCGTTTTTTCAGACATTCATTTTCGGACTCATTGCATGTTTTGATTACGTCGGACATGCTCATCCTTCTGTCATACACTGCCTAAAAGCCAAAAGGACCCCCCCCCCTATTACAATTAAACAGACCCCTGCCTTTATTCCATGTCCATTAGCCAGAGCCATGGTCCTGGCTTAGAAATGGTCATTAGAGCAGACAGAATTAGCTCCATATATTTACAGTTAATGAAAGTGTCAATTAGTGCTCTGTTGTGTTAGAAGGGGGCTGATGGTATCACCATAGTGAATTAAGCATCCCCATACTCACCAGCATGTATGCATACATAAGTCAATACATCCGCAAACCACATAAAAACAGTGCACTCAGTGTATGGTCCCCACATGTTTAAATTGGCAAAGTATTGAAAAAAAAAGAAAACATTGGAAACAGGATCTATATATATATATATATATATATATATATATATATATATATATATATATATATATATATATATATATATATATATATATATATATATATATATATATATATATATATATAT
>JAVLVB010000557.1:8185507-8207734 GCA_032876305.1 Orestias chungarensis | reverse complement strand
CTGCATGAAGGGTGGGTAACCAGAGGAGGTGGATGCAATCCATATAGCATATCTTCTTCAGAGTTTAAGTATGTGTGTGTATGTGTGTGTGAACATTTATTTCCCCTCATCATCTGTCGAGTGTAAGGAGGGGGAGTGTGTAGGAAGGATGGAAGTGTAATGGTAATTATTTTTTTGTGTGACTGTGTTCAGGGCCTGAAGTGGCTGTTGCAGAGGACTTTTAGATTGAGCGTACAACATGCACCCATACCACAATTCACACTGTCACACAAACACACACACTCCCACACACGCAAACCCACCTAAGCACTTTTGAAAATACATACACGACTCTGGTGCTTGAAATGACAGAAATAAAAAAGACGGATTCCCACCTAAACGTCAATATGGGGGGGATGTATTAATAGTGCATTTGAAATTCTTAGCAGCGTTCCACCTCATTTCGGAATGTCTAGGCCTTGCACCCTTAAAAGCAAAGAGAAATAAATCACGTTTGTTGCTTGCGCTTACACGCCTATAAAAATAAATAGATGGAAGCTGGTCACCTCAGAACCATTTTTAAAATTTCCCCCACTGCTTCAATGTATCCATAATTATAATTTTGATTGTCTGTGACCACATCCTCCATGATCAAAAGTGAAGTGAAATAACACCTTGTATGCAGGCTAAGGATTTATTTGTCATCTGGAACAGTTAAGGGTGTGCATGACAAACAAACCCATACTATTGCATAAAGTGATGCTGTTTAGGCCTAAAAATCTCTAACATTTTATGAAACCTAAAGTTTGTAAGGCCTACAATATTTTAAAGATCTCAGACAAGAGGTCATCCACACATCTCATGTCATTAGGAAAATTACAGTGTAATGCACAGGAACAGGAGATTTAACCTTTTATGTAAAGAATGATTTCCACTGCGGTTGTTTTAAAACACTTGTAAGAGTAAGCTTTGTATGTGCCCACTGATCACCATACCTGCAACACCCATGCAGTCACAGTCATGGCTGACTGACTCCCTTAGATCGATGCGCACAAACCTCAGAGCTGCGGAGAGAAGGTGGCACAAATCAAAGGACCCATCTGATCTGCCACACTTCCAAACGCTGCTCTCATCTTTCTCCTCAAGCGTCACCACTGCAAAGAAGGAGTTCTATCAGGACAAGATCCACAGCGCTGCCGACACCTGGAAGCTATTTTGTTCAAGTCTGTGTTAAACCCACCACCTGTGTTAAACCCACAACCTCCTCCTCCTGCAACCAACCACACAAAATGACCTCCTTGATTCTAAACAATCAGGCTTCAAGAGCGGTCACTCCACGAAAACGGCATTCCTATCAGTAACGGAATCCTTGAAAGATGCCAAAGCAACAGCCCAATCATTAGTTCTCATCCTACTGGACTTCTCAGCTGTATTTGATACTGTAAACCACACCATCCAACTTACCAAGCTGGCAGACATGGGCATTGAGGGCAGGGCACACTCCTTGTTTGAATGCTACCTCATCGGACGATCCTTCAAGGTAGTATGGAAAGGCCAAACTTCGACGCGACACCACCTCACCACAGGGGTGCCCCAAGGGTCAGTGTTGGACCCCCTCCTCTTTGCCATGTACACTGCTTCGCTTGGCCCAATCATCCATTCGAATAGCTTTGCCTATCACTGCTATGCAGATGATACCCAGATTTATCTGTCCTTTCCTCCAGACGACCTCTCAGAACCAACGCAAATCTCAGCCTGTCTTTCTGACATATCCACCTCCAGCTGAACCTCTCCAAAACTGAACTGCTTGCCTTCCCAGCCAAGCAAAATATTCACCACAACTTCAGCATCAGGTTAGACTCCCTATCTGTGGCACCCAATAAGGTTGTAAGAAACCTTGGTGTCATTATCGATGATCAGCTGTCCTCTGCGGATCAGGTTGCCTATGTCGCTCGATCGTGTCGCCTCTCTCTATTCAACATCAGGAAGATTAGGCCATATCTAACTCAACATGCGACACAGATCCTCGTTCAGACATTGGTCATTTCCCGCCTTGACTACTGCAATGCCCTCCTAACATGTCTTCCAGCCTGTGCTATGAGAACGCTACAGATGATCCAGAATCCTGCAGCTCGCTTGGTTTTCAACCAGCCAAAGCGAGCGCATGTCACACCCCTTTTCACTGAACTCCATTGGCTTCCCTTAGCTGCACGCATCAAATTCAAATTACTAATGCTGGCATACAGAGTGTTGCTGCCCGCCCACTCCGTTCCTCCAAGGAGTGCCAACTAACGCGACCAACGCAACGTGTAGGACAATCTAAGCGCTTCTCCATTGCGGTTCCTCGCTGGTGGAACGACCTTACATGCACCATCAGAGCTTCAGATTCTCTTTCCACCTTCAAGAAATCCTTGAAGACCCAGCTCTTCCGAGAGTATCTCTTGCCCTAAAAGATCTAAAAGCACTTATTACCCCCCCTGATAGTATTTAGCACTCAGTGTATGGTACTTGGGCCTTCTGTGTTTACCTAAATGCAGTAAATGAGTTTCATCATTTATGTGAAATCCTCTCCTAGCATATTGCAGGTAACTGAGTAAATTGTGTTGTAGTTTGATGTTAAACCCTCTTTTTGTAAGTCGCTTTGGATAAAAGTGTCTGCTAAATGCATACATTTAAATGTAATTTAAATGTATGCTTATGTGACCACATATTGCTATGTTCTAAGGAGCTTTTAAGTCTTACCTAGTCAATGCTGCAGGTCACTCACTGGTACTACTGTGTTACTTTAATATTATCACTTTTTTCAGTAGGGAGTATTCTAACACATTAAAAAATATATATAAATAGATAGACGTAACTTACCTAAGTCATTATGTGTTAATTGAACATGGAACCTGGAGTGGAACGTTCACCAGGAAGCTGGACACTAGTTAAAAAAAAAAAAAAAAAAACAGAAACTATTATATATGGTTATCAAGGATTTCATTCCGTTTTAAGCTGCTATTGATTAGCTTTGATGAGCTACATGTGGACACCACAACTGCTGGTCCCAGCCTGCAGTGAAATAAGGTAAGACACCACATACACACACAGGTCCGAGGAGGAAGGTCTGTTATATACTAATAGCTTTAAATATTGACTGTTGAATTGAATGTTATAATGTGTGAAATTTACTTATACATTTATTCAAAAGAATATTTACATTTTTACAAGTTGAAATGTGAAAATATGGTAGATTAATGAATTTTGGGCATTTTGATCCCCCCACATTTAAGAATCTGCTTTTCAACATAGGAAAAGGTATTTTGATTACTGAATGTCTAAGTTGATGCATCTTTCAATTTGTCTGCTTCTCTTTAAGTCTGCTTCTGATTGGTTAAGCTCGACTCAGCACTGCTGGTGAGATTCTGAAACTTTACAGGACAACCCTGCAGGAAACCTTCCCCAAGTTATTTAGGACAAATTACCATGTCTAGAATTCTTTATTATGTTGCGTTTATAATGTTCTGTTTCTTATGTTGCATCTTACAAGTTATTGTCTTGTTTTTTTCTTCCTATCTCTCAAAGAAATTCAAAGTGAGACACTATTAACACATCCATCAAAGCCTTTCATTCTAAGCCTCTTCTAACCATAATAACTGTTTCTGTTGGGTTTTGACCAACAAAATGAAGAGACCGAAATGTGGAAACTGCACATCTGGGGTCATTTGGTTTGTTTTGTAAGTCCCCCAATAGCCCAGTTCGATCTACAGCCAGTAGCTTAAAGAAAGCATAAAGAACGTATAAACTATTACGACCAATATCAGACCAATCAAATCTAAACCTTAAAAGAGAATATTCCCCCGCAGAAATGTAGACAGACACCTCTTCAGCCATCTGAAACAAACACCAAGCTTCTTTTAAAGGATATTTTACTGTAAAAAAAAAAATTCTGCTAAAGGAAATAAAACAATGACTGATAATGGAAGATAATTAAATCTTCTCTGATTTTTATTGTCACTGTTTTGGCGAGACAGAATGTAGATACAGTTACAAACTGCTGCATTAAGGCCCATTTCATCTGTAATGAAAGGAGTAGTAAGCAACATCTGGCGTCAAACCTGGTGATACTAAATAGGATCATTCTTGCTCAGTCTTTATTCTTTATACGATAAAAGAATAAAGAAATTAAATCAGTATGTGCATGCAACAGAAAGAGAACATTTCTTTAGTGCCTAAATTAAATACAAAATAAAACACTTTACCTAAGCTCGCAACTGAGGTTTTTTTGTACTTATTACATTTTAACCATTGGGATAATTTAGAGAATTACCAAATGTCAATATTTGATCAAACATTTTTTTATAAGTTAATTATCACATAATCTGTTTATATGAAATGAGTTGTTTTTTTCTCTTTATTTTTTACATCTTGTCCGAATTCCTGTCTGACTCATCACTTAGTGGGCTTACATGGATCTCTTCTGCAAGTTTCCACACATCTCTATGGATTAAAATCAATTTAGATTTTTTCTCAATGTTTTTTATACATCCACTGCTTGCTCTTACAGATATACATTCTGCTATACATCAAATTACCTACATCTATAGTTTCTTGCTAAGTTTTTATTTAATTTTTTTCCAAAATGGAAAAAACAAGAATGATGTAAAATTTAGTCATGTTGACAATGTATATGGAAGTGACCCAAAACATTTTAGTATTCTGGATTCAGAACTTTCTCTTTACAAATAAACACCCTCACTTATATCATGTTTGCTTTGTAAGATTTCAGATGGGTTTAGCTGTAATTCAACAATGCTCAGTATTGTTGAAGTCCACCTCGACTTCCCCAGGTTGGTTGATCTCAGGGCAGCATAGTCAGGTTCTCACAATGTTCAAATAAAAATATAAACTCACAATCACTCAGTCAACAAACGTCTTGCGATATAAGAGTTTCACCCTGCAGGATGGAGAGCCGAGATCGGGTCTGAGCTCTACTTCTGCATCAGGCTGTTTTATTAAAAATTAGTGAGTGTACAAAGTCAGAAAAAAACAATCACATGTGATTTACACAAACTGTTTCAGAAACCGTTATTCCCACGCCTCGCTGACGCCTCGCTGACGCCTCGCTGACGCCTCGCTGACCTTGATTATTCTGCACAAAGAGAAAAAAGAGTAAATTCGCTCCCTGGAAGCATCCTTTAACAGAAGGGAGTATTTTTTGCTAACTGGCTTCGCATCTTTTTAACTTGGTTTTATCTGCTGGGAACTGATTGATAGCCGGCTTCCCATGGCCACCTGGATCCAGCAGGCCTTATCAGAAAAGTTATAACTCTTATTATATGCAAACACTTCTAGTATTAAAAGAAACATGAATATATTTATTATATGCATATATGAAAGAAACATGAATATAAATGTTTGTCGTTCCACAGTATTTAAACTGATGTTTGGTTGATTTGATTTGAAACGGTAAAAGTTGTTTCCTATATGTTGAAGTAGAAATAAAATTATCTTTTTGTAATTTTTTTTAGGGTTCAGAACACTTGGAAGAGAATGCTTTCTAGCAGACTTGGTCGTAACCTTTTCCACCCTCTACTTGGAAGTCGCAGGCTATTTTGACGCAGCTGTACAGCATAACAGGATACATTAATATTTTGTTGTCAGCCTAATTCTAAAAGCTCCAACTGTTATTGAAGATCTTTTGATCCAAACTTCGCAAGACCGTTTAGATGTGACAGAGAAACAGCCTTTGTAACCTGTGATTATAGAATCTGGAGATTATGATTGCATTATTCTAGCAACAAATATTCAATTACTAACATTTATTTTACAGTCACATTAGTTCAAACTTGAAATTAACAGTTGATACATTAGGGGAGTTCCCATTTAGAAAAAAGTGAAAAGGGGAATGTAGTATGTTAATTGTTGCTTAGATGTCCCCATTATTAACAACTGATTATAGAGTAAAGTGCCTTAAACCTCTCAGACATAATAAGGCTCCGTACAAATTCAGGCCATTCATATTAATGATAAATCAGACTCCGCTCAGAACCACAATCACCTAACCTCTCATAAAATGAAACAAAAAAATAAACACATTCATTACAAGGTCAATATTTTTGCTTGATTTGATTTTCCCATTTTACACGTATTTTTCTAGTGGAACAAGACCTGACATTCAATTGCGTTATTGTGTCAAGCTGAGCCTTCAGTTGTTGTTACAGCGACACACAGCTGATCACCAGGCCTCCTGAAAACTTCATTCACTCAGCGTCTGCTTGCTGTCAATCACAAACTGCAGGGAGACAAATGTGTGTGTGATTCCTCAGGCTATTGATGAAGCCGTCAAAGAGAGGATGATCCATGTCCATCATTCTCTTTAGCTCTCTTTGTGTCTGTTGGACTGTCCCGTCTTTCTTCTCCACCCACTATTATAGTGCTCTTGATTACATTCTTGAAAATCATTTTTTCTATTTTTCATTACACCTTTGCAAATTATTGAAGCTCAGTCACTTCTAATTTTATTTGCTGTGCAGGAGTGCAGCTAACTTTCAAAGAGTTCAGCAGTATTAAATAAAAGAGAAAAGCACTGTTGATAAATGTAGATTGGTTTAAGTGAAGTGATTTATATGTAAGTGTTACTGCTCAGATTTAGAGCACTCACAAAAGTGTTGAATTTCACTTACATATGATTAGTATTACATAAATCCGTGGTTATATTGAATATCAGTTGCAATATGCAACTGATGTTTATGCAAAGAAAGCGAGAATTTAATAAACAAAATGCTGCTACAAAGGAAATAGGTCTCTGATCAGTTTTGCTTAAAATCTATGATTTCAATGTCCCACAAATATATGACTACTACTAAAACTATGTTTGAGCTATTTTGAAAATATTCCTTGTGCCAGTCTGTGTTTCATCTGAATTGTCCCGTGGGTTGTATGTGCGGAAGTTGGGTCAATGGTTCCTGCCTCTTCCAGTGATCCAACAATGACAGCATTCCACCCCAAATCCCTCCAAGTCTAGAAATTTTCTGAAACTTCCCTGGTGACTGGCCATATTCGTGCCCTTGGAACAGCAGCCTCCAAGGATGGGCTCTGTCAGCTTCCAGAACATCCCCCATCCCGCTTCCATTCTGCTAACAGGAGAGACAGTTATTTCTTTCTGTTTGGATAAGAGTGTTTCTTCTTTCACTTTGACACTCACAAGATGTTCCCGTTGTAAATCTGGAATAAATGTCCGTGCCCTTAGTACCACTATGGGAGACAATAGACAGAAAGATGACAGCTACATAAAGTTTACCCTGCCAATCAGTGTATGAATCCATTGAATTTTACCAAGTGACCTTATGAAACCCTGGTTACAGACAAATACCACTTAGGATAAACGTCTTGACAGCCTTTTCCACAATATGACGTTATGCAAGCTGAGACATATACAAATAGCTGATAAAAATAGATTAAATTTGGATAGTCACTCTTCTAGTGTTACTTACCACTTAAAAGTGCTTTTAAACAGGGCAACATCCACATGAGCAAACCTCCACAGAATGCAAAGCAGGAAGGGAAGGTAAAATAATATGTACAGCAGAAACTGAATAGAAACACAGAAAGCTTAGTCTAAGCCAAAATGTACAGAACCGGACATAAATAAAAATCTGTCACATCTGTGCTGCCAGAAGAAGAAAGGCAGGATGGCACTCGTTTGAGAAGTTGGATCATTAAGAAAGTGTCAGGTTCAGTCTTTTCAGTGCGTTTTGTAGGCTGGCCACAGGAGTCACCCGAGCCACGCCCAGGTGCACCTGATCACCAGGTGCAACTCATCACCAGTGACGAGTCCTGGAGGGTTAAAAGGAGTGGTGGACTCACTTCTCGTCGCCTGAGTATTAGTTACCCTGGGTAATGTACATCTCTGAGCCAGCCTTCTCGTTGTTATAGCTTAGATTTCAAAGCTTAGTTTTTGTCTCTAGTCTTTACTGTAGTTTGGTCGTCTTTAGTTGCATGTTCTGTTAGTTTGATACTTTGATTATTTTGTTACTTTGCCTTAGTCCCCTTCGCCATTCACATCGCTTCCTGTGCTCCCCTTTTCCCCCAGGTCATCACTGAGTCAGTATACTCACTCTACAGAATATTCTCCGGTCAACTCAGTCACCTGGTTTCACCGCTCCTTCCTCCAGCTCGGTCTGCTCGCTCTCCTTCATCCTTTCTCCGCCGCACACGACCCCTTGGACAATCAACCAGATCGTTACTGGAAGGACAACCACTCAATCCTCCTGGCGAACAGCAAGTAAGATCGTTCCTGTTCATACTCCTCATCCCTTCCTCGTAAAAGACTCCAACTCTGCTTACCTCACAGTGTCTCCGGTTTTCCACGTCGTCCTCTGTTCTCCAAATACCCGTAGTCTCTGGTTCCCGCCTCTACGTCCTCATCTCTGGTTCGCATTGCCGCTGGTTTCCCGTCTGCTGTTCATTCCTCACGGATCCAAGAACACATCATCCTTTATGATAAATTATTATTACCAGTTCTCTGGTTTATGTGGGTCCGCAGACTAATTAGTATGACAGAAAGTTTTTCTTTTTGTTACCTTCTTATTTTTCTTGTACGCTTTAAATTCATGTCATGTCTACCACTCTTTTTTTTCTGTAAGGCGAAGTCCAAAGCCAGATGTGACCAAACTAGGCACAAAAATTAGGCCAATCAGATCAATCAGGAGAGTCCTCCCCAATTGATACGCCCAGTAAACATGACAAACGTAACTTTTCAGGAAGGCCGTATAAGTGCAGGTATCACTTTCTCTCTCTTTACAGTGCTGGAGCATAGAGTGAGCTTAACACTCTCTCATTACAAGTATATGCTCAGTGGTTTAATAAATGCACTATAGTGATTGTGTATGATTTTCCATGTATTTGGAATGAACAAATATGCTAAAACCCTAAAAACGAACAATACCATACAAACTGTAATGATCCAAAACATGACACCTTCTATAACTGATGTTATAAATAGACGCTATCCTAATTTCTAAATGCAGTGCAGTATTACCAGTGGGACAGAAAGATATTGTGTTTAAGTGTGTATAATAAAGCTTGTGTGAGATGGCAGAGAATGTCAGTCTTCTGCTACTGCAGGGGCTTAATATTTTAAATATGAAGCTAACACAGTTCATGTATATGAGTATTGCAGTATATGTCTTTTGGTGTTATATCATGTTTCAGTGTGTCCTATTAATAAAGGAGACTGTGGCGGGCAGGCACAGTCTCGTTTGGGCCACAACAGTCTTATATGGAAAGAGAGAGAGATAACAATAACAAAAGACAGGAATAGCAAGGGCGTAGGTTTTTATATGGACCATACGGACAGGTGACAACCAATATTTTTGGATGAAAAAAATAGTCCCTACGAATATTTAGCATTTAGCCCAAATAGGGCTGGGCGATGTATCGAACATACCGATGTGTCGCAAGTTTTTCATCTGACGATGGTTGAAATAGCTGTATCGCAACAATCGAGTATTAATTATCATTGCAAAAATAAAATTTAAAATTACTAAGCTTTCCCCGTATAACCGCCCACCCCCCCCAACCTGAAAAAATTATGATTCGCGTTTGCGCATAGACCTCAGGCTATGAAAAATATGACGGCAGCAGGACAGTGAGAGACGTTCCAAAGAGAGACGTGTCGTAAAACCATTACCATTTAAGGAGCAGTGCAACAAGTTTTTGTCCTCACCAAGAAGTCATCCTCTGCAAACTTTGTTGTAAAATACATATATTGTCTTTTCACACCAAATACACCATTTTATAAGGTACCACTGAACCAAATGATACTCATTTCTTAGTTTGCTAAAGTCATTCTGTACAACATAAAAAGTATGAAGTAAAAATAGAATCAAAGAAACGAGACTGAAAGTCTGGCACTCTAAATTGTCCTAGGTGTGAGTGTGTGTAGGAGTGGTTGTTTGTCCTGTATGTCTCTGTGCTGCCCTGTGATTGACTGGCGACCTGTCCAGGGTGTACCTCTGCCTCTCGCCCGTTGTAAGCTGGAGATAGGCAGACCAACCCGACCCCAATAGGGACAAGGGTGTACAGAAAATGGATGGATGGATAGTTGCCGTAATCATATTTTTTTTTTGAACTCCACAATCAACTTTAGGGGGAACACCTCACTGCCTGCTAGAGGATCTCCATTAACGGACCCAGCCCTGGGTATTTTAATTACGCCAGAGCTTTGGAGCTCTTTTTTTAAAAGCCCCAAAAAATGTTCACCACCCGGGTGGAGACTGTGTAAACAGTTTGTAAATAGCCAGTTTGTTCAAAAGATTGTTTGTTCGGGTGAGTGAGGGCGTTTTTGGTATTGTTTTATTCTCTATTAAATTTAAAATAGTTCTTGGAATTTATCCAAGTATTTTCATATACAGTAAGTTGCATCCATGGTCTCAAAATGCACTTAAGTGCGATACATCAGGCTTCAAAATGTACACACATTAAAACCGCCGAGGGTCAGAGACTCTCCCACCACAGTCCCCTAAAATCCTGTGTGAAACAATGTTTAAATGCTAAATACATAAACCTCAATTACAATCATAGGCTACTTCTACTAAAGTTTTGATAGATATTTACTAAAATATATTGTTTTCTCAACCCACTCCTATGTCAGAGGAAATGTATTCAGATCAGCAGTCATTTAAAGTGTAAAGCTAAAGAAAGAAATATTTACTTAAAAAACAAACAAAACAAAAAACAAGGAGGTCCTGAGCCTGTTTGTGTTTAGGCTTCAGGAGCTTTGAAGACAAAAGCTGCAAATGCGAATGACATTCTGGCCCTTCAAATAGAACTAGCACCGTTTCTTCATGATCCATTTTAGAACGTTATTTAAAAGCATAATCAAACTACCTATAATTGTGCTTCAGGAAAAGAAAAATTATTAATAAAAAAACGAAAAACAAAACAAAACAAGAAAGGCAATAAAAACAAGGGTCTGAACAGATGGACAGGGAGTTTCTCATTCAAACATCATCACCATCCTCATCATCCATGTCAGCTCCATCCGCTAGAGAGCAGCTGCTCAGTGGGAAGATGATTTCCTCACTCCACAGAGAAACGGCCACCAGAGACACAATTCTCTACCACCATTCTGTTTTAGACAGTTAGAAACACTTTCTTTTCCTCACTGTGCATATAATTACAGCAACATGAACATTCAACTTTAGGCACGAAGAAGGTCGTTGTGTTTATAAAGCTATGCTTGCTTCTTGGGGTTTTGTAATCCATCCCAGCTCAATTATCTGAAAATATTATGTATATGAATGTTTATTCTCCCTGTTTAAAATGATAGAACAGCAATGTTTTTTATATGCAAACTATCCTTGTCAACCAGCCTGGGATTGAGAGGCTACGAATTATTCAGCATCCAACATTAACAGATGATTATCTGGGTGAGGGACTTGGTTCAGGCTCTGCATCAAGGAGGTGGAGTATTGATTGGCCATCAGGGAGCTAATAACACAAGGTTATCTGCATGTAGCATGACACAGTCGCCATACTTAATAGTGCAATCCAATCTAGATTAAATGTGTCCTTATAACTGTAAGGTACTGAGCAAAGGATATGGTGCATCTTAAGGAGGTGAATGAAGGTCATCATCTACAGGGAGAGCTATAAGGTCACATGCTCTGTTTTTAAATACTTTTAATGTACACTTACACTCCAAGTATACAACACCTGGAAAGCAATCTTAGCTGTATGGTGTGTGCAGACTAGTAAAATGGGAATTTTCAGATCTCTCTATTGGAGGAAGAATACAGAAGCTACACAAATTGATGGCCCAAGTTAATAAAAAGATTGTATCCAAGAACAAGGGGACACTCTTGTAAAGGCTAGAACACTTGATATGTTGGCTTCATTAGTAAACTTTTCAATGCAATCAAGTGCAATGCAATATCCCAATTGGTAATACATGTTCTATCCAAGGAAACTACATTGATTACATAAATCACCGACTCTGCAGCATTTCCTCATCCTGAATGGGCTTAGTGACAGTTGATCAAATTGAGTCATCAACTTTGCAATAATCCATAATACTGACCATGTATGTGACAAGGAGTGACATTGGAACTCCTCTTGTAACTTTCGTAGAAATTTTGGGACAATTTTCATCTCGAATGACTTACATTTTTAACCATGAACTTATAAATGACTTATTACTGATTGTAGAAAAACATATTTCCTTATACAAATTAAAATTTGATGAATCGAAATGTATTTGAGCTGTTTCTGTTTCACAGTGAGACTTAATTTCAAGGAATCAAGGAATCAAGGAATCAAGGAATCTTTATTTGTCATCACATCACATGTGGTACATGAGGTGGGACGAAAATTCTAATCCCCCGGTCCAGTTTACACCCTGATAGCAATTTTAAATAATGTAATAAAATATAAGAATATATATCTATGCGAGAAATAGGATTTGAGCTACACAAAATCTACAATATGGACACAGAATAACACAATATGGGACTTCCGACATAGCAGCATTGAGGATTTCCCTATCTTTAGAACATGAGTGTGTTTCCAGGAGTTATTTTACCTCTTAAGGACAATCTGTTTTAGCCAAGCAGTTTAAAGCTATACAAAGTCAATTTAATATTTAAGAAACTCAGTGAAACGTGCCTTTTTTTTTATACTCTAATTTCCTTTGTCTGTTTGGCTTTGGTTAGTTAGTGATTGTTCTGCACCTCTTGGTTCACTGGTCATTTTTGTTAAAACACCTAACTGCAGATAGATTTTGATTTTCATTCTGTAGTCCACACTTGTTCTTTGTACCCTGCAGTTGACTGAATTTTAAAGAATGTGGTGGGTCAAACCCGACCCATCTTTGTTATGCTTCTGTTCCCCATTAGTACATAGCTGCATAGCCATCATGACCATCAGCTAAAAGTAACATTGGATTGCAGACAAGTTTTATGTAGTCAATCATGTGAGATGCTTGTTGGTTGTAGGAACAGCAGGTAACTTATACATCCTCCAGCATGCATTTAGACAATCAAATGTTAAGCTTAACTGAGAGACAGACCTGTACTGTACATTAATTTAATTAAAACCAATATAAATGTGGAAATACTAGTGAAAACAGTAAATAAACGCTTTCAGGAGGTGGTTAAACTGTTCTTAGTACTGTTAATAGTTGTGTCACTGTAATTACTGCTGTGTTTCTGTGTGTGCTTTGAAAGAAGCATAATTCAGACTAGGGCCAGCAAAATAAACTTATGGGGTGAGAATTACTCACTCTGTTTTAAAGTAACCCAGTCTCTGATGCTAAAAACCATAAATTCCATGGATAAAAGTTAATTCAAAGTTTTGTATGGCAAAACTCCAGAGAGGTCAGGCAGAGTCTTAGCCCCAAAGATTACATTGCAGTCTCAGATTTTCAGTCAAAAGCTTGCCAGATGGAACAGGAAATTGTGTTTCTGTCAGTAAAAAAATAAAAAGGGAGCACACAGAAAAATGTAAATGGTGCTCTTAGAAATGGCCTCACATATGAGACCCTGGTTGTGTCCCCTGGGTTCTCCTACTCCACCATGTCCATCTTGTGTCAGATAGCTGGTGCTAATACGGAATTGGAATGGGGGAGGGATATATGTGCAATTGTGTTCATGAAAATATAGAACTATGCAGTTATGAAAAAGCAGCATGCAAGTATCACAATGCAAATATGTTTTTTATATATTCTATGTTTTTCTTAGTATCTTAGAAATACAAAGAGGGCCTTTAAACATGTTCTGCAAAAAGAAGGACATCAGGGCTAAATTCTTATGTCATACATTGCAGGTTGCACTGGCATATAACCAATATGAAATATGATATATTTTTGAATATGAACACTAAATGGTTTTTGACCTTTTTGACTTTCTTTAGTTCAGTTTGATCTTTATGATAATATTTTTCTGTTATTCATTTGAGCTTTCTATAGTTATTCAATTGTAAAAATCAAAAATCAAAATCGTATTTTGCGCGTGAAAATGCTGCCTCTAACTGTAAGGCAGTGTTCTGATGCAATGTCAGGAATGCAGTAAGTTGATATTGGGTGTGGTTTTATATGATATTCTGTAAAATATAGGTCAAAGTTTTCTGTAAATGATTAAGACTGGTAAACTCCAGTAAAAGCTATCCCCAACACTGTAATACAATAATCATGTATGTGTGTCAGTGGAAGATAAAAAATTAGTGACTTCTAAAAGAAGCAATGTAGGTCATGTAGCAAGTCAAGCCTCAAAGCTTCATTGTGAATCAGGTGTTCGCCAGACACTCCAAAAAAACACAGACAGGTAAGTGAAGAAGGAGGAGGAAAGCACAATTTATCAATGCAAAGTTAATAACACCAATTTGAATCTAACTAAAAATCAATATTTCATTACCAAATTGTTAGTGGGAATAAAGAAGGATGGTGAAAGTTGGGGTGGCTGCAGTTGGAATGAGGTGTTAGGCAGTTCTATGTGCAAGATGAGATGATTCATGAGACCATCAAGCCTTAGAGGAGGGAGGGGCTCAGGGATAAATGCAGTATAAATTGGGGATGTGCTGAAAAAACTTAGAAAAAGCCTGGACATGGTTTTGCTTAACAATGACCTTGGTGACAAAGGAAAATATATATGGAAGGCAGTGCAAGACTGGTCAGAATCAACCTATAGATCAAAGCAGAGGAGATGTAAAACATAAACTAGAAAGAGCTTTTCCTGCGAAACAGCTGTTGAGAATGCCAAATGTTTAAAGGAATTGGCAGAAGATGCCCAAGAAAGCGAAAAAACATGAAAACGTAGTATCAATAAGCTGAAGAAAACGCTGAAGAAAACTCTGAAATGTGGAAATAATGCTGAAGTTAAATTATGCTGAAGTGGTAAAAGCTGAAAAAAAGTTGAAGTTTTTAAAGGATTTTAAGAATCTGCCATTCATTTTCAAAGAGAAAAAAGTCAAAAAAAGTTGAATGACTTAAAAAGTTGAAAAGATAATAACACCAAAATTCATAGCTGTAATGTCCAAAAGCAGCTGAAACATTTGATACCTTAATTGGAAGGGCTGAAAGAAGTCATAGCCAAATGATTATTTAAAGATAAGCTGGACAAGAAGAATAGCAAAAGGAAAAGAAGCAGAATAATTATAAAAGGGCTTGAAATTTTCATGAAGCTACTAAACGATTTCAATCAAATGGACAAGGAGAAAAATAAGCTGCAAAACAGATATAAGGTGAACTAATTTGAAGAGAAAATTTGTTTTCTGGTCCTGTTCTTTTCTGGTTTTATAATCCAAACAGTATTCATGTTCATGGCCCTGGCAAAAGCATACATTACAACATTTACTTTGACTCATTATACAGGAACTTTATTTAAATGAAATTGTTATGACTTAAAAAAACACAACAACAAAAAAACTATATACAATTAAGAATATATTTTAACAAAGTGCTAAAATAGGTAGCTATTTGTAGACTTTTCTCATTGTCTTGCCAAAAAATCCTGTAAGATGTTTGGTATAAAACTATAAGACAACACTTTACAATCAGTTTTATGCAACATTGCCTTTTCCCAATTCAGGAAATCCCAGACATGAATTAAATGCAGATGCCTGAGTATTTGGAAAAGAAAGATGTCTGCACGGAAAACTGTTTTTACTTTGTGAGTACTCAATCAATGGGTGCTGTTTGTACAACTCATCTTTGAATGACCTCTTCATGCTGAGATGAGGCTGTGTAGGACCTGCTCCTCTGGACTGTGAAATGTCTGTAAAATATAAAGAATCATGATAAGCACTTGTTTCAGTTTTTACAAGGTTTTACTCAAAATGACAAGTTACAAAGTGAAAATGTGATCCATATTTCAATGTTACTTAAAAAGAAGGAAGTCATAACGCTTTGTGAACTGAAAGATAAAATGTCACAACGTACCGTAAGGTCCAGGTGGAGCAGCATGTACAACATCAGGAGGATCTCTGACATCATTGTCACCTGAAGCAGTAAAAAAAATAACCATTACACACATAGACTGAATGTTGACAGATTAGCGTTTTGTATGTATTCACATATAAATATCATACAGAATTGGATTTTAAAAATATTTTTTATAGTAAATTAAGTCAAGTATGAGAGAGAGTACACAACAACTGCAAGTAACATGTTTATGAATTACATCTGAACCTGACATACCAGGCTTAGTAAGTACTGAAACAGCTTTAAATATGTTAGGGATGTATAACCAATCAATTTACAGTTTAATGTTTTAAATATTGTGGAAAAAGTCCAATGAATAAAATAATTTAAAAATGATCTTTAAATATTGTGGATAAATTAAAATAAATAAAATTAAAAAAATGCCTCAAATATTATTTTAATTGTATTTCATGGGGATATTAACTTATTTCATGAAATATTTATTTATTTAGTTTGAATGAAACAGCTTTTCATACTAATAAGCCTTTTTTTCATACTAATAAGCATGTTTGTGGTTAACTGCACGACTATCACATTTCTTACACTGGTTCCTGATAAATGTTTCATCAGCTTTATATATGGAACACACACATGAGCAAAATAACCCCAGTCTTCAGTCCAGACCCGTTTCATATTCTATTTATCCCAATAAGAGCAACAAAAAGGCAACTGAGGTTAGCAAGCTGCCGCTAGCTAGCGCGCTAAGTAGCGCGTTAGCTAGCGCTAGCTGGTTCTCGTCATTTAGCTGCTGCTGCTACTTAAATAAAGCTTGTAAAATAAAGGTATCCTACACACTGAGAGCAAAGTACGACTTACTAAAACATTAAATAAAATATAATAAAACGTTACATACCTCTTAATTGTCCGTTTTTATCCAGTTAAAATGGATGCTGTCTCTATCCTTTTTTGCCCGGAGCTCCGCTCTGAAGGCAGCACGCGGAACGCAGGGGGTCCCTCCCCTCCCCTCCCTCATGCAGCAGCTGTGTCTTAACTGTCATCATGTGTCAGTTAAACAAGCGTTTCATCAATTTACCCTCCCAAACAAACCCGTCCCGTTTGAAAACCGAAAAAGGTATCGATAAAATTCCAAAAAGCGGGAGAGTTTGGGGTCTCTCGTGTACAACTGCTCTCCGGTTCTGCTTTTGTTGTGGTTCTATTTTGGCTCTGTTCTGCTTGTAGTTCTGTTGTGGTTCTGATGTAGTTCTGGTTCTAGTCTGGCTCTTTTCTGGTTCTATTTTGGTTGTGGTTCTTGGTCATGGTCCTGCTCTGGTTCAGTTTTTTTTCAGATTTATAATCCAAACAGTATTCGTGTTCATGCCCCTGACGAAAGCATACATTACAATAGTTACTTTGATTAAACATAACATTAAACACAAGAACTTTATTTAAATTAAAATATTATGACTTCAACAAACATAAAATAAACTATAAACAATTAAGAATATATTTTAACAAAGTGCTTCCGTTTTTACAAGGTTTTCCTCAAAATGACAAAGTGAAAATGTGATCCATATTTCAATATTACTTAAAAAGAAAGAAGTGATTTTACTGTGTGAACTGAAAGATAAAATGTCACAACGTAGCGTAAGGTCCAGGTGGAGCAGCATGCACACAAGAACAGAAAAACTCTTTAAACTTGGATTCCGATCTTTTTAAACTGTTTTGTGCCATTTAGAAATACACAGTGACAATTTGGCATCCTTGATTGTTTTCCATTCAGTTCTACTCATTTGATTAACCTTTGATCTTTCAAAAATACTCTTCATCTCTGTGTTATAGTAGTTTTTAGCTGATTTTTCAAGTATTTCTACTGATTGTTTTACTTATCATCAAATCTTGTTTACTATGTTCATTTCTGCAACTGTTGTCAGTTTCTCTTCAAATTAGTTCACCTTATATCTGTTTTGCAGCTTATTTTTTCCTTGTCCTATTGACTGAAATCGTTTACTACCTTCATGAAAATTCCAAAGCCTTTTATAATTATTCTACTTCTTTTCCTTTTGCTTTTCTTCTTCTCCTGCTTATCTTTAAAGGATCATTTGGCTGTCACTTCTTTAAGCTCTTCCTGTTATGGATCATTTTGCTATGACTAAAGGATAATTTTGCTATGAATTCTTTCAGCTCTTCCAATTAAGGTATCAAATCTTTCAGCTTCTTTTGGACATTCCAGCTATGACTTTTGGTGTTATCTTTTCAACTTTTTAAATTATTCAACTTTTTGTGACTTTTTTTCTCATTGAAAATGAATGGCAGATTCTTAAAATCCTTTAAAAACTTCAACTTTTTTCAGCTTTACCACTTCAGCATAATTTAACTTTAGCATAATTTCCACATTTCAGAGTTTTCTTCAGCGTTTTCTTTAGCTTAATGATACTACGTTTTCATGTTTTTTCGCTTTCTTGGGCATCTTCTGCCAATTCCTTTAAGCATTTGTCATTCTCAACTGCTGTTTCGCAGGAACAGCTCTTTCTAGTTATTATTATCTTTACTATTTGATTATTTTCTCTAACTTATTTTTTTATCTGGTTGAGTTTTTGTTTGTGTTCTCTAGTTTTCCCTTGCTCTCTCTCCTTCTTCCTCTGTGTGTGTGTGTGTGTGTGTGTGTGTGTGTGTGTGTGTGTGTGTGTGTGTGTGTGTGTGTGTGTGTGTGTGTGTGTGTGTGTGTGTGTGTGTGTGTGTGTGTGTGTGTGTGTGTGTGTGTGTGTGTGTGTGTGTGTGTGTGTGTGTGTGTGTGTGTGTGTGTGTGTGTGTGTGCGTGCGTGTGTGTATGTGTGTCTTCACTCATTATCATTCACAGCTGTTTTCAATCATCCGGTTATCTCCTCCACTGCTCCACCTCCTGCTTCACAGTATTTAAGTCCTTTTCTTTCATTCATTCACTGCTGAATCGTCCGTTACCTTACATTGTCTCTGAGCTCCAATTCCTGCCGTTTCCTCACTGTATCACAGTAAGCCTTTCCCCCTGCTCGCTTGATTCTCTGTGCTGATTCTCTCTCCACCAGTGTTTTTCTCCTTAGTTTATTCCATGATGTTTTAGTTTCTTAGATTGTCTTTTGTTTCCCTCGCACCCCTCCTTGTTGCTTGTCTCTTATAGTTTGTTCCTTCTGTGTTTGTTTCTTTGTTTGTCTCCGGTTCCACTCGTATCACTAGTTGTTATTTTAGTTTATTTATTGTGTATTCTTCTAATCCTGCGTTTCTCCGATAGTTTGTTTATTTCTATTGTATTGCTATTCTCAGGTTTCGTAGTTTCCGTGTACGCTCCAGTATCCGTCTGTTTACGTTCCTGTTTAATTCCATGTTATTCCCTGTTCCGTTCCACATTGCCTTTGTCAATGTTTATGTTCAGATCAATATTTATTCATTCAATAAATCATTTATTGCTCACGTAATCCTACCTCTGCTCAACTGATTATCGCAGAACCTGACACTTCCCAAAGAAAGGACTACCTCCTCACTCTTTATACAAAGTTAAGCATGTTCCCACTGTCATTTGGACACCACTTGGCAGTCCTGTTTCATAGATCCTGTTTTACATGTTCTTTATTTGCGGACATCAGGATTTGATGGCATCTTTAGGTCAATGACCTTTAGTTTGTATTGGACTTGTTCAAAGTTGAGTGTGAAGTGGTGGAGATAATCATCAATGTCTCTAATACTGAAGCCACGGTACTCAAGTGAAAAAGGTCAATGGCTCCCCACAGGGCCATACGGCAGTATCTGGCTTTATCAGACTTCAACTGTCTGGTAAAGTTCTTTATTGCTCTGTGTTCCAACTCTCACCTATTGTCAGCTGATATGTAAAATGCAGTACTTAATCGTGACTTCATTATTAAATGTTTCCTTAGATTGAAAAGTTTTTTAAATTGATTTGTTTATGATGTATCTATGATTTTAATTGATTTTTGTTGTAAAGTGCCTTGAGACGACATCTGTTGTAAACTGGCGTTATATAAATAAAGAGATTCTTGAATAATGTCACAAATGATGAACATCACAATTCAGACATCCTTTATTTCCTCCTTCGTTTCTCTGTCCACTGCCCATAAGCTGAGCTACAGCCACATGATAAACGGATGAAAGATACATCTGCATGAATGATCCAGTGTGTAAATGAACTGTTGTGCTTCTCGTGATAGTATAAGGATCCGGTCTATGAACGATACCGACTTGTGAGCAAACTGCACTTCATCCTGCGCTGACTGTCACATGACAAACGAACAAAGACCCAAGGCTTCCCAATGAGTCATGAGCTTATGCAGCTGCCTGCCATGTGGAGAGGAAAGGTACTGCATGAGCATGAACGAATCACTCACTGAGACGACTCATTAGTCCCGAGTCATATAAAAGATTAGTTCATATCAAACGAATCTTGCGCGAACGACACATCACCATGGGGCTGCATAAGTTATACTGCAGTAAAGCCATAGTAAGGCAAGTTGGCAGGATTGTACTCTTTAATTAGTCTTGTGTTTTGTCCATTGCAGTAATGTCTTGGTCTTGTCAATATTTTTTTGTTCTGTCCTGCTCTAAAAAGTTATACCCAAATGCTAAAACAAATGCTGTGAAATGGATAGGAACTTAATTGGATTTGACAAATGAAGTAAGGGATGAAGGACTTCTGCAGGAACGGGAATAATCTGTAATAAGAACTTGAGTTGATTTCTGCTGATCCCCAATTGATAAAATCTGGGGATTTTCACTGTAGTACCTTCTCAGTGGAATTATCTTAGCCATATTATGTGTTAATAAAATGGGATGAAGTCACATTATTTGATCAATTGCTGGTGAATAACTAATTGGATAGTTAGAGACATAACCTTGGTAGAGGGTTAAAGTTGTCTTTTAATTATATCAATGCATTTTTTTTTTTCGAGTGGAAGAAAATCGAAAATTTTGTGTTTACCCAGTTAGAATCACAACTTGTAATAGAGAAACTGTGAGAGCAGCTAAAAAACAGAAGGCCCTCTTACCTAAAACACTTTGAGCCCCTCGAACAAGATAATTCATCAAATTGCATCTGGATACATGCAAAAAGCTCCTCAGCAACAATGTTAGACAGATGTACAAATGGATGGACTAATAGTCAGATGGAAGCCAGAAACAAAGATAGATAGTATGATCTTACACTGATAAATCTCTATCCAACAAAAATACTAAAGCATTTCTGACATACTCCAGATGCCGTCTATTTTTGATGTGTCTAAACTGCTAAGTTGTATTTTTCTGATGAGTTTGAATTTTTGCACAATTACTTTAACAGAGATTTTGTATGACAGATATCAAATGTTAGAGAAGGGGGAGAGAAACAAGGAACGGCTGATAAAAACTGACAGCCCTTTTAGCTAACAACTAATTGACAATTTTGGTATAGAGTTTATGGGATAAAGTCTTAAGAAGAACCAAACCAGTCTAATTCAACGTTGCATTAGTTTTAAATTGCAAAATGTAAAGGCTCATTTGAGAGATTTCCTGTTTAGTCTGTCTTATACCGTGAACAGATGACAACATTTCATGTCTGTGTTTTCGTAAAGGCTTATTTACTGTATCAGCATCCATTTCCGGTTTTTATGTACAAATCTGTCATATCCAAAAATTTTAGAACATTAAATTTTTCTCATTTACCTCTTCCTAGTGTTGCACAGCAAGGAAGAGTATCATTTCTGATTGTCGTCTGCATGCAGGTGAAAATTAAAACATATCATAAATTGTCTGTTGTCACATCCAGTTACCTTATTTCACTAACAAATTTCTCTAAAATGAAATGTAAGAAACCAAAACACAGATACAGTCATTACATGTTACGTTGGCCAAACCACAATAATGAGTCTAGGGAATTAAATTAACACACACGTCTCCTTTCACCTCTTAATCCCTTTGAATCACATGTAATAAGAAACTATAATAAGTTAACCCTTTATCTGTAGATTTCTTATCGGCATGTGTACGTCAGTAAGTCTGTTTCTTTTTGTTTTCTAATTTCTCCAAGATTCTGTTGAAACTTTCTGTTATTCATTTAAAAACAATCAAAATATGGCACTGGAGCTTTAAATAATTCAGCTGCTGTTAACATTAAACAGCTGTTATAATTACTTATGCATGCCTGACATGTTTGCGTCTTTAATAATTAATGCATTTATCGTAATTAACAACAACACCATTTTAGTCTTGATTGTTTTTTCCAAATGAAACAGTATCGAAAACAGTTCCACCATAAACATTAATTAGAAAACCGGAAAAAAAAAAAAAAATATATATATATATGTATATGTATATATACATATGTATAT